>VWZG01002877.1:327517-391405 GCA_013396735.1 Grallaria varia | reverse complement strand
TGGAGAAGGCAATTCCAACTAATCTCTAGTTGAAGATGCATGTCCAGGATGGAAATCAAGGTTTTGTAGTGCTGTATATTCACTAGCAATCCATCTGCCCCATACATACCTGCCCTGTAATCTACAAAGCCTTTGTTTGTGCTCCTGGGTGTGTTCCATGATCACAAGGTGTTCGCTGCATTTCATCATCTGTTAAGCCTGGACACACCCTTAATTACTTGCCTGGAAAACCTGAAATCTCTTAAAATGTCTCTATATGAGGAAATTATTTATCACATGCAACTCCTAAATGTGCTTTTTTTCCTTTCTTCTACCCTGCTCTACTGTCTGTGTAATGATTTGGGGAAGGAGCCAAAATGCTTGTGTCACATTTACTTCCTCTTAGTATGTATGTGTCATAAAAACTCTGTGATAGTAGAAAGTACCATTAACGTCTTTAAGAACTGCAGCTCTTAAAGTCACCAAAAGCCAGCATAACATAAAAAATGCCAATGTACCATTTACTCTTGCTGCATAGTACACAGCCACAGCAGTACTGCCAGAAATCTGTAAGACAGAGCCAGGGAGGGCTCACCTTTCCCCAGGCTGACATGCAGAGATCCACACAGTGTCTCCTTCTTCATACTTGTTTAAAAAGTCCTGTTAGCCCATGCATGGATCTAGTGACAGTCCCTTAATCCTCTTTTGTGGGCAGCCAGGATTCTTACTGGAAGCAGGACCTTAAATGACAGCTCTGGGTGGAGCACATGGCAGTGCACACACCGAATACAACTCTTTCCTGTTGCCAGCTGCTCAAACTGGTTTGCTTTGGTGCTGTTCAGCTGGGTGTGGGTCTATGACTTCAGGGCTTTAAACCCTGAAATTTGGGGTCACTTGCCAAACAAGTGACAGGTGGGGAGGATGAGCCTTGCTGAGTATCAGAGATACACATCTCTCTCCCTGGGGAGAGCATTCAGACGTGAATGGCTGAGCTGCATGCACATGGCGAGATGTAATCACAGAGCATAGGTGAAACTTACAGGAAGGGGAAAAGAGCCAAGATTGCTCCCTGTACAATCCAGCTGTTTCCCAAGAACAGTGTGGTGAAGGGAGGTGGGAAGAGAACTGAGAAAGGAACTGTGATGTTAGTTTAAGGATACAGGGTGAAGAACACTTTGGGAGCTTCCAAAATCAAGTTGATAGATCTTTCTAGTATGGTGTTAGTATCCCCATTCAAAATGCAGATATAGTTACACATTCTAGAATGACAACTGTGAGCTTACCAGATGACAGAGGGATAGAAATCATACCACCTTTCTGCAATGGAATAGGCCCTTTTGGAAATAACCTGGAATGGCCCTGCAAGGGAATGGACATCTCATTGAACTTTGGGTGTGAGTGGAACAGTGCAAGATTGTTTTTGGTGTGGGGGCAGTTTTCCTTTGACATAGTATGGACTCTTCCAGAAATATAGCAGAGGAAAAAGCAGTGCTAAGTGTGATTTAAATATTTTCTTAAACAAGATGATGCAGAAAAATAAGATGGGAGTGGCAGGTTGCTGGATCATCATTGATCCTGGTTGATCCAGTCATCTAGTTTTTAGATCCTTGAAACTGTCAAAGGAAGAGGAAGGTCTGGACTCTGCCATGGGAACTGCAGCACTATGAATCAGTGATAGAGTGTAAAAATTAAAAGCCAGGAGGAGTTGGCTTTATCACTTGTTGAAACATGAATGGAATGTTGTCTAACTTCCTTAACAGATCCTCTAGCCCATTGCAGAGCAGTGCCAGAGGTGAACACTAAGCAGCAAAACAGCTGTCTTCCTAAAAATTCTCACATTAGTGGAATCCTAACTCCTCAGATTAAAATATTTCTACAAAGGCTGATGTACTTGAAAAGTGTGTCATAGCAAGAAGTTTGTCTGCAATATTTAATCTGCCAAGCAAAGTAAAGCTACCACCTTTGTCTCTCGCACCATAGAAACAGTGACTGTTGAAGTTGTAAGGACAGCACTGCTCCACAGCATGGAAAGGCATGAGTCTGATTTTTAGAAAAAATTCAGGCCTATAGGCAAGCTCCAGAGGAAGTCTGGTATTTAAAATACAACTTACAATTAAATTAGGTAGTTAAGGTTAGGTCAGCAAATTATAAGCTATCTGATGCACGATGGGCATAGCCAAGATCCTGTTGACAGCTGTAAATCCTCATGTAATGGTAACTACTAAAAAAGTTTTTTGGGGCCTGAATTCTGCTCTTACACATACCTAGTCATGCTGTGCTCTTGGCTCATGCCATTGCAGCTCCAGTGGTTTAAGATGTTGTCTCCCCACCACTTGCACTTACCATGTAGGAGGAACACATATATACAACTATGCGGTTGCTCAGCTGTTGTCATACACAGTTCAGTACTCACACTGTTCCTACTCTTTTGGCAGAGCAGTACAGCTGACTGCTGAAGTCAGATCCAGTAGAACTCATGAGACAGAGCAGTCCTCTCCAATGCCTTGAGTCATGTTCAAAAAACGAGACTTAGTTTTATCACACTGAGCGGAGGAAAATGCCTTCAAAAACCTGGTTCTTGCAGCTCCACTGATTAGCAGGGAAGTCCACAAATACAAATACAAGGTCTAGAGCAAAACCAGGCTGTCTTCCTGTGTTTGATCTATAGTGTCAAAACCAGCATGATGGGAGAAAAGGCACTCGAGGCTCACACCAAAGTTGGGAAGAAGTGTTGAAAGATGTGTTTAGAAGTTACTGTACAGTATCTTGCTAGCTCCACTGCAGTAGTCCTCCAGACACGGGCAAGAATTAGAAGCCGCAAAGTGAAGGCAAAGTGGATCTGCTGAGCACAGCGAAGGACACATTTAAAAAGCAGCAACAGGTGGAGAGGAAGGCAGATGAAGGGTTATTCACACCTCGGTATATGTATGTGTATGTCAATGAGGCACAACAGATGCACCCAGCAGGCTGTAGTGCTATGCAGTTTCCATTTCAGGTTCTGGTGATAAATGGCAACACACGAGTCTTTTTTCAGTCCGTAACCCCTTGCAGTTGTTCAGTGGATGCACCCAACACTCGTGGCTGCAGGAGTGCACTCATGTATCATGAATACCCACCACTTAATATCTGAGTAGGGCCTGTCATCAGGGGGTTTTGAGACAGATGCTGTTAAATAATGTTAAAGAAAGACAGACATGGTTATGGACAAAATTTGTCCATCTCACAACTGTGATACACTGAAGCAAACTGAACAATACATACTGTTTCAGATTATTTTCCTATAAGTGAATATTACAGATTATAAATGTATTTTAGAAAGTATTTCAAATATGAACTATTTATTTACTTTTGCTCTTTATGAGATTTATTGCTAGATAAATGACTCTACTTTACATATCAGCATGTTCCTCTTAAGCTATTTCCAAGCAGATCAAGTAGTCTTAAGTCATGGAAAGAAAAATTTGAGAATCCAATTTTTAAGAATTTTGGCAACTACTTTCCTAGGAAGAATGCAAAATATTTGTATCTTCACATTCAAGGTTGCTACCCCTTAGTAACATTTTATATCCACACAATATGTGGTGCTCAGGCAGACAGTAATATTAACCACCTACATCTAAGTTTAACTTGCTTTTACTACTATGTACTAGTACTACTACTGTCTTCCAGAACAGGATACTGCTGGGGCTTCAACTTCTCTACTACAAACTTCTGACTGCTCTGTGATCAGAAGAAAGTGTCAGTTAAACTGGTTCCCTAGCTCTATTAAAATAAACAGCCAAATAAGCCAGAATAAATTAATACATATCTTTGTAGATTTTGGTTAAATATCTAGGTGTCTAAGATTTTTTTCCAAATTATCTTCATGTTGCTCAAAATATACTTAACTTGAAATGTTTCCAGATTATGTTCAATTTGGACAGAGTGCATATCATTTTGGATGAAATGGTGCTAAATGGTTGCATTGTGGAAACAAACCGGAACAGAATTCTCGCCCCTCTGTTTGTGCTTGACAAAGTGGCAGAAAGCTAGGAAGATGAACGACTAACTAAAGCAGTTTACAAATGATGGTGAAAACATCAACAACGTACTGACAGCTGTTAGTTGGAAATTCGCTGGAAAATATTTTCCATTTCTCCTATACTCTGTGTTCCCAGTGGGAAAGATACAGCTAAACATGTGGATGCCTTCAGATGCAGCTTTACTGACCCAGCAGAAATCTTTCTAGAATGGTCAACGATTTTAAAACAGACTAAGGATGAAGAAATGGAAACTTGCCGACTAGGTATCACTTTGAATTACGTAACATCATGCCGGACCTAGAAGACAGAAAATACAGAAATATACATTCAAAATGAGTTTCAGCCATTCCCTTAAGCACCAACTTGATTTCAGTTCTGCAGCTTCTATGACCACTTATATAACTAGATTCATCCTTCATCAAAAAGCTGGTTTCCCTCCCTTTGCCATGCAAGTCATGGATACAAAAGTACAGCTGTATTTAATATTTCTGCATACTGTCTAAGTTGTAACTAGAAGTAATGAGCACTTAAATACTACAACATTAATAAAAGATAATTAAAGTCAGAAGTTTAATGATCTTTTATCATGTTGGCTTCATAAATTACACAAAATCTTTTTCATTTTGGCATACTGGTGTATTTTTTTTCTCTTGTATGTGCTATCCATGCATCAAGATTAGAACTGTTACAAAAGATGAGTAACAAGAGATATGCAAGTTTCTCAGTACCAGGTAGGTACCAAATCAAATCTCCCTTCTCAAGCAGGAGGACATAGCTACGCTGACTTGCATTCACAGGCATACAGCATGCTGACTCACACCTGCATACTATGCTAAGTCATGAAGAGTCAGCAATCTGTGCTTACTTCCACTTACCTTTCTAGAATTATCTGGCTCCTTCTTCATAACCTTCACCCCAACCCTAGGCATAACTTGATACTGCACTGGCATATTCTGTGTGAGCTGTATGTGTGAAAACACATACTGGTGACATAGAAACTGCACCCAGAAACCAGGGTCTAAGGAGCAGAGTGTTCTGAGAATTGTCTACATGACTAACACAGTAACACATTCAGCCAAACAAGATGACATTGGGTCTGGAGCAGATTGTTCCATAAACCTGTGTACATCTGTTTTACTGAAGCGTGACAAGCACAGAAGTGGGTGAGGTGGTGGAGATTCCCCTCCAATTCTGCACTGGGGAAAATCTAAAAAACAATGCTGTAAAGACCTATGAGTAATGCTGTGAAAAGAAATCTGGCATCAACCTGATCTATAATGTCCAAGGCAGAATCTTCTGGCAAGCCCTCCCTCCAAAAAAAAAAGTTACCAAGAGAACTGGTACAGAACAAAACCTACCACACAGATTCAACTAAAATAGTCTTTCTTTTTTCTGGTATCAAGTACTTTAATATCTTTAAAGGCATATTTGTCATCTCCCTTTACCTTACTGTAATTCACTTTTGCCAATAAATACCACACACTGAGACCAAGACAGCTGCTCCACCTGCAATAGAGCTGAATCAGCTGTGTCCTCTGATCCAGATTTTATTCCAATGTAATGAAGAACTTCCGCCTTGAATCACATGGGCCCACTGTGGAGCACAAAAACCTGCCACATGCAGGGTTATCACTGCCAGACTAGTTCTTAGAAAGTTGCATTGCCTTATAAAAAGATTTGAACACAGAGATGAATTTGTGAGATCAGCAGTTCTTCTAGGCAGTTATTTTAAACCTTTAAAAAGGTATTGAATATTTGTACATGTTCTGAACAATGTGCAATAAGTACTAATGAAGTATTCAGAGGAGACAGTTTTATATGTTGCAAACATTTTAATGATTGATTACTTTTGAGCTTACACATTGGGTGTGTTGGTTTTTTTTAAACTTCAAACTGCAACAAGTTAAATAAATGTTTATAATATACAAAGAAAATACAACCAAAAGTAAAACTTGCTTTAAGTGTGCCTTGCACTAGGAACCAGTGTTTTTTAATAGCTTTATTGTTGAGCTGCACAAACACACTTAAGGATTTGATCTTTATAGCAGGGCATTTGAGAAATCAAAATATATTCCCACTTGAAAGAAAAAGAAAAAAATGGTTGTGCATGATTATATGCAAAAACCCACTAAAATACTCCAATAGTGCAGGCACCATTAAAAAAGAAAAGGCTGGAGATGCCCATTAACTCTAAGTTTTAAAGGAAGCAAGTTTCTGACCAGTTAGCTTAAAGCCAGCAAAACAGGGATCAGTGATGGCAACTGTAGTGTACAAGGTATTAAATGACAAACTTTACACAATACGCTGTTAGAAATTTGTATCAGTGAACACTGAAAATCTGATGATCTGTTCTTTAGAACAGTCAAACAGAAACACCTTAATTTCCAGTTGTGCAAGCCCTTGAAGCATCACACAGTGTTCTGTGCCAATTTCTTGCTGGCTGTGTAGTTACAAGGATTTTTTTTTTTTTTTTGTCATTAGCAGCTAACAAACATTCCACATGTTCCTAAAGCCTCACAGGTGAAAAAAGGCAAGTCTCATCAGAGCACAGCGTGGAGATCGTATTTTTTGCACACAAACACAAGAGGCTTTGCTAGTATCAAAATACACTTTCATGTTCCATTTTGCAGCCAGCAGCTCAGTTGAGATGGAAGCCTTTCTCCATGGTAGCAGCCAGCAGACGCTCCCTCATAATCTCCTCAGAAGAATACTCAGGCAATTTTAGGTAATGCACACATGTATTCACAGATGGATAACTTGCATCTGTAGCATCAACCTGAGGAAAAAAAAGTAACATTTACTGCAGTTGTTCACAGCACTCAAAGTGGAAGTTAAAAGTTAAGCCCTGTAATTTATGCCACTTACTGCATATGTAACACCAGTTGTCAAGAAACAGTAGCACCAGCAAAGCTACATAAAAATACATTTGCTTTATCTGTGCATTACTACTTTTATATTTAAATATAAAGATATGAACTTTTATATATGAAATAGATATATCAAGTCAGAGAACAGAACGGAAACAGATGTTAGCACTGAAAGCTTAGCATAGTGCCATAAATTAAAAATCAAAAATAAAATCATTATTGTTAATGCAGAAACTATTCAATTCAAAAGTCAATTCAAAAGTCAAAAATTCAAAAGTTTTAAAGGACGACCTGAGTAAGCCATACCTTGCGTACAACAGTGAGCCGGGGATGTAAGTTGGCCAGTCCTCCTGGTGGGAGCGTTGAACAACCAGTGGTGAACTGGAGAAAAGCCTTCCTCTCATCCGAAGACATACCACACAAGACTCTCACAAATCGAAGGAATCCAGGGCTTAAAATAAATTAAAATAATTAGTTCTAATAACACTACAATAGCGTGGGGGGTGTTTTTCATTTCTCTTAAGATATTAGAATTATTATCTTCAGTCGTGTTTAAGCAGGCACTGTAAGATTCTAGGGCCTATTACATTAAGAATAGAACAGCTTACATCCATAAAAATACTTCTTTCATCTCCTTGCTGAATAATGTAGGTACACACTTATCTTGGAGTGTTATTTGGGTATCTTGCATATGAATGGGTAGAGAAGTAGACAGAGCTTGAACATTCTATGAAAGGAATCCAACTGCCTATAATCTTAAGACTTTCTGTACCACTACTGCAGTATAAAGTCAATTTATATATGATTTCATTTTTATCCTGTTTTAGACCCTTATGTGAAAAAAAACAGGAAAAATGTAACAGACTAGAATAGATGTTCAAGGAATCCTCTGCTGGTTTCATCCCTACCAACCCAGGGAATGAGGGGGAGGAGAGGGCATGAAGCAAGCAAACCTGCTGAAACATTCCCTCAGGTACCAGCCTCTGTAATCTCAGCTATATTTGTGCATGCAGGGAAGAGTCAGTGGAAGAATCACTCCACACAAAATCTTAGACTGACTAGGATCCTTCATCAAGCTTATACTAACACAGTTCCAGAAGTAATTTGTATAATATTGCTACCAAACATGATAAGCAGCAAAAAAACCCCAAAACACCAACGCCACCTCCTGACAGCCAACTTTGGTAGTACACTTTCTTTTTAAACTAGACTTCAAGAAATAAGGGCAAAGTAACAACTGTATCCAACTGAAAAAAAATGATAACCACCAAACATGAGAATAAAAGCTCTAAAACGCTGTTTTTAATAGTCTGCCATTGCATTTTCACTAGTTGTTCGCATTTTAGTTTTTTTTAATTCTCTCTCATAACAAAACTATAAAGTACCTTCTAACCTATTTGTTGTAGCATCTATGATTATTTCATGCAGTTTTAGACAATCACTTGATGTTCAGTACCCACCAATCCCATCTAATCTAATGAACATTCTGGACATTTTGTCACTCAAAGTTATCTTTTAACTAATATTTTAAAATCACTCAGAATGTAAGTACCTATCTCTCGTATATCCCAGTTTGGGTTCAGTATAATTGATGATGTCCTCGGCTGCCCAAGAAGGTGATTGATTTCCACAAAGAATCATCTGAACCTCTTCATGGCTGAAGGAACTCAGCTTCTCCATTGGAAAGACTCTATTGAAGCCATCTTTAATTTGTACAAGACACAGTTATTAACATGAGTCCAAACAATGTTTATAAAATAATGTCAGCATTTGAATTGTATTTTAGTCCAACCAGAATCAATCAACAGATTCTTAATTAAAGTAAATGGAACCTCTTCAAGATGAAAAATGGCATAACTAATGCAAAGGTATTCTGGAATTAGTATCTTCTCTGCTGCATTCTTAACTAAAAAGTTCATTATTGAAAGCCATTCTATGCCACTACTTTAAACCAGCACACCTTAAATACCAATTATACCACCTAACTGCATATATGTTCCATTTAAAATTACCTCTGAATGCCTCCATTTGTTTCTGTATACCAGTATGCATGCAGAAGTCAAACATAAGATCCACATACTCCTCCGCATTATCCATTGTTACAGTCTGGAAAGACAACAGATAAATGATGTAAGAATTTGCTGTGCATTAGAGTTACTGCTGAGACAGTAAAAATTTAACTGCTGGTTAAATTGTAAAAGTAGGTTGTTTCCTTACCTCATCTTCACCACCTGGTTTGAGATCCACAGCTGTAAATCCATATACTTTGGACGAAGGGCAAAACTGAAAATTTAGACTTCAAAACACAAAGATAGTTAATAATTGCTACTACTTTTGTAAATACATTAGATCTACAACCCGTACTCCCCCACACCCAAAAGTACCTCACTAAAATTCAAACCATTATCAGTGGAACATTTTGTGCCAGTGTTCATGTATATACAACAGTACAGAACTACAAGTAGTAACAGACCACACAGATAATACAGGTTTCAAATGCATGGTATGCACATGCATATAGTCACCCGCTACTTATTTGGATTTGATAACTGAAAATTTCATGGAGTTCAGTATCTTTAACCCATCAGGTTCGAAACTAATCAAACAATTTAATTCAGTTCACAAGCTCAGAAAAATGGTTTCTGTTAATTTTCAGCACTAACAGTTACAGAGCCACTTAACATAATAGGTATTTAGGGTCTTCAATGGTGTTACTTGCTTTCTCTCTGTAAGCCCAGCTAAAGCCCACAAGACCTTTAAGGGTATAAAGCTATTAGAGATTATTGAAAGGAGGCTACAGAGATGGTGAAGGGCATAGAGGGGAAGCCATACAAGGAGTGACTGATGTACTTTAGTTTGTTCAGCCTGAAGAAGAGGAGACTGAGGGGAGACCTCACTGCAGTTACAACTTCCTCGTAAGAGGAAGGGCAGGTCCTCATCTCTTCTCTGTGGTGAACAGTGGCAGGACCTCAGGGAATGGCCTGGAGTGTCAAGGCGGGGGTTTAGGTTCTTGGCCCAGAGGGGCGCTGGGTACTGAAACAGGCTTTCCAGGGCAGTGGTCACAGCGTCAAGCCTGAGAGAGTTCACGAAGTGTTTGAACAACACTCTCAGGTACATGGTGTGACTCTTGGGGCTGTCCTCTGCAGGATGATCCTTGTGGGCTCCTTCCAGCTCAGGACAGGCTATGATTCCAAGGCCATAACTTGTAGCACAGTATGATTTTAATGAATAATCCATAATATTAATGGCAGAAAACCTACTGTTGTTTCAAAGCATTTAAAACTACGGAGGATGACATCCTGATGCAGGTTTACACAGGTATGAACACTTTTTAACATTTGCTAAAAGTTAGCACATGCTCTATTTAACATGGATTCAAACACACACCATGAACACAACCTGAAGTGTCCATCCATCCTTTTTTTAAAGCTCTCAAAAAAACCTTGATAAATTTCAACAGTTATCACAGCAAAAAAAAGGTCTTAACAAGTCTGCGTTTCCAGAGTCGTACAACACTGTTGTGTAGCCACATTTTTGTTTAAAGATTAGGAAACTCAGCAAGTGAGAAAATCCTCAAAACAAGGAAGAAGAATATGGCTGCATCTCTAATGATTTCCCCTTGCAATGATGCAATTTAAAATTAAGAAACCATAATTTTTCACTGTATGTGTTTACTTTTGTCGCTAACACAACACTGTTTGCCTATCTATAAATAAATATGAAAACTCTTACCCCAAATCCTCTATGCTAAGAGGAGGCCCTGAACCCGATGGATTCTTCAGCATTAATTCCTGTAGTTTTGTGTTCTTTTCATCTTCTGACAGATTTTTGTTGCTTAAAATTTGACGCCTTTTAATTGCAAGGTCCTTAATTTCTTTTAGAAACCTAGCTCTATGTGGATTTACTAATTCAAAGTCTTCCCATGTTAGAATTCCATTAAACCAGGCTGGAGGTTTAGGTTTTGGTGGATCAAGAATAAACTCTGATTTGGAGTCCTCTTCCAGACTTCCTACTGAAAAGGAATCATGCCCTTCTTCTGTAGAAGCCTCCGACTGACTTTCAGTACAGTGCAAGTCTCTGTCACCCCGTGATTCGTATATCAACTTACTCATGTTACTTTTAATGTCCCCCATACACATGAGTTTAAAAAAAGGCTTAGAAATGGGTAAATCTACAAGTCTATTGTCCTGAATGCATTTAGCCAAGAAAATTCCAAGGAAATGAAAGAGTTTGGTTATTCTTTCAAGTTCATCACTGTCTTGTGGGAATGGTGCCGTGAACAGTCCACATGATCTCTGTACATAGTAGCCAGGGGGTTTCAATCCACCACCAATATCAACCTGAGTTAAGAGACACAAAAAAAGGTAACATTGTTAAAAGTGAATTTAATAACACATCTGCACAGTCTTACTTATATTCGACTTCTCTGTTAAACAGACAACAGGGAAAAAAACAAGCTGTGGAGCAGAGTGGTTATTCTTGACCACAGCGACGAGTTTCTCTATGCTCACGTGTTCTTTCTGCCTGAATACCTAGGTGGTTTTTTGGGATTTTTTTTAAACAGGTACCCAGTTTAAAATTCAAGTTAAAATATACCTGACGAGACTCATCATCTGGAAAATCATCATCACAAAGCCAAGCTCCCAAGTCTGTCCTCTGAAATTCTGCTGCAACCAATGCATAAAATTCCAAGGTAGGACCCAGGCCTGTTCCTTCCTCCCCTAAAAACTCAACCTAGAAAAACATAAGCAATGTTAATAATAAAAGAAAATCCTAGTGAAATGCTCAGTGTTGGTTATGGAACAGGATATTCAATATCCTGTCCAGTACATTAGAAATAGCTATCTAACCTTGCTCTGCTAGGCAGATATGCTTTACCTCTAGAACAGATTTTCTGTCTGCATGAATCTGCATGACATTTTCTGCCCATTCCATCAAGGATTCACCTCGCGGAACTTTCACTCTTTCATGTTTGAGGCGTCCAACTCTGAATTCTCCTGGATCATCACGGCGCACTGTGCTTGTGGTCCTTGTCCGTTCAACAGTGGCTTCACGCCTGTTCTGCAGCCATACAATTGCTCTGGGAAAAAACCACAACCAAGCTGTTTAAAACTTTGATGTCTACCAGCATGAAAACTGGAATGTAGCCACTAATAAAATGTTACTTGTTAAGTACTAATTACCTCCTAATTTTTTTTGAAGTACAACCTGAAGTATTTATCTGGAATACCGGAAATGCCCCAATATGGGCTGCTTCATATTTTATGAAGACAGAAAACAAAATTATTTTTAATATAAGCACCAGGTCTTGATGATAGCACCAATGAAAGCAATGCAATTCTTAATGTTGAACTTTTAATCACAGATACTCAAACCCGTTTATAGACAAGTACTACACTTTTCATTATATACTGTAAGGCAGACACACATCACCCCATTGATACCGAACTCCTTAGAGCAACACAGAACCAAAGTTCCAGTGCAATCACACACAAATAAACCTGTGCCATCAAAGGAAAAACAACTGCCTCTAGCAGCAGTACTTATACAGAGCCAAATTTTCAAATTCTTGTATGTATTGTCATCTATGCAGCAATAAACTCTACAAAGCTACTGTCTATTGGTTGTTTTACAAATATGGTCAAGTCTCATTACAGACATAGACACACCCACAATTCATATATAATGAGTTTTAAGAACTATTTCCAGTATTTTAAGAGCTAAAGAAAGCTCTTACTTATAAAGTAACTAACATGCAATGTTTCCTGAGGGATCTCTTTAAAACACGATTTTTCCAAAATATTACCTTTTTTTAAAACAAAACAAACAAAAAACCCCAACAGGTCGTCAATTTTTCTGGACCTTTTTTCTGTAAATTTTTTACACAATAGAAGGATTTAAACTGATGTCTTGCAAGATAGTAACTTTTCTTCTCCTCCTTTTTCTATCTCAATCTAAATGGCTCATTTTATACTCTTCATGATGCATTTTTACTGCGAATTAGACACAACAGTAACTTCTGCAACTCTACTCTACACTTGGATTTGCAAAACAAACAAGCAAAACCAGTCAAGAAAACCCTCAAAAATTAATTCTTCTTTCTCATTATATAAGTACACTGGCAAAAAGTTTTACACTGTCTATATACTCTCAAGGTAATCACTACTGTAATCCAAATATTAAGGATTTCTAGATAATAAACTCTACAGGGTACCCTTAAATGTTTTGAAGTTCAGTTTTGTTACAGTTTCATCGTGCAGCTAATAGTAACTCTCAAAATAACATCTTTTTGTTACTTCCCTATTTTTCCAGTGAATTAAAAATAAATGAACCGAAACAATCATGAAACAATTGCACAAACTATAAAAAGGTATCTGATTTGGTGTATGTTTTCTAAAAACATTTAATTCACATGATCTTCAGAATGTTTTCTATTGTGTTTTTCAGTCCTTCATACAATGCACTGCAACCCAGTCACATTACTGCCTGATAGGATAACCTAGCTAGAAGCATACAAGCAGCTCTTCACCTGAAGTTAAAAAATGAAATTTCCTGTCTTTCTAAACTTTTCCATCTTCTTCCTTATATGTCCAAAATGCTTCACATTTGGCAAGCAAAATCTGTCCTGTTAGGATAAGGTCCTTCTGCGATTCAGCAATTTAGAAACTATTATATGTAAAAAATAAAAAGGAAGCAGTCTTACTTTTTTTTTATTTTTACCTTGATGCTCCAAATGCTGTGCACGTGAAGTACAACTGTCTTGTTTCAAATGGAATTAAGAAAGGACACTTGCTTGTTAGTTGTTCACACCAGTCTGGCAAAGCTCCACTTGCTAGAGCCAAGGGTTCCTGTGTTTTAATGCAAGGAGGAAGGGGGGAGGGGAAAAAGTGTTTTTAACATTAGATTCAGGTGGTCCAAATAAGTTTGTAACTAACTATATAGACACCCAATACATCCAAGTACAGAGTTTTCATCTGTGCTTGAGTAAGTTCCTTCCTTCTTAACAAATGACACATTTTTTTCCCCTTGTAAATGCTACCAACATGGAAGCTGTATGAGGAACGGCTGAGGTCACTTGGTCTCTTCAGCCTGGAGAAGCAGAGACTGAGGGGAGACATCACTGCAGTCTACAACAACCCCATGAGGGGAAGCAGAGAGGCCCATACCAAGCAGTGACAGGACTCAACAGGAAATGACACGAAGATGAGTCTGGGGAAGTTTAGGTTGGATATCAACAGAAAATGTGTCACCCAGAGCGTGGCTGGGCACTGGAACAGGCTCCCCAGGGAAGTGGTCACAACACCAAGCCTGAAAGAGTTCAAGAAGAGCTTGGACAACTCTCTCAGGCACATGATGTGAATCTTGGGGTGTCCTGCACAGGGCCAGGAGTTGGACTCAATGATCCTGACTGATCCCTTCCAACTCAGCATATTCAATGTTCTGTGATTCTGATTCTAAGTTCATTAAGTTTCTAGGATTTGAGTTGACATAGACATTAAAAGCTGTAGTAGATCTCTGGGATATGTCCTACTAAAAACACTGGGGAGATCTAAGGATCCAATTACCTGGGGAGAAGAACTCCCAAGTTTTGCCCAAATGTGATTAGATACTACCCCCTCAATAGCAGAAGACACAAAAGAAACTTGGTGGTAGTAAAGATGATCCCCACTGAAATATTACTACAACCCCTTCTAAAATACAGAAGGCTACAGAAATTACTACTACAAGGATGTTCAGGGTGCCTGACCACTCTTTGAAAGAAAACAAAAAACTGAACTTTTTTTTTAAACAAAAAATTAGGGCAACTCAGCTGTATTAAAAAAACCCCAGCCCTCAAAAACCACACAAGGGCTAAGTAAGCCAAGAATCTTCTTTAAATCTTTATTAAAGAAAACACAGCTCTACTGAAGAACTACACCTTAAAATTTTCCTCTTAATGCATCTAACTGACCAGGTACCAATAAGATGTTTTCTGAAAGCTATTTTTGAAAGCTTTATGTAGAATGTATAAGCAATAAAATGTTTGTGAACTCTGACATAATCAGTTGCCATTTTTACATTATCATCAGGCAGACATACACCCACTACATTGTAACATCAGTGGCTGGTGCAGAAAAAAATTATTATTCATAACCAAAATACATCAAGGAAAAAGTTTTGTATGAAAAAGAACTGTATGTTTTAATTCAGACTAGTCTATTCTTAAAGAATTTAGTCATTCAAAGTATAAAGAAGAAAATACGTATGAAACAATTAAAAAATCAAAATGGCAAAAAACTAATAATTTTGAACAGTCAAAGGAAGGAAGAAAATAATAGAGTCTAAAAACCAAAATTACATTAATGTAATACCTCAATCTGTTGCAGAATCTTTGTAGTGATTTTTTTGCTTGTGAATTCATCTGGTGGAAAGTTAAACTGAGGATGCTCGTCTCCTTCTAAAAATAATCAAGAGGAAAATTTTCCTTTATTTTGTTTTCATTAAAATATTTCAGAAGCTCTGCAAAATAACTAACCTACCTTCCTGAGAAGTTCGTGCTGTGTAAGGGTCACTGGCAACTATATACAAAATTCTAAGTAACTGCAGAACATCTTCTACTCCACAGGAGTTCTGTCCACTGCCAGCTTTGGCCTGAGGTTGTTCTTTTGCCAAACTAAGGATATCAGAATTTTGAAGAGTAGAAATGGCCCCTTGACTTAATCCAGATTTCGACCCGTGTTCACAAAAATCCTGAGAAAAAAAGAACTGGTAAGAATGAAAACTGTTTATATATTGCTCTCTTTAGGACTGTGCACTCCATGTTGACGATTTGGAAAAATCAAAATGGTTACTGCGTTCAAACTTAACACTTAGCCAAATTGTGCATGGTGCAAATCACGATTCAAATGCATTTCAACACAACTACATTTAACAGAAGACATTAAAATAAAAAGGCCAAAAGCAGCAAAACCTAAACTTGATATTGGCTTTTGAACATTCAACTTCCCTATCTATGTCATAGCTCTCCCTCCACAAGAATCTTTGAAGCTGCAAAACAAAGCACACAGCCATTCATAATAAAAAAAATTTGGATGCAGACATATACCTTGTATGCAGCTATGAGCTGGGAACAATTTCTGTTTTTCCTAATACTTTTATTAGTGCCGGTTAATTTCCAGTGGCGCAGGAAAGCTGAGTCTGCATTCTTCTGCAGGTAGGTTATCAAGTCATTCTTTGGTAATTCATCAGTGCCAAGGTACTGCTCCACATGCTCTACTGACCAGCAACCCTACAACAGGAACCACCAAATGTTGGTTCTTCCTGATTGTAAAGTCTTGAAGATTTCACATGCATTATATAATGTCTTTTTTAAAGGAGCATGCATTTACAAATATACTCACTCATATCCCTTAAGTAATTGAAAACAGTTAGTTTTTTTTTTAATGTAGCATTTCAAAAACTGCAATAAGATTTCTTTTGCTTTTGTTAAACAGCCATAAAACAAAGGCACAGAGGTAGGTCTTACCATTTTTCCACTTTCTTTTTCTTTATCATAATCCTTCATTTCTCTGTACATGATTCTAGATATCAAAACAATGAGTTAGTATTTCACACAGCACATTCTCTTAATTCTGAAATTATACATTGACTTGTTGGACATCAGTGACTTTTAGACAATATTAA
Organism: Grallaria varia; assembly: GCA_013396735.1. Taxonomy (NCBI): domain Eukaryota; kingdom Metazoa; phylum Chordata; class Aves; order Passeriformes; family Formicariidae; genus Grallaria; species Grallaria varia. The sequence goes on along the minus strand of VWZG01002877.1, from coordinate 374,874 downwards.
AATTAACATCAGCAGTTGCTCTTTGCTGCATAGAACATCTGGGAAAACCTGATGCACCAAAGTTCTTCAGCTCTATTTTCATGACGATGATATTTGTCTGGCAAAGTATTTAATTTATGTTTCCTTAAGTGAGGTTTGAGTAATCAAACAACTTTCATTATACAAATTTCCCAAACCAACTTTAGACTTTTCACTAGACACGCATGAACTCTTTGAAATTTTGAAGTCCTAGGGTAGCTTACTGTGCATTAACATGCATATTTACCATTATTTCTCATGCTTTCTAACTAGAAAACAGTATGTTACAACACACCGTTTTTGACAGAAGGCAACTCAGAAAATAGGTGCAACACACCATCACTGATGAAATCTGAAATGCAAAGTTAAAAAAATTGCAACCTCGTTATTGTAGTTCTCACTTTCATACAGGTTAATCTCCTATTATGACAAGTTACATTGTGTAGTGGATGGAAAATACACACAATACGCACATATAGTCCTACAATGTCTGTCTGTTACTATACAGCTATGAAGGTCAAGTTAAAGTAGAGGGAAGACCTGAGGTTGGAATGGACCTCTGAAGACTAAGTCAAATATTCCTGCTCAAATATCACATTTAAATGGACTTTCCCGTATTCCAATTTGAGCCATTTTTTACTTGTCACAACAAAGAAGAGTCCAAACTCTGGCTTCCCTACTTCCTTCCATCTGGGTGAGATCCCACAAGCCCTTTTTACCTTCAGGCTAGACAGTCCCAGATCTCAGACTCTCTTCGTATGACAGGAGGTCTCAGCTTTTAAACCATCCTAGCAGTCCTTTGCTAGACTCATTCCAGTGTCCACGTCTCTCTGGGACTGAGATAGCCCTGAACTAGACACAGCACTTCAGGTGTGTCTCACCAGTGCTGAGCAGAGGGGGAAGATCACCTCCCTCAACCTTCCTAATGCAGCCCCAGGATGCTGCTGACCTTCTCTGCTACCAGGGTCCACACCTGGCTCATGTTCAGCTTTATGTCCACTCAATATCTCAGGGCTTTTTTAGCCAACCTGCTTCCCAGCCCACTGGCCCCCCGCCTGAACTAGCAAGGCAGACTTATTTTTCCCCAGCTGCTGAACTTCATGTTTCCCTTTGTTAAACCACCATGCTCCTATCTCCCTATTTCTCCAGCCTGATGAGGTCTCAGAAAGGCAGCACAACCATCTGGTGCAACAATGACTCCTACTCAGTTTTGTCTGCAAGGCTGCTGAGGTCTGCCCTGTCCCATCACACAGTTCATTAATGTAGATGGTTAAACAGCACTGGACTAAGTATCAATCCCTGGGGTACACCAGCTGGCCTTCACATCAAGGACCACAGCCATTTAAGCAGAGCAGTTCAGGCATTTTTCAGACAATCTAGTTCCTGCATTATTAGTTTGTCAGTGAGATGTTGAAAGCCTTCCTAAAGTCAAGGGAAAGAACATCTGGTACTTTCTTCTCTTCCACTGAGCTAGTCATCTATAAGGCTGGTTAAGCATGCTTTCCTCTTCATAAATCCATGCCACCTACTTTCAATCACTTTTTTGTTCTTCCCTGTTTGAAAATGGTTTCCAGAACTATTTCCATCACCTTTCCAGGAATGAAAGAGTGACCAGTCTGTTCCTCAGATCTTTCTTGCCCTCAGTCAACTGCTTGATTTTTGGAATATTATTAACAAATCACAGTTGAGCATTAGAGGTTATGTGTTCTTTTTGTTTCACAGGCACAGCAGTAGTTTTAAAACCAGTAAGAACATCCTGACAAATACAAAAAAAAATTCCAATTCTAGTATTGCTTCTTACAGAGGAAGAAGAAAAAAATTAACATTGTTTTATATCCACTTCCTAATCAGTCAGTGTTCTTGACACAGAAAAATAAACCAGTGAGCTTACGTGTATGTTGGCTCCCAAATACGTCTAAGTTTGTCAGATTTCACATTGCCATTACAGGAAAGCTGTAACAGTTTCTGTACATAGTAAAAGATGGTAGATCGGAAGTTTGTCAGAGGCAGTTCTACTTCTCGAGTTGTTCCAAGACCTGAAACCTTCAACGTAAGTGCTAAACGTGGTGAAGGCATGCACTCAACCTCTTCCAGGAGTTCTGAATGAGGTGTACCTGCATGTGAAAAATCATTTGAGAAGTCATTAATACAAAATATATAATACATGACAAATTGGCTGAAACATCAATAAAGTGGCTCAATAAGGAAATGTAAAGACTTCCTGCACATATGCCAAAGATATGATACTGAGTTTTAACTATGAACTATATCTAAGGGTTATCACCAGAGCATTTCTTAACGTGAGTAAAGATAACAGCAATTTTTGAAATCTCTACTGATCCTTATATCTTGTTGACATCTTCAAATTATCACAGCACATGCATTATTCTTTTCACATGCAGTGTCTTCCTATCAGTTCTTCAAAATCAACAGCAGTTCACTTCCGTATGCACTAAAGCCTACTTATTCCTTTCTGTTATGAATGCTGAGTACATCCACACTGCTGACCAGGAATGAACTAAGGAGCAAGATCAGGTGCTGTGCTGCCGATCACACAGACTACTCCATTATTGTATTACCTTCCCCCTTGCCTCTGCTTTGGACTGTTTAAGCAATCCCTCTCCAATCAAAGCTATTCTGGGTAGCTCTAAGCCAGTTTAATCCCTGCAGGTGGAACCAGACAAACAAAAAGACTTATCACATCTTTATGATACCAAAAAATTTTATTATTTATCATTTTAAGAGATTATTTGAGTTGAATTCATGAGTTTGCTTATTTTACACAGCACTTAATGTACTTTTCCCTCTAGAATGCTCGGACCTGCAGACATAGATGAAACACTTCTTCAAACAGTGAAAAACCACACAGCCAAAAAAGCATGTTGTACTGGTTAACAATGATAGCAACTCCAGAACCAGCGGGCCCTTTAACTGGGAGTCACCATCCTAAAGCCAGATTAAGCATCATAAATATCTTGTCAGCATACCTGGTGGAGGGATTTCTAGGTCAGTTGTCTGCTGAACATTAGTGCGACCAGGTCTTGGGTCAAAAGCAGGAACCAGAGCAGAAAACTGCCGTTTCAATACATAATCATCATCCCATGTTCTTCTACGGCCTCCTTTAATTTCATACTCCTCTTCTTCCTACAAAAAAAATTTGTAGTTGCTTTTTAGATTCTGATACAAAAGAAAAAAACTAAAGCTTCAGGAATACAACAGTCACATAAACTAAATTGCAACTCAGCCCTGGTGAGGCCACATCTGGAACACTGTGTCCAGTTCTGGGCCCCTGAGTACAGGGGAGATATGGAGCTCCTCAAGTGTGCCCAGCTGAGAGCTACAAAGATGATTAAGGGACTGGAGCATCTCTCTTATGAGAACAGGCTAAGATATCTGGGCCTGTGCAGCCTTGAGAGAGGCAACAGAAGGCACCTCATCAAATGCCTTTGAGGATCTGAAAGGAGGGTGCCAAGAGGATGGACCCAGGCTCTTCTCAGTGGTGCTGAGAAATAGAACAAAGACAACAGGCAGAAACTGATGCACAGGAAGTTCCACCTGACTGTGAGAAAGAACTTCTTTACTGTGTGGGTGAACGAGCACTGGAACAGGTAGCCCAGAGAGGCTGTGGAGTCTCCCACTAGAGATATCCAAGAACTGTATAGATGCAATCCTGTGCCATGTGCTCTAGGACAACCCTGCTTGAGCAGGGAGGTTGGACCAGATGACCTACTGTGGTTCTTGTCAACATTCTGTCAATTCATTATGTCAATTTTCTCTGAAAACTGACATAAAAGAAATCAAAGCTGGCACATAACAGTTTTAGTTCCCCTTCACTCGTCAAGCAGAAATCAGTAGAATTATCAAAACCACAGACACAGAGAATTCAACAGGGCTAATCTTACAACAGGTATATTTACAGTTTCTGGAGAAAATTAAACTTTCCATGAAGCAGCAGAACATAGGAAAATACAGAGTATTGTAGACAAACGAACTTGGTGTAGATACTTAGTGTAGTCAACAAACACTGTAACATCAGAAGTTCAAATAAATCAATGGCGTCAAAATTAACATATTAATTTTTCTGAAAACAAGAAGCACTTTTTTCAAAGTGTATACACATATTGATACATAACGTATACACATTTTATCCAGAGACTAAATCAAATATTGAAATACTAGAACTATTACGGTGGGAGGAAAATAATCTAATTTTCAATAAGCAGTAGCAAGTATAAATTGCTTATGAATTTTCTACAAGCAGCTTTTAATCTGTTGTACTCACTGAGAAGTAGTATGTAATATATCTAAGAGAATATTTCTAGAACCCAAAAAAGGAAAATTTTCTTTTCCAGACCTGCTTCTTGCTGTGTCATCTTAACAAAAGTCTATTTTAGCTATTTCTACTGGTTCCCATGAGCAATAGTAACTCCATTTAGTATTTTCTGAAAAGTGCTCAACCATCTACAAAGTAGTCATTGTTTGCAATGCAGATCCATTTAAGCAGCACTAGCTTTCTCCTTCCTAACTTCTTATACTTGTGCAGAAGGTGAAATAGCAAAATATTTACTAATGTACTTGAGTTTCTATTAAAAGCATAACCACTAATTTAAAATGCTAAATATTTTGGTTCAAATGAATAACAGTTTGCAGATTAATTGCAACAGGAACCTTCTGTAATTCCATAAAACAATATTTACCTTGATTACATAAAACATTAAATTATTATTAGTGAAGTCTTATATTTTTCCTCTTAGATCTTGCAATATCCATTCTGATCACTTCAGAAAATCACGTGGTAGAAGACCAAGCAGTATTCCTTCCACTAAAGAACAACTGGATGAAACGCCAGAACTGCTACCAGTGTAGCCAAGACTCGCTGCCCCTATCCTGTTGTTTTTTTTGGGTTTTGTTTAGAAGAGATATTTTCTCTAACAAACACTTGCCTCACACAGGCCTACAGTTAAACACATCCCAGAATTGTAGCATTACCAAATGCAGCAGCCCACCCACAAAGTTACACCATTTCATCAGCCAGTGAACTAGTGATCCATCGTTTCTACTGCCTGTCAACTTGTTCCCAGGCTGGTTTTAAGATGTTAATTCTGACCTACAGGGTCTCAGGGTGTGCTGGTGTTCAAAAACACTTCTCTTCTTTTTTTGAATATAGGCTAGAAACTAAATAAATCTAAACAGTTTTAATTAATGGAAATACTATAGCTGGGACTTCCGGTGGCCCAAAAACACCCACGATTTTTAATGTATGTTAGCCAAAATACCATCTATGCTAACTGTACCATACCATAACTTCTTCATATTCTTGATCTTCTTGATTATCATCTTCATTTTCATCATCTTCTTCATCTGGTTCAGGCAGATCCTCATCATCATCTAATTCTGCCAACAGAGTACTAGCTCGGCAGCTATCAAGAAAATCTATAATACATATATATATATTTACATACAGAACAAAAGCCAAGAAAAACTTTTAAAGCAAAACTTCTAAATTAAATAACAGAAGCATTGGGCAGAGTGAAAAAACAAATCTCACTTAAACAAGAAAGAGAAAACTAAAATATTATTACCTAAGAAGATTAAAAGATGTGTTAAAAGTATACACCTAAAAAGTCTCTGGGTCTAGTCAATAGCATAACTAACAAAAGCAGGACTTAATATTGGTATAATTAATAGCGATCAGCAAGAGTGATCAGTTGGCTTGTAGTAAACATTTTATAATGACACTTATTTTAGATTACTAAAGATTGCAAAGAAATGGTACACAAATGCACAGTTTCTATGTCTAATTGATTTTAAAAACAGGTCAGAGATGTATTTCCATTAAAAGTGTTTGGCTTAGACCTCAAATTACAATGTAAAGGACATTTAAGATAAACATTTAACAGTGATATTTTTTAAGATTCAATTGCTAATTACTGTAACAAGAAGCTGAAGGCAGAGACAAAGTTCAGTTTCATCAACCTACTAGTAAGACTTATAAAGCAACACCCCAATACTAGATACGAAGTTCACAGCAATACAAGTGGACTGGGATGAAGCTTTCAAGTTTTACATTTTTCTATACGCACACAAACTACCTATACCACCCAAACACCCTCTGAATTGTTGTCCCCACCCACACAAACTTTAACAATTTGCTCAGTTGTTTGTGATATATTTTAAGACTAGTCACCCAATGAAAATATCAAACTAGACTTAATTAAAAGAATAAAGGGAAACGGTATACGCAGACATATTAACCAACTGCGTCCAAGCAGCTCAATTTCAATATCCATTGAAATTACCAGATACTTTACAAGCAATTTCAACAGGCAACAAAACAGAACACCATCTTAGCCCAATAAAATTTTAAACAAATCAAGTATCCTTTCATTCAAAAACATGTCAAAATCCAATCCACTTTACATTAGGAAGTATTTTCCCATACCCAGTCCAGGTTTTTCTTGACCTCATTTTATCAGCTTGATTCCCAGGTATTACTGACCTAATTACCTTAATCTTCTTTCCTAATATTCGTATCCTGAAAGTAACTATTGTCCTAAGGTCTGTTTCTAGTGTACAGTGTCCACACAACTCTGGACATAGTCCCTCAAATCATATAATTCCATCCTCCATGTCACTAATTTTTTCATTCTTTCCAATTTTTTTAATTACTATTATGGTACTGAAATACTTGGAACCTATTTTAAGTGTACAACATGCCTAATGGTGGATGCTTTTCAATCAGAGCAAGGTACATCAGACTGTGCATGTAGCATGTCTATCCAACACAACAAGAAATAACATTTTAATTAGTACCTATGCAAACTACACTAGATACTAAATTTGATGAAGGAGAATATTTCAGTGCCTAAAAAAAGTGTATTATAAATAGTAATAACATGGGATAGAAACTGTTGAAAATAAAGACTTGAAAACACAAGGAAATACTACAACATTAGCATTATTTTACTTACTGCCTTACAGAACTAGTAACATACGAACAGCTCAGCTTTCAAATACTTTTCAGTAAATAAACTACTACACAAGAAAATCATAACAATGGAAGAAAAGGAAAAATCATTAATGGGAAGTCTAATGCTTATGTTCATTTAGAAATGAAACTTACCATATAAAGAATATTCTGCCTCTTGCCCTGTATCGCTCTCACTAGATGTTGATGTTAGGCTAGTAGTTAGAGTATTACTAAGCGACTGACCAACAGATAAAACTGTAGTTGCTGTAGCTACATTGCTGCTGCTAGTAACACTGGATGTAGACATGGTCACTGTTGATGTGGTACCAGTTGTAGTCAGATTAGGAAAACTTTGGGCACCCATAAGAGGAGAAGCTATAAAGATATGGTAAGATAAAATAAATGATTTGATGACTTGAAGAGTACAACTTACATGCATGACTCCTGCATTGAAAAATATATTTGGGATTGAAAAATTATCAGTGTGTTATTTTACAATAAAGAACAACAGACTACAAAAGGGAAGGGTTTCCCAATGCAAAAGTGCACCTTATAATGCAGATGCCCATTTCTCAGCTTATTTCCTTGCATACATTTTAAATAATCTTATAAAAAAATCCCCAAATCCTACTGTAAATCTGAAATTACTTAATTTCATTTCCAACACATGAAAATAATTTCTGAAATCTGTTACTCCAATGTTGTGGTCTGCCTTTAAGTCTAAAATGTAACTTAACCTCTAAACAATATAGTTGTACAGGGAAAACAATTTAACTATATATAAGTGAATTGAAACAGAACAAATGCGAAACTTCTGATTATTACACATTTTTCTAAAGTTCTTAACACAGCTCTGGCTTATTTTTCACAGCTATTAGAATATATGTTCACCATGGTCAACAAACCTGAACTGACAGTACTGTGAAACATGGGACTTATGTTGGATGATTTATATAAATAGTTTTCAAAATAAGCAAGCAACAACTAAAAGTTACCTTATTGTACACTCAAAACACAGTAAATGCATTTGTTAACAAGTGGAGTGACACTGAATTCACTCTAGACTCAACAGAAAGAATTTCGGGTAGTGTACATAACTAAGATATACCTATGTGCAACTACACATTTAGACACCAGCCTTTAAAATATTTTCTCACATACTCATCTTCAAACAAGGAGATTAATCACACATTTGCACATGCAAATTTGAGGGGTCACCTATACTTGGAATTTAAGCCTTATGTTTTCTAATCCATTTCTTCTAAACTCTATCAAATGCAAGATTTGCAGTTTTAAAGTACACATTTTCATTTTTGCTATTTATGTAAACTGTAACACTGTTTTCTTAAAAAAAACCCAACACAACCCTTTGAATTTCAGACTCTTATTATCAAAGTCTGCACTACACCCTTCAAGAAGGGTGAAACCAAGATTCTTCCTCTGAGTGCTTTTCATAGCTTTTAGTGAAAAATAAATGTTACTGTTTCTGCTCTTTGTCACATACTACTCCTCCCTCCCCCCATCTCTGTTCCTTAGGAAGGTAAGGAACATTTTGCAAATAAAAATATAACAATGAGGGAGAGTGTGACACTTAAATCTAGGGTTGTGAATAAGCTTATGTTCACCATCATGTAAGCACAGAAGTGAAAAACCAAAGGGTTTTTTCTTTTGTTGTTGAAGAATTTGAAAGTAACTTGTTGAGTATTCACAGCTTCCACCCACTGCTAATTAATAACAGCCAACTCTGTTGTTACAGTAAACAGAAAAAGCCATTAAACATCAGCAATTTGTTTGCTGTGAATTCAAAAGCAAATTGAAACTGGCTACCCTAGACACCACTTCTGGCAAATATGGATGCTTTTCAATGCAACTAGTACAGCAAGTACAGAAACATATCACTAACCATGATTTCAGTCTTGACTTTTGGGGTGCTGGCAGTTTTTTTGAGGGGTGGGGTGTTGTGGGTGGTTTGTTTGGAGTTTAGGATATTTTGGGGATTTGGGGAAGGGGTTTTTTAACCTGAATAGGCTGAAAACCAGAAAATTTTTAGAAATCCGAGCTTTTCACAATGCTCTAACAGATCTCTGGTGAGACAGCTCCAAGGGAGTCTTTGATCTCTTTTTGGGGTGTGAGTTACCAGTTTCCATTCATAGAAAATGTATAAAACAAAATAATTCCTATATAAGGGATCATGTAAAGTATGAATATTTTAATCACAGAATCAAATTTTTAATTTGCCCCATTCTTATTTCTAACTTTTACAATGTATGGCATCAAACATTTATGAAATCTTTTAAATATGCTGTTGAAGTATTTTACCATGTTTTTCAAAGGTGCTCTCTTCCCCAACACAAAATTTCTTCAGAACCAGAAGCACTATCTGCCTAAAAATGGACCAATTACTGTAATGCTTTCCTTGAGGATCTTATTTACATTTTTAATGCAGGCTGCAAACGAATCCCCCCCACCCCCGTCCCTGTATCACAATACGAATGTATGAATACATCTTAAAAAAAATCTCCCCAACAAAAAAATAGAACATTCAGTATTTTAAAACCAATTAAAAATGCTAAAAGCAAACACCATATTTTAAAATAAGGAAGCATAGAATCATAGATTTGTTAAGGCTGGAAAAGACCTCTAAGATCAAGTCCACCTGTTAAACCCCGCTAAACCATGCCTCCAGGTGCCATATCTACACAACTTCTGAACACTTCAAGGGATGGTGATACCACCACTTCCTTGGACAGCCTGTTCCAATGCCTGATGATCCTTTCAAGGAGGAAATTTTTCCAAGTATCTAATCTTAACCTCCCCCGTCACTTCTTACCTGGGAAAAGAGACCCGTCCCCACCTCACTACAATCTCCTTTTACATAGCTGTAGAGAGCAATGAAGTCTCTCCCGAGCCTCCTTTTCTCCAGGCTAAACAACCCTCAGCTGCTCCTCATAAGACTTGTGCTCCAGACCCTTCACCAGCTTCACTGACATTCTTTGCACACTCCTCAAAAAGCATGAAAGCTTAATAAGAACCCAAGTGCTTTTTTCTAGCTTGGGTAATTGCACCTTTTCTAACTAGCCTACTTCATGAAATGTAGCTCTTCACTTAAAATATTATCCCCATCAGAGAACGAGATACCTAACGAGTAACAACTTTAATGGGAGCATGCTCAAAAAAAAAAAGAGTGAACTCACAACAAGCAGGTTTTACAGCTTCCCTTGTTAATACCTTGATCCCACACATAATCTTAGAACATGTAAATCTTAAATCATCTACATAGTCATTTAAAACATTAACTACAAACTTCCTTAGATTTAATGTGCCTGAACAGTTCACCAAATCAAAGCCTTAATGACCATACCATTTTTAGAAGACCTACACGGTATCAGAGCACATTGTTATCCAGCCCAACAGAATGAAGGAATCTACCAATATTTCATTATACTGCAGTTCCGTTTTTTCTTTCTACTGTGTTCTTAGTTCCTATGCTCAGAGACTTCACAACATGCACAAACTGCCTCCTGAAGAAAATGGAAAGACCATAGAAATAGGCAGGTGCAAGCAGAATATGCAAAATCTACACAGATCAGAAATCATAAGCACCTGACATCAGCTACTGTTGCTAGACGCTCAATCCTGTGGTCTAAACCATACTCACTCTCTTCCTAAACACGTAACAGATACCAATTTCAAATTACCTTCTATCTGATGGGTACCACAGTGTAACCTGACATCACAGAGTAACACAATACTTTACAGCTGACATGAACTCTGTGAGCTCTTCATGAATTCTACAGGTACCCACAAGGTCAAAGCTACTCTTAAGTTCATTTCTCTATCAGGCCAACAGAATCTAAACACGTTGAAGTGTAATTAAATCTTCAGCTAAAAAGAAAAATAGCTTACTTACTTGCAGTACTCACAACATTTCTTCCCAAAGTATTAGTATTGTTATCACTGCTACTCCGGCTTAAATTCATGTTGTTGGTTGCATTGGTACGTGCTATGTTTGCCACTCTTCGTACAAAGGACTCCAGGCTAGAAGTTTCTCGAGATGATAAGTTCGGAACACTTGCACTGGAGCTCATCGGTGCCCCAGCAGCCAACAAAGAACTGACCGAGAGTCTGTTACTTGCTGAAGAGCTTAGAGGTCGTTGGGAAGCTGCTTCTTTATTAGTCAGTTCAGAGACTGAACTTACGTCAGGAGAGCTTACGCTAACAATTCCCATGGATATAGCACTTGACTCCCCAGGAGTACGTATTGAGTTATCAGGACCTAACTTCCTCTCTGCATTTTCGTTTCCCATGTCCGCTGTTAAGGTGCTGGTGCTCGCACTGGAAGATGACCCTATGTCAGCCTGAGGCACACTATCAGCGGAAGACAGAACAACAATTGGTTCATGGATGTCAGTGCCTGAAACTATATTTTGCTCCAACACACTTTCTGATCTCCGCTCCATTTTGGTCGAACCCAAGCTGATGTCGCTGCTACTTGCCACGCTACACACAGAACTGCTGCTTCCTTTTCTACTTGAGGAGCCTGCAGCAGCAGTCGTCTTGTCTGGACAGTTGTTTTTCACCAAGCTGCTCCATGACTGCGTTGTGCCTGAAACAGTGGATGAAACAGGTTTGGGTGATGCCGCTGAATCAGGGTCGTACCCTGGTGCAAGCTTGAGGTCAAACTTTCCTTCTGCGCCCATACGGTAAGAGTTAGAGCCACCAGCATCCCAGGTGACATCAATCCAGCCTGGAAAGGGACAGGAGTTTGTGAGATCCAGCAGAAAGCAGACAGGAGCGTGTCAAGACAGTAGCTCCACAATGTGGGATTCAGGCTGCATGTCTGAATTAAGGAAGTCACTAAATAACCCTTGACGCCAATTAAAAAGGAAGTGTTTTGATCTAAACAATTTAGTATTTTGTAATGTTGCCAACACTGAGGCGGCAAGAAAGACCAGCCTCTATTCTCAGGGCCCCAGCATCCAGCCAAAAATGAAGCTTCCTTCAGGAAGGAACCTGTCCTACCAGGAGCTCTAATAACAGAAATGTACATTGAAATGTATTGTAAGAATTCAATTAGTTTCTGTCAAGAAGTTACAATTATTGCAAGGATATTCTATAATATTTCTCTTAGTTCAATGTTTGTGGATAAAGTATTTACCCAACAGAAGGCATTTCATGAACCTGATTAGTCTGGGATGTCTTATTCTTGCCCTATTAAAGTGAGAATTAATTTACTGATATACAGCTTTTTATTTCAGTAAGTAACACAGACTGTTTCATAGGAGAAGTCTTACAGCAGTCAGGTAAAGACTACATCAACCAAAATTTCAGAGTTGTGAAGAGAATGTGTTTCATAGAAAGAAACTTCATCCTGGGACCAACCAACACTCAAAAAGAGATGCTACTCTTCAATTCCTTTATTAAATGATTCTGTAGGGTAGCAAAATTTTTTAACAGTTAAATGTATCTGCAATAATAAGGGTAGCATGCAAAATTTAGCAAGCTGGGACAGAAATGGGGGCAAAATGTTTTATTTTTACTTGTCTAAATATGCACCACAGTATGAGTCACCCTAAATTTCTCACAGGATCTTAACCACAACAAATCTTGGCTTAACTATTTTAATTGATAAACATTTACTTTAAAAATAAAATCTCGAAAGTTTAGTCATCTTTTACAATCTCAGACAGAAATTTAAAACAAATGTTAGATCCAGATGTATTTAGTACTGTCGGGTGCACTTTCAGCTTTTAACTATCCAAAAGTCACCACTCCTAGACCAAACCAGAATATTACAGACAATTTTCTATTTAGAAATGTCACTCTGGAAGAAAAGTATTTAAAAATGGACAAAGTTTTATGGTAAGTAGATATCTCATCCCCAAATGAGTAGACTTAGATCATGTTATGCTCATATATTTTAATCCTTCATGAGCTATAGCTCAATAGCTTCGTGTCACTAAACCTTTGAAGGGTAAAGTTGTGAAGCAAGTCAGACTTCTTTTATTTCTACAATTTATTTCCCTTTCTCATCAAATACAAAAAACAAAAGTTCCATATTGTAGTTCAACAGTATCATTCTTCCCCTTTAGGAATAGCTGAACAGGGTATTATCCAAAAGCGTAACTAAACTGTTCTTGCTTCATATAGTTCCTTTCCCTTATTTTATATCTGAACAAGTTTTAAGTACATATTACGTACTTGAAGCTGTATTGCCCATCATTCAGCCCTCAAACAACTCAAAGTTTGTCTAAACTTGTGAATAATGACCAAATAAGTAAACGAGATACTATTTTCAAAATTCTATTTAAAAGAAAGCTGTGACAGGAATAAGATTGTTCGGCATCACCATTTCATAAATGAACCTCAATTTTACCTAAGCTTATTTGGGAAAGTTTTACTGGAACGTAGGAACAAAAACACTATTTTGGTAGAATATCTCTCACCAAGAATACTTAAAGTCCTCACAGTGAGAATACAGCTATCAATACTGGTTTACCTGATATGAACAATATATAGATGATGGAAGAATTCCCTACAAGCTACACTGAGCAGCTTAAATAAGATTCAAAGTTTCAGAACATTTTATGACATTGTACTTTGGACATTTCTCTATGTTTGAGAGCTGACAACTCAACAAACTAGAAAAGATTTTCAGGTCTGGGTAAGTATGAACCTAAGGGTGGCTGAAGATGCTTCAAAAAACAAAAAAAGGAAAGTCTAATATACCTCAAAATAGGGAAAAGGGAAAAGGTGGAAGTCATGTTCAGCTGACAAGATCATAACCTTTCCTGGAGCCTCTTCAGTATCTTAGCTTCCCGAGTACTGAGTTCCCTGTCTGTTGGAGGTTTTTATTTTGCTCCGTAAGTTAATTACTTTCCATGCTTTAACTAAAGAAAATAGCAACTTGATCCCAATGAAGCTTGCAAGATAGGAAAGGTATAGGATACAACAAAAGTCCAGAAAAATATTGCAAATGCTAAGCTCGAAGAAATAAAGAAGGTAATTACAGATTTTGCAGGCCCAAAGCTTAATTAATCAGTTGGCATCAATCACCTTCATATACTTTGAAACAGAGTCTAAATAACAATTCTGTATTTTAATTAAGCAAAACTCTACAAAAGTTTCATTTACATCAAGATTTTTTTCATGCATTAAAATGGAACCCACAAATGGACTGCAACTGCTGTAGTATTTGAGTTTCTTCTCCCCCAAATATTCAAAATTTGATCAACTTCAAGACATTACAAAGGAAATACTTTAAGGCTACCCACTCCACATGACCTAATCATGCTACAGACAGTTACAAATTCAGGTAATTCATGCTCACCATTATGCAATTCTCCTGTAACAGTGCCTTCACCCTGTGGGCTTCCATCCTGATCTCTCCATTTCCAATCAATCCCTCTGATTACACGAGCTCCTGGAACCATGTATTTTAACACCTGAGAACGGACCAGACGTCGCTGTCTTCGCAGATTTGCTTCAGCTTCTTTAGCAGCTTTTCCTACAAGAAACGTGAAATGAAAAGACTTGAAGGTATTGAATGGGGAATAATTTTGAACTGATTTCTAAGCAAGTTCCACTGCAAAAATTAACCTGCTTTTTCACACTGATTTTTTTATTGCATGCTCACTAGCACTTTAAAAAAATTAAAGAGGATATATACACATTATTTTTCTTACCCAGCTGATCTTCACATACTCCGTTCACAGTGCCGTAAAGCTCAAATCCAGACAGGGAGAGGTAATGTGTTTGCCCGCTGGCATTCTTTCCCATTTGTTTTATTCTAACATGTCTCCAACCTTGTTTCTCATCTTTTGGAGGATCTAAAGGCCATGTTGCTGTAGACCTTTAAGTTTATTAGAAAGGGAGAGTTGGCGGGTGACCAAAAAACACAAAGCACAATCAAAAAAGCCTTAGTACCCAAAGTAAGCAATAACATCTTGCTGATCATGTATGGATATTACAAGATACATGCAACCTATTAACACTAGGGACAAACTCTGGATGAGTGTTGGTGTTACTATTTTCTCAAAAAATCAAATGCAAAATTTAGAATGATGGAAATGCACAAATGCCATTAAGTGAACCATACAGAGGACTTATGAATCACTTATTCTCCAGCCCATCCTTGATAATTTACAACACCTACCACTTCTTTATATAGATATATTATTACAATTATAGCATGCATTAAATTAGTCTACAGCCAAGTACATTTTTAACTGAGCTCAGTTTTATGAGAAGTGACAAAATACACTGACATACCCTGGTTCGTTGAGACTACAGTCATCAACATGAGTATACAAAGTAGTCCAGTTCTGTCCATCCTTAGATACCTGGAAAACCCAATTTCTGAGAGCAGATCGTCCATAACCTCGAGCATGGCGCAATGTGTAAGCTGATGGTATAACCCACAGGCCAAGATCAATGGCAAACCAAGCATTCTTATCATCATTAGTATGACAATTGAGAGCTGAACTGTCACGGCTCAGGATGTCTTCTAAACGACCATAAGGCAGATTTCTCCCTTCTGAGGATGTAACCACTACTAACCCGTAGGCTGCTGGATTTACCCACTCATATGCAGTTCTGTATTAAAAAAGAGAAACGTACTGTTCAATTATTACTTACATAAAATAAAAGGTATCAGCAACACTTGCATTTATTGCAAACTGTATATTACGGTTGAGTTTATCACAAACCAAAATGATTAATATACTTTCCTCTCCTAAAAAAATTACGTATTTTATTTCATTATGAATTCCCTCTCCCATCTTGCCCCAAGAACCATAGTTTATTGTGTCTTACTTAAGTATTTAGCTTTGAAGAAACTCACTTTGCATTTGTCCCAATCCAGTATATAATTCCGTTTTCATCAAAATCATGTTGATGCCTGAACACAAACGTTTGGCCTTCACGTAGTTTCCGTACAAAAACAAACGAAGCCCTATCAAAGTCATACCACTGCTTTGCTACCTACAGATGAACGAAATGATATCAAATATTAAAGAAGCAGAATCCAACCATTTCCCTTGTGAACTCTGCATGTAGTACATAGCTCACCATTTTCAGTAGATACTGTTCTAGAGATTCAACAGTTGCTAATGGCTCCATCTTCAGCATTCTCCCAGTCCGATCTATTAACGATGTCTCCCCTGAGGCACGTTCCAAACGAAACCTCAAGCGCCTTGTCAATATCTGAAAGAGTAGCTAAATATTAATATCAGCTTTCCTGTTTAGGCTTCGGAATTTTAAGAAAAACTGGCATATCAAGTATCTTTGTTGCATAACTTAAACAACCCATATTCCAATGAAATGTTTTAAAAAGTAATTCCTAGTATATATTTTAACATGACAGTCAATGCATAATCAGTTACACATTCAGCTAACATTTTCTCACTTTTCCTGTGTTTTCATAGCTTTTATTTGTTGACCAGCAGCTATAGTAGTAGAGAAACTGAAAATTATTAGACAAAATATTCAATAGCAACTTTGGTTTTGCAACATTCTGCAACTATTTTCTAATAATTTAACATGACAACAAATATTTAGACTTCCCTATCATGTTGTGAAATCCTGAAATGTGCTTTCAAATAGAAAAAAATAATACTCCACGCAAACTGGGAAAAAACAAGCAATATTTTTAGCCAAACTGCCAAGTTTCCTGTATAAGAAGCTGATGATCCTGCAGGCATCTTCTACTACCAAATGAACATACAGCCCTAGACGGGACCCTTTAAATGGTTAAAGCCCATCCCTTGTCATTACAAATGATAATAGCCTTCAACTAAATGCTCGGTCACATAGTAAGGATACTTAAAAGGAGGCATATTCCTATATAAAGACAACAATACTTGAAGATAAAAAAAAGAACAAACACATTATCTCTTCAGTGAAAATTTACTTTCACTTCCCAGTGTTAAAGTGACAGCAGAAGAGCACCCATACTTTTAGGTTAAGTGTTAGAGGAAAGAGATGTCAAAAAGTTTGTTGTTCCTTACTTAATTCTATCAACTTCTACAGGAATATGATTCCCACAGATTTAATGTGTGCAACATGTAACAAAAAGTTGTGTATCACTGAGTGTGAAATGCTGTTATCACTGTATTTACCTGAAGATTGTATGTAGATCCTGGTGTATCATACAAGTGGAGAGGTAGACGTTCAATAGATTCTAACACTGCTATCAATTTCCGAATTAATGCAACTGCTGGACGACTGTGAAAGTGAACAGTTACTAAGTTACCACAAAACAAAGGCAAAAATTCTAGTGTCTCAGAGAGCAGTGACCAGCTGAGTCAAGCATCTCAGCATGCTATTTCTACTGATATCATCTGCACTAGTCACATGGTTACAGTACAGTAAAAAAAGATAATCTGCACAGTGATGAACAAGTCATCTTTATATCTGTCAACAGGTATAGTTGACTGTTACGTATAAAAATTTTCAGTTTCTACTTCAATGCCAGATGCTGTCTTTTAAGATCAATTTTCTATTTCATTGAAATGGAAAGAACAGATTCCTAGTCTTTAAATTATTTTTAAAACACCATACTGCATCATAGATGCAAGGGGTTGTTTGTTTTTGTGGGTTTTTTTCCCACTTGGTTTTATTTTTACCTTTCATCATCTTCATTTTCACTGAATGCTGTTTTGAAAACATTTATCCTCTCTACCAGTTGACTACAGTCTTGTTTCACATCCAAATCGACATTCTAATAGGAAAAAAATACATTACATTTAATACAAAGCAATATATATATATATTTGTTACACAAGCCAAAATATCTATTCAGCCTCATTGAATTCCTTATTTCAGGTCTGTATGTGAAAAGCTAAACGTCAGCCATTAGACTTGACCAATGCTGATTTAAAGATTTTTATTGTCTCATTTAAACTAAAGTCATCTATTGTGATAGCTAATCTTCAATGGACAGACCATTAAGAGGAGCAAGTCTGCCTGATTTTCACTAAGACAGGAAAGAGACGCATTTATAATAGATCTTTTAAATTACGGCACATGCCTTTATATTATTTTTTTTAGAAAGTTGTTCTTCAGACAATTATATTCTAAAAACTCACGTTATTTAAAACTGTCAGCAATGATTGAACTAAGCCACTACTGCACATTTCATATGGAGAAATAGTATTCTCATCCTTCAACAGTACAATTAAGTTTTCCAGAGCAGTCTTCATTAAATCTCTCCAAGTGTTTTCTCCCTCAATACACTGAAAGACAAAAAGATAAATGTGATGAAACAAGGTAACAGTTTTTCTACTTGCTTCAATTGAAAAAAAACATCCTAGGAAAGTACCCAACAAGGCAATAAATGCTGCACATTTGAGACAGACATGCTATGACTCTCCTTTATATCACGATAGACTTGTTGAACACTATGCTGTTTCCACTGATGTAACAGGTTAGAAATGAAGGAGAGACACTTACCTGCCTGTTTGCATGAAGTTCCCACGCAGACTCTAACTGTGTTGCTATGTTCCTCAGTGTTACAACTACT
This sequence comes from Grallaria varia, assembly GCA_013396735.1. Lineage (NCBI taxonomy): Eukaryota > Metazoa > Chordata > Aves > Passeriformes > Formicariidae > Grallaria > Grallaria varia. The sequence goes on along the minus strand of VWZG01002877.1, from coordinate 356,365 downwards.
CCTCGAGGCATACTTTCAACTGCTTTAAAATGATCATCATATAAATCTCTTGCCATAGTGCGCACCTACAAGTGGATTTTGATAATCAGAAGTTATACTTTACTGTAATGACACTATTATTATTCTCCAAAATACTCAAAATTTGGTCATCTTTTTTTAAATAAGTCCATGAAAAACAGGCAAATAGGAAAGAATCAAAACCCTTGACATGTCACAAAATAGCAAAGGTTGTGAAAGGATGAAGGTACAGGAGAAATAAGTGGAAATACACAAAACCTTACTGAATCTCAGAGAAACTAAGCTTAACATTATGTATTAAGTTACAGCACAAAAGGCAGGAGGTAAAGATAGGACTCTAAATCTGTAAATCTTTCTTTTAGAACTGTATCATGGATAAGATCTTTTCAAAGATAAAATTAAGGACAATTAATACGGTTTCTGAATGCTCTATTAACATTCATTAAACCAATCCACACCAAAAATCCCTATACGAGCTCTTACTGTAAGAATTACTTTTCCTACAAAGTATGACTCACACAAGATACAAATTGGATAATTAAGTTCTTATTAAACAAGATTTTGCTTAGAAGAAATTTCCCCCAAAACCTTTCCTTTTCAACATCATTACATGTCCTACAGTAACACTTTACACAAGTTGTGGAGTTACACAGTGCAATGTCAGGTATGAGAGAGCACTGCCTTTGTTTTAACATCCCACTTTTTCTCATTCACACAGTATTTTAGTTTTCAACTTAGTGTCACGTTTCTGAAGACATATGTTCTAACATGCTCCAGATATATCAGCTGTTCTGTTAGAAACTGCAAGGCAGTTGAAGACTGAAGATTAGCTTGAGCCTTTGGCATCAGCTGGTCACAGAACACACTATAATTCTGTGGGGTTTTCATAAAAAAGCTTAATACTTGATTTCTTCGTTCCTGTTTTTCCTCTCAGTTTGAAGAGAAAGAATTTTAAGACAGGTCTAAAATGAGGGTGTTTACTCATTTTGCTTCACTACCATAACTCTTACAATGCAGACTGTTCACTTGCAGCATCCTAGCTGTCAGAATATCCAGTCTGAAATAAGTATCTAAATGAATTAAACAAATATTATATGCCTTTGACACAAATGCAGTATCTATCATAACACCTTTTCCTTTTCCATAAAATAAAGAAAAAAAAGAAAAAAAACCCTTCAGAATTATACAAATTTAAGTCAGGAAGATTGGATTTTCCTACATTTTTAAAAGAAAATTCCTCTTTCTCTAGAGGAGCAGAGAGTTTAGTAATACTGTTGGATAAAAACACCAGAAGAAATGCTTTGTTCTGAGTGACATTTTCCTCTTCAAGCTTAACACAAAACTGCGTCTAGTTGAAATCAGAGATTTTTAGTTCCCTGAAAGTACAACTCTATAAGCATGTTATAAAATAAAACAATTAAATTCCAAGTATAGAACTGACAAATGCTCACCAACCTTTTGTTTTGTCTTCTCCAGTTTAGATTTCAGTTTTCTTCCTCTTTTGCCTGTCCAGCCAGTTACAAATTCTGAACCTGTGATATATTTTTTAGAAAAGTCATATTTTCCCATAAGTATGAAAAGCAACAAATAAAACAACTACCTCATATACACTTGCTTCTCCTTGCACGTAACACATACCTACATACTTACCCAAAGAGGTTTCAGCTGTAAATGAATGCTTTGTTCCTCTATTTGATTCAAAGACAAAGCCTGGCAGATCTTCCTTCAGTATGGTAGCTTGCTGACCATCAGAATTGTGAATAGCAATTTCTCCTTCTTTCAAACAGGTAAGTGACCAGTTTCCTACGGTAAGTTTAGTTGGCCCTGGTGTTGATAAAATTGGTTGGCTTGTGGTAGACGGTTTTACTTGGCTTCGAGCTCTCTGCAACTTCTCAAGGAACTCACTCCTACTTTCTATTTAAAAAGAAACAAATGTGGTTTTTTTCCTTCTAACAACTGATTCCACCATTATGTATCTGAATTTTTTTCTTTTGCAAGAGCAAAACAACTGAGTACATTCAATGCAAAATTAAGTTTGAAATTAAGGGGTTTTAAGTGTTCTAAAATTCTTTACAGTGTACTTCTGGACTTCAACAGTGACTTATTCCACAATTACATCAAAGCTGCAATGTAACAATGCAACTCTTTCTCAAAGATGCTATTCACAAACATATTAATTCATCATTACAATTGTAACAGGAAGATCAAAGAAATCCATGATAAACTTTTAGTCTTGGAAAAATTATTTATCTCATTATAGCCAGCATGAAGTACTCTCAAAAGTGAGTTTTCAGAAATTGGAAACTAAATGAATCCTCCAACAGGAAAACAGCAATCAGCTTTATGGCTTAAAACAAGTGGAGAAAATATGTTGAAGCCATATCAAAAAAGAAAAAAATTCACAAAACTTTACCAAGTCTAACAGTCAACATATACTAAAAGCAAATTTGAGCTCTTGGCTCAGATTAAGTGTCACAAAGGCACCTAATTTTTTTTTTTATAAACTACACTAAAACTTTTATTTAATCTTCTTTGGAGAACCTCAGAGGAAATAAGAAGGCCACCATTATGCTACTTAATACAGTTACATTACATTAATTCTACTTCTAATGTAATTTTTTTTAAAAGGATCTTTATTCTCTGAGAAAAACATGCAATAAGAAATTACCCCTATGGCACCACATGATACTTAATTCAAAACTAATATTTATATAGAGATATTTAAGAGATGGCATTCCACTTTTAGGGTAGGTAGGTAATCTAGCCTAAAATTATTCCAAAAAACTATCTCAGTATTACTTGAATTATATTTTGATATTTTAGTAATTACAAGGCTGAGTTCATAATTTAAGAGATAAAAATTACACTTAAAATAAAAATGTAAACAACTTGTTAATGTAAAGATTGTATTTCAACTTCAAAGTTAAGAAGCATCCTCATCTTTCAGCATACTCATTTGATAAACACAACCTTTGTGGTCCATACACCTGTAAAATTGCTGTTTTCCTTTTGCTGCAGTGACAAGCCCTAGGTTTTCTAAATCTGCTGGGTTTTTTGTTTTATAACACAGAAGTAAACAATCTCTCTGTAAAAATAAATATGCACTCAAGGCATAACATTCTTTATTGCTTAAATTTCACAACATACAGAGAAGGCTTATAAAAATAATTTTGATATTTGATATGCAAAATTAAAATTCTGTTAATTAAATATTTTCAATTTTTCATAATTACACTTTCATAAATTTATTATACAGTTTGCTGCACTGAAAGTATTACGTTTATACATGGTTGGGAATAATTTTGGGTTCCCTTGGACGTAATTTTGAGATTTACTTAAAAGTTCAGAATTACCATTCAATTTCAATTTTTGCATTGAACTTTTATTCTTTCTAAAATGTCAAACAAAACAAGTATAGAGTTAATGTGGAGAGGAGTGAGTACAGACCTTCCAAAAATGTTCATAGTATATATACACTTCCCCGCCCACCCCAAACTTCATCATGCAATACACACTAACAGATTTCATTGCTCAACCCACTATATTCTTGCCAGTTGTGAAGTTACTAAAACGTATACCATGAGATTAATCAGTAATGATTTAGGACAGCAGAACATATAGTACAGTTCAGGACTTAAAGATACTATCTGAGCCTATACTGTACTGTAGTCATTTTAGTTAAATATTAATTTCTTAAGTAAAAAAGGCCGCTGCACATGCTTTAGAGCTCATGGTTAAAGTTCAGGCAAATGACACTGCAACATCAGCACTCCTAGTACATGTTTGTTTGACAACATATTGCAAGAAGCCTCATTTAATCCTAATTTAGGTTCTTTCCTCCATAATATCCATGCTAAGTAGCTCATTAAAAAACTCAGCATTTATTCAATCTTTTTTAAAAGACTGATTGAAACAGGTATCTTCTTAAATTCTCAATCTGACTTTTTTTAAGTGTTTTTAGCTAGAAATACATCTGGGCTGTCACCCATTCACTCATCTTGTACAGAAATGGTCAAGTCTCATCCCCGTTTTGCAAGGGACAAAAAACAGTTGGTATCCAGGGGCTATGACAATCTAAAAAATTATCCCCATGGACCTTCTTAAAATTGCATTATATGATAAACAAGTATCTCAACACAGGAATTATTTACTTTTTAAGGTATTTTCCTTATTAAAAAGAATGCAAATATTAATTTTCTGAACAACAACAACAAAAATCTAAGTGGTTTCCAGTTGCATTATAATCAGAAACACACTGTATTGCACTTTGTCTTCTTGCCCCAAATCAATGCATAAAGTCACTAACACTTCATTTTCATCCTGAATCATATGTTCTGTTATTTCACTCCAAGGCTTGTTGAAAACATAATGTTGCAAAGCATTTTATGTCTGCAGGTTCATAAATGCATGAACTGCTGCAAAAAACATGAAACAACAGAAGGAGGGTTGTTTCAGCATCCAGAACAAGTTGTGTATTCTGTATAGAAAATTAGAACCAGCTGTGCATTTCCAGTGCATAAGGTCTGTTCCCTTATCCTCTCTCCAACAAACAATTAAGACATTGTAATTTGTTTCCCAATCTTGATGAGAAACGTTCCATTACTTTGTCTTCAAACACATGCAATTTCATTCTGCTAGCTAGAAGCAAACAATAAATCACCATTTCAACCTGCTTTTCCTGGGATGGCCACTACAAAGTGGTTTTAATGACTGGCATGAAAAAAATTAAGTACGCATGGAGAAGAATCAAAACAAAAAGTTAATACACTTTTACTGGCAAGATGTTTACTTAACACAATTCACCAGAGAAGTCAAGTTATGGTCACATGCTATCTCATAAAAAGCATCACAATTAACTGACCACCTTCCACCTGTTTACATCCTTTACTATTTAGTAAGCCAATTCCTGCAAAACAAAATAGCTCAAATCAAATTATATAAAAAATATAACAGTCTCAAAACTTAACCCGGACTTGAATTGTAAAAAAACTACCTGAGCTATCAGATCCTCCTTCAGGGCTCCCACTGGAATACATTGTAGCCAGCTTTCCATCCAAGATAAATCTGAACCATCCATTACTACCATTAGATAGCTCCAGGGCTGCAGCATCACTCCAGATATACAGGCAATCCCTTCCCCGAATGATTGACCAGTCTCTCCAGTGGTATGGTTTACCCTGCTGCAGTTCTTTAGCATCCTCCTGGGGTTCATCCTCCTGCAATAAAATTGTATTAAGCAACAACAAACAAACACCTAATCCATTAAAAAAAAAAGGGCAAAAAAAATCCCAAACCAACAAAAAACCTACACAAAAAACACAGACCTTTTTAAAAGGCTTTAAAACAAGAATTACTCAAACCAAAATACAAGAACTATACTATTTCTGTCTGTAAAACATATCCATATAAGACACTTCTTAGAAGTTTCCTTTCACATACAGCTCTGTCCATGCAACAGTAACAGTCCACTGACTGACTGTGACATCCACCTCTGTTCAAAACTTGAATTGTGAGGAAAATCTCAAAATGGCTGGTGTTGGAAGGGACCTCTGGCAGTCATCTAGTCCAAACCCCTGCTCGGGCAGGGCCACATAGGACCAGTTGCTCAGGACCACATCAAGATGACTTTTTAATATCTAGACACTAAAAAACAAGAAAAAACAAAAGCAACCCAAAAAAACCCCAAACCCCACTGTAAAAAACTTAGCTACACACAAAGTTTAACTATAAATATAATTGAATGGATAACAGAGGAGGTCTGCTATCCATTCAGTTCATTTAAGTGGCAATAGGACTGTTGGAAATTGATAAAAAACTTCAATACACCCTAATGGCCGTCTTTAAGCAGATAATTATTTTCTTTCTTATATATTTAATAAATCCCATAACAACATTTAAAACATCTCCAATTATTTGATGCATGAACTTTTGACACAAATACATTCTGGGAAGGATTAATTTCATTTAGCAGTCTCTTTCAAAACACTAGACAAAATCAAGTGTCAATCAACTTGACCACAAATAAATATGGATAGGAAAACTCAGCAGATAATAATATGCTAACAGAAAATGAAGGTAGAGAAGAAAACAACAAAATAAAACAAGCGGCATAAAATAAGCATTAATTTAATATTCTAACTACCTTGCCCTGGACATTTTCATAATAGTGAAGATTTTATTAAAGTGTTGGCTTTACAGTAATAAATAAAGCTATCAATTCCATACACTTACCTTCTCAGGTTTAGACTCCTCTTCATTTTCATCATCAGATGATGGCCCTGCCAAAGTTGACACTTTACTAATTACACCAAGTCTAGCCAGTTGGTCTAGAAAAAGATCACCACCTTTATCCACTAAATCCCTTATGATCTGCAAGGCTAACAAATGGCCATCATCATCATCCTGTAAGACATTGAGAGGAAAAGAAAATAACAAAGGAGATTTCGTTACTTCAAGATACCTTTACATGCCAAACTTCACATGGGGTCACAGACAGATGGTAGAAAAGTTTTAGGTTAGTTATGAACAAGTACATGGAATGAGTATAACCCCCTTTTTTGCACTGGTTTCATTAAAGGATAACATTTTCTTTCCTCCTACCTCTTGATCAAGTACTGTAGCTGTTATCTCAACCAGTATTGTGGGCAGATTGTGGCCAGCATCGGAGTCACAAACCTCTTTCAGCAGCGCCTCAGAACAAAAATGTATCATTTTTCTAATGAGGGCAAGACTTGCTTTCCTTTAAGAGATGGTAGAAAAAAAAAGGTTCTAAAAATGATAAAACAAGCAGTAATCAAAGCAGCAAAAAGATTCAAGATAAAACTACTTTTGTACTACATGGTTTAGAAACAAAAAAAAAAGTTAACCTGTTTCAGTTCTTGTTACTGGAACCAAAATTAGTTATTGTTTAAAGTCCTAGATTATCTCTAAGAATAATGCACCTCTGATTTTTTTGAATCTACAGTGCTATCAGTAACATTTTAATATCCTCAACCCTTTCTTATGTAAACACATTCTACATTTTGTCTTTATCCACTCTTAGTGCTGGCAATTCACTTCTGCCCACTTTGTCCCCCTCATACGTACCCAGTCTTTTGTTTTAATTATATATTTCCCATGTTTCGAGATCCTTATAGCTTTCAAGTCTAAAATTACTATAAGATCATGCAGCTCTCCATACTAAGAACCATAGTTAACATGAAAGCATATCATTCCTGTGGGGTTAAAGATGAATTTTTTATTTTACTGACTTCTAACAACATGATTTATCTGATTCATAAACTAAACATTAAAATAGAGAGCCAACTAATTCTTTCCACAATCTGCAACAACAGTTAATCATATACAGATTCTTAACACAGTTTCTTATTTCATTAATTTAAAAGGACCTAGTTTAAGCTTTCTATCATCAGCTCATGTTGAGTCTCACTCCACTAGAGGCCCTTTTTATCTTGCATTTTCACCCACCAAAGTACCTATAAACACTGGGAACACAAGTAAGAGAATGGAATAAATGTCATATTTTTAGTACAAAAGGCTGAGAAGTTATGGTCAGATCCAATTTATCACAACCAATCTGCCACCCACAGTATTACTTTTTAAGTAGTAAATTAGATTACACTCTTAATTCTTTCAGTAAGAAGAATCTTCACCAGTTGATAAGCTGTTAGTAAGTCTTCTAAAATAGCTTTTCCCAGTTTCGCTGATTTTCCAATGACTGTCTTGGTATCACTTCATTAGTTTTCCTCTACCAAATTACTACTTTCATTAGAGTGGCTACAAACTGCTGTAACCAAATCATGTATGCAGTGTACAGAACATACTGTATGAACACTGTATTCTTTCATCATGCTACTATAGTCAAGAGTATGCTTTGCTCTCCTGCTTCTGACTAAGCACATTTTTTCCAAGACATTACTTTCCCAGAAAGGAAGAAGTGCTACTTAAAATCAGTCCTGCAATACTTTTCAAACAACCACTTCCACTCAAACACAAATATGATTGTCACTTGCAATAAACTTTTAGATCCACCTTGGCTTTTTAAAGACTATATTAAGAAATTGTCTGTAGTGACAGTATTACCTTATTGAAGGCAACATAGTTTGTTGAAACGTTTGTGCAAACACAGGCAATAGCCTTTTCAAGTATATAGGTGCCATTTCTGGATCTCCTTTGGGTTCATTACATTCTTCCTCATCCTTGTTTGCATCTTTCTTTTTCTTCTCATCCCCTTTGTTAACAGGACACATCCAATCCCCTGGAAAATATTTTTTCCTCAGAATATTCAATGGCAAAAATCAACTAACCAAACAAAAAACCCCTTATACAAACATACAAGTTTTCTTTACAAACATCCACCTACCTGGAGAGGAATATGCAATCCTAAAAATATAAAATTCACACATGCACAACTTCTGGAATAAAACTATTTGACAGCACGTTATCACCTGTGGCACCTAAGTCTAAGGAACAGGTAAAGTACAGTTTCCATGTACAAAGAAAAGATGCCAGAGAAGCAAAATCCCAATCTAGTCCCATTCCACAGCTGAAGAGCAGGACCACTGGCACTGCTCATGGTCAGTCAGTCATTTCTTCAGGTAATTCCCCTCCCTCAACAACATCTAAAATAGTAAAGCTTTTATACTTACTTCACAGGTTAAGGAAGGTTGGTCACAAATTTTTTTTTAAAATAACCTCAACAGAGTAAAATTCTAATAACTGCAGTACTTAACCTATATTAGCATCTCTACTATAGCAAGGGTATGGAATTAAAAATTGCACTTACCTGGAGACTGAAGAATAGCTACTACTTCACTGTGTCCCCTTTCGCGAGCTTTGTCCAAAGGAGTTTTCCCATCTTCATCTCTCAGATCAGGGTTTGCACCATGTCGTAAGAGAGTCTGAGAACAAATATTTTTATGTATGAAAAAAGCTGACTTCTTCCAAAGTAGCAAATGTGGTATCTTTGCTACACTCTGTTCATGCTTGTAAGCAAGGTTTGGAGCAATTCTGTGCTTTTTATATTTGCAGAGCTAATAAAAATCTACATTTATTCATTAGTGCCCTATCATGACGGAAAATCTGTGTGATAAACACTGCAAAAAATATGTAAATATTTGACAGTGAATGTGTCCAATATATTGAAAACATTTTGTACAGAAAAAGATGAAAAGTCAATAAAGTAAGGCTCCATAAGTGTCCGTTGAAATCATACCTTTGCTACCTGAGGCCTTCCAAAACATGCTGCATAATGTAATGAGGATGACCTCTGACCTCTATTAACATCAGCACCCCTTTCACAGAGAAATTCTACCTGTTAAACATGAAAAAAGGAAGGAGGGGTTTTTTAATCTTTATTTACACAAATAACATAACTTCTTAAGGATCTATAAATCTAATTTACCATTTCCTGAGTTCCAAAAGCTGAGGCCCAGTTTAAAAGAGTTTGTCCTACATCATCCATAAAATTCACTTCAAAAGCTGAAAGATATAATCAAATAAAATAGTTACAGTTCCCAGATTTATAAATGTCAATGGTGTTCTTTAAATGAAAAGCAGATCTTAAAAAAATTAAGCATCCTCAATAATTCTAGAGAAGCATTTATGTCCTTAATTGCAATTAAAAAAAAGTGGCATAGGTATTATACTAACAGGACCTGTTAAGCCCTTAAAAAAAATAAGTGAACTTATATATAAAGATTTTCAGTGTACTAGCTAAGCATTTGTTATTACACCATAGATTATAAAAATCAAAAGATAAAGCAAGCATCTCTTCCTTTTTCAGAGTATTTTTTGCTTACCTCCTGTGTCAATAGCATCTATTAATGCATCAGTATCCTTACTGCGGATGCAGTCTATCAGCTGCCGATGAGAACGTTCCCCAGAACTATCCAGTCTTCGCAGTCCTGGGATTCTGCCTGTAGATCCAGCACTGGATTTTGGCAGGGCTTTTCTCCCTTCGAACAGTAGCACCAAAAGAAGATCTACTAACCGCATGGTATCCAGTACACATCTCTCATCACCCTGCAACGCACTTTCTATAGAATCTGGAAGTTCAGATCTTAGAAGATCCTGGAAATAATTAAAAGTCTGAACAATAAAAAATATACAGGGCTTTAGAAAATACTATCAGAATTGGGTTTCATTTCCATATGAAATGTTTCCTTTTTTCCTTTCTTTATAAATAAATAAATGTGTATGTGTGTGCATATATAGTTATAAAATCTATAAATCTGTATATCTATATATAAAATAGCAACTTAAATCTTGCAGATAATTAAGTACACAAAGGGAAAAGCCCTATGAGAACAAAAAGCTGTAGCATAAAAGGATTTCTTACATGTGTTACTACTGGAGAGCCTCTACACAGGGTTGACAACAGGCTTACAATAGTTGACACCTGATTACTTAATTTAGAGTCTGCAGCTGTAGGCGGTGCTCCAGCACTACTCCGTCCAGGTTTGCAAGCTGAAGATGGTCCTGATGCTGTCCCACCAGCAGCTGCCATGCGAGATAACAACTCCTCAGTTAATCCATGCTTAGCTAACGGGGCTGGGTCAACTCCACGCCGTGTGAATCTGTCAGCTAACGAAGCAAAGCATCTCAGAGCTCCATCTGAAACCTGAAAAAAGTGCAAGAGAAATTATGAAATACCTGTTACTTAAGATGAGAAGATGCTACGGGAATAATATCCACATGAATACAGGATACATAAGGATTTCCCCAGGTTCCTTTCGAAGTCAACAAAACAAGAAAACAGGCGTTTCAAGCCAGAAACTCAGAGTTGGAACCCAACAGCGCTCTAAGCTGCTCATAGAAGGACCGTATTGTTGCTGTGTTTTTTCCCCCTCTCTCTCCATGATATACACAAGTCAAGGAAACTATTTTTGAAGTTCAGCATTATGAACATTTCCTTAACTATAGGAGCAAAACCCCAAATCAATCTAGAAAAACACAATAATGAAATTGTTAAATTAATATATATTAGAAGTACTTGTTTAAAAGTTTTCAGTCATAGATCCAGTTTTTACAGCTATTTATAAGCCCCACTAGCAATTGTCCATTCTGACTATACAGTTGGAAAAAGAACCAAAACCAAGCCACAGCTTGGTACTGAATAGAGAGTACTTAACTTTCTAGTTGTTCCAAGACTGTTATAGTAGCCTTTCAATAGTAAGACCTAAATACACACCAAAAATCCCAAAACACCAAGAAACTGCAGTATGAGAGTTTATTTCCTAGCTTCCATATATTTACTGAATTTCAAACTTGTTCCTTAAGAAATAATGACGACAAAACTTTTATCTTCTATATTTACAGAATACCAAATATTCCAATATATTTTTACATTTAGAATTAACATTCTGCAAATATTACTATGTTATGTTAATTTGGTTCTTTCTATTACAAGAAATGTTATCAAATAAGCCATTAAACAATGCACCAACTAAGAACTCACAAAGTATTAAATTTACAGTGAAGCCTGACAGTTAAAGTTGTATTTAAAGATCTATATATTTCTCTTAAGCACAAGAAATTTTTCCATTGGAACAAGCCTAAATATAGGACAAACTGGGAAAAGCAAATTTTAGATAACTCAAGATTGTTCATCTCACTCAAGGACACACAAGCACTTGTGTGACAATACAATGCAAAGTCCCAAATTCAGGCTTGTCAAAAAAAAACAAACAACAAAACAAAACAGTGACACTGTGGAAACAAGGCTTACTGATGATCCTCTTAACAATTCAGCAAAAAATACTGCGGGCCAACAGCCCAAGAAAGGAACCAACACCCTTTCATTTCAGTGTTGAAAAGAAAGGAAGGCTGTGCCTTTAACATCTCTTATCTATACACTAAAAGGGTCTCCATTTTTCAGATCAGAAGGTTTGCATAGGCATATCAAGATAAGCTGCTTCAGGCACATCTGCAGAGATCTGCAGTAGCAAGCCAGATGCCAAGAAAGACTAAACCTCCACAATATCTATTCTCTACCAAACTCTAAATCACTACAGTCCCTAAATGTCAACTCACAGTGCAGTCTGCTTTCAAAATGCTTGTCAGCTACCACATACCAAGAGTTTAAAGACAGTTGCTCATCAACACACAGAACAAAAACTAGCGTATTAGCCAGACTTCATGAAGACAGTATTTGAAATGTCCTTTAAGTTTGCAAACTTCCAGTATGGCCTGTGCACCCCAAGCATTCAGATTTATCCGTACTCTTCTGCAAGGGACTTTTTTCTTTAACTTGTGATGGTCACTGCTCATGTCCTCTGGCATTTTGCTCCAGTTCTTTGACAGTACACACAAACAATTCTGTCAACCTTTATGTAATTTGTATATACTTAATGGATTTTTACCATAACAGCTGTCAAAAACACACAAGAAAGCTTCACATGTTTAACACACAAGATTAGTGACATCAGTTTACAAAGTAAAAGAGTACTGCGCAAAGTATTTACATTTCTTCCCCCAACCTGCAAGTTCAGCAGAAAGATTTAAAAAAAAAAAAAGTCACAGATCAGCTGTTCTTGGGGCCACATTCATCTGGTCTGAATTCCTCCCTCAAGTGCTGTTACTAACAGTCCACACAAAAAGTGACCAAACTAAAGAGTGTAAAAGGATGAGGTGAGGAGCAGCAAAAGTTTGTAAGGGATATTAGTGGACAAATCCATAATACACATCAACATTCACTGTAATACTAAGGTTAGTTTCATGCATAACATTTCTCAAGGATACCAGTACACATTATCATCTGGGTTACTCCAGTCTTAAGCCCACTTACCTGTAAGCTTAACTGCTAAACAACTAAGCTAATTTCAACTCTCATTCACATCAACAGCCCCAGCATCTGCTTTTTTTAAACACCTTATAAATTTGGAAACAGTTAAAATACTACGGACATAATGGCCTGAAATTCAAGATCAGATTGCCTCAGATGATCAGTGTACTAATGAAAACAAATAACAGTTAAAAAACATGGTAGCTACTGTGACAGCCTTGTGCCAACTGGATCTTTCAGATCTAAAAACATATTTTAAAAACATTACCTCACAAGCAAAAAGGTTTATTCTCCCAAATATGATATGCTAAATAAACCAGACTGAGGACTGGACGTGTGCATGTACAGAAAGCAATGAGGACAGATATAGGGGTGAAATGGCAAGACCCAGAACAGTATGGACAGGAGCCTGGACAGGAGCCTGGACAGGAGCCTGGACAGGAGCCTGGACAGGAGCCTGGACAGGGTACAACAAGGATCTGGCTAAAAGGCTATTCCAAAGCATTAGTATGACATACACAAAAGAATCTTATTAGGAGGAAGATAATTCCTCTGGGATTTATTTTCCAGATTTTACAATGACTATATCATCTCAGGTTAGTAAAACTGCAATAAAGAAGCAGCACAACATCTGCACTAGTATCATTCAAGCTGGCTTCCAATGTAATATTTTAGCATCGACTATGGATATTTTTATTGCTTCTCTCAGTCTGGCAAAAGAGAAGCAAACCAGACTCATTTTACCAGACTCTCTTACTTATGCCCAATTTAAGAGTGATTGAGGAGCAATTATATAACAATAACTACTTTAGAAAGTATCTTAAAAATGCACTGAAAAAAAGTTACAGGATATTTTTCAATAAAGTTGAAGTAAGATTATATTCAAACAGCAATACTTGGAGTCAAACACTAAGCTGCAGTTTAATCCTCTTATCATTACAACTATAAAGGAAACTATTGTAATATCCAAATATAACAACTATGTAGACATACAGTTGAGAAGGCTATAAACAGTTACCCAGTCATTCATTTATTAAACATAATTGAAAGTTAAATTCACAACACATTGAGCCAACATTACCTGATGGTCTTCATGTTTTAATAAACTAGACAGTGATTCCACACAGATCTCTAATGAAGAATCCTGAGGCTCCATTTTGCCACAGAGTCTGGATACTACAGCCATAGCTGAATGCAAAGTATCTTTATGAACAAGGTGTCCACTGTCACGAATGAATGTCAGAACACAATTCAACCCTCCAGCTTCAAACACAGCTCCTGACTCACGTGTACAGATTAATTCCAACACCTACAACAAAATGAAATTTCATTTGAATGAAGTACATATAAAAATTCAGGTTTTGTATCCATCTACAGAACTGGTTAAGAAAATCAAGCAAGACTAATAAAAATTCCTTTCTTTCTCAACACCCAGAAGGGGCCAAAGCCTCCAGTACCCTAGTAGGTAGTAGTTACAGCTTTCTTCTAAAATACGAGTGTGAATACAAGAACATCCCCCAATTGCACAGTCAAAACAGGTGTTCATGAAGATAGTTAGATAACAGTATCTTATCCTGGGAGAATTAAGTCTTTGGAGGCACACCACTGAGAGCTCTGAAACTTCCAAGAGCACCATTACTCCAGTGATGCACTTCTGGGTAGACTGGAACTAGTAAATAGGAAATACATGTATAAATTCTGATGCCATGGTAATCAAGGATTCCAACTACATGCTCCCACATGGGCCATGAATTAAGTTTTTAAGGGTCTTGTAAATTTTTCTGAAAACTTCACAAGGATGCAGGGAAGCTGCGCCTAGTGCTATTGAAGAGAAAGCAGACAATTCTTTATGACAGGTAATTTATCTGTATCTGGAATAATTCTTCATTCCATTTTTAGCATAAAAGTAGCCCTTAACATTCTAGTCATACAAGATGAACAGGAAAACTTTCTTCTAATATTTTTTTGTTTCTTTTTCTATACCTTTTTGAGAAAATCCAATAGCTGAGAAGAGCACCAACCTGACAGTAAGGATAAGCAGCATCATTGGCATGTACGCTTTTAAACGTCTATGTTTTTACATCATATTTTACTAAAATAAGTAGTATATTAGAATATGAGGAAGCTCTTTAGAAACAGCAAATTATTCAGTTCCTTCTAAAAAATAAGATGTTCTTAAGTATACCTACCTTCACACATTGCTCAGCCAAATCTCTGCTCGTTCTGTTGTTAAGTTCAACAACTACTAAACGATTACAAAGTGCCTTGATAGCTCCATCCACTCCCACAATCCTACGGGTGCATTCAGCCGATACATCCAGATAATACGTTATGGCACGAGCTGTTACTTCCAATACGTTGTCTGGAGCACTTTCATCAAGAAAAATTTTGCACAGTGCTGGCAAAAAAGTTCGAGGAGGGCAGCTGCAGAGAAAAAAAAACACAACACATGATTATGTTGTTCAAGTTTCTCTACATTAAGTAATTTCATACACTTTCACACGAGCACATTAATGCTTTCCACGCACACGTGATCTGCTCACCTAGCTTAGATCTCACACATGCATGAAAATTCAAATCCCTAATCCAAAAAGATGTTGCATTAGGGGAAGAAGTCAGCAGAAAAAAGTTGTTGGAATTTCACAACCATACAGAAAAAAATTATAGCTACTTGAAATTTTATGTTTATACAAAGACTAATGATTTTGGTTTTGCTAGACAATTTAATTCTAAGTGGTCCTTCTTCCCTATGTTATTTCCCTTGTCTTCTTCCCCAGCCTCTCCTCATTCTTTTCACCTTAATGGTACTGAGAACATATTTAATTAATATTGCTTCTACTGCATTTTCTCTCCATATCCATTGTCTCAGTAGTCTCTGGCTCTCCTTTTTATTGTTAGCCTCATTTCCATATACCAGAATGGTAAAGAACATCCCCACAACTTCAAAACAAAATATGCAATCTGCAATGGTTCTTCTTCTATCGCGTTGACACAACAGAATATAAACTGAAATAATCCTTTTCACAGCTGTGGTTAAGACTGACTTGGATCCAAAGTTCTAAGACATGGACCTATGCTTTAAGGTAAATTATCTTCCAATAGCATATTTACTTATCTATAAATAACAACATAATGATGGCTCACTGCAGTGGTAAAAGACTTCCAAGGTGATGGTGAGGAATTAAGTGAAGGGGATATATGCTGTGACAGTAGTCAAAATACCTGGATACCTCAACCCTGCATGAGCAGATCAGACTAAATCTACAGGAAGAAAATACAGCAACTTTTCCTTCGAGTAGGGTTTTGGTTTTCAAAAGATGGCATAAAACCTCTCTAAATTCAGAAAAGAAAGAATAATATGGTTTTTGGTCTGGAAGACAGGTGAAGTACTTGATGATGAGTCATTCTGAAGACGCGGAGGTCATTCAGTATCCCATCTGGTAAGCAATGACTCAAACAAAGGCACCAAATCCTGGTACAGCAAAATGCCAATAGTTTCCTTGAAGATCTGACCATGCTTTATGAAGTAATTAATAATACTGACTGACAAATAAGTACATTACCTAACGATTCTTAATGAGAAATTAATAAGTGAAGCTTCAATAAAGTCAAATCACATACGTAAAACTTTTATTAGCCTATCCAGCCTATACTGTCCGTTGTTCTTAAGAAATTTGCTACTTAATTCTGCATCTTTAAGAGGAGTTCATACAGTAAATCTGCATTTTAAAGACCTTATCTATTGTGAAGAAAAAGTCCAAAATTAGTACTCATTATTAGATGACTACCATACATTGACAAGAAGCATTTCGGTACGCAAAATTTAAAGTGGACAACGCTACCTGTTCAAGTGCTTTGGTGTTGGTTCTTTTATATTGAATCTTATGCAACACCAGACACAACACTAAAACATTGCTATGAACGGTGTTCTTCAAACACTATAGTGGAGGAAAAAAAAATAATCCAATAAACACAAATCTTAAAAAGGCCCAAAGAAACCACATCCACACATGGATAACCAAGTGGAAAATAGGGAGCTCCACTGTCTCCATTTTAATAATACCAAGAGTAATAAACCGTTTCTCTTAGATGGCATCGGTGAATAGTGCCAGCGAAAGGTCTAGAAGGGGTAGATAGCCCACAGAGAGAGATGGGATCCAACACTATCACAGCCATCTAGCAAATGCCCAAAGTACACTCCTCCCTTCTGTTCACACAGCTCCACTGGGGGTTTCTGTGTGCTGGCACTTGACCACAAAAAAAAAAAAAAGCACTTACTCAGTGGATAATCTTTATGTCTTAAAATTGTGCAAATGGGCTATCAGAGAAGACCGTGAGTTTTCACTTGATCCAGTCCCTCCAGTCCCAAGATTTTGCACTAAAGCATTAAGTCAAGGCAGCACAGGGAAGAGAAACCCACTGCTCACCTGGAAGCAATTCTAGCAAACAGGTCCCAACTAGAGCATTCTGTGAGGACCAGGCTCTCTTTCTATTGAAGCACCAAGCAAGTAAATACATTCAACACCAGCAGGAACCAAGGAGTGATTCAGACAAGTCATGTTACATATGCATTACTATTACACCGTAATTCCAAGGTAAATCCTTATTGGCTTCCTTAGGTAGGCCAAAATAGATCAAAGGGACCTAAAACTGCCTCAAATATTTGCTGAGGAAGATTAGGGCCCATTACTACTATAGATCTTAGTGCTGTTTTAACTAAGACTATGCTCAGAACTAAAATGTACTTTGACAAGTAGTACAGCAAAGCACTCCAGGAGTGTCTACCACGGACAGGGACTGCACGCTGGACTCCCTTTTAGGAAACAGTTTTCATGGAAAAAACAAGGTTGTCAAAACTTCCTGAGACAGTAGGGAGGCTGAGGGCAGAACTACAGCACTGAATGAACTGATGTGACATGACAGCAACCAATGTTCAGCTTTTACTAGACTTCCATCTACTGACAGGCGATGCTTTTGATTTCCCAGAGAAAAGCATACAAAACCTCTCATTACTGCAGGCATCAACACCCACTGAGGGGGAAAAAGCTAAATGCATAATTTCTAAATTTAAATCATCTCAATATTAAAACTGAATTCACATGTTATTTTTATCTACACCATACATTAATTAAAAGTAATATAACTGAGAAAAAAAGAAATTCTGACCAAAAAAATTTGATTTTTACCCCTAAAGCTGTGGGAGAGGAATTACTGTGTGCAATAACTTTTTTGCAGCGGAACAAGCAGAAAGATAGTGGTGAGTTTTCTTTAATACAGGGAAAAAAATACACCCCTATTTTTAAATAGTTTTTATTCTTTCAAATCAGAAAATAATGGCAAATACGTAGCGCCAAAGTTCAGATTTCTACTTAGGCCCCTCTTATAATGAATACAAAAATGAAAAATATTTTTAGATTTTCATTTCTAGAGAGCTGTACTAACATCACATCAAGCACTTCATAAAGTACTTTAAACGTGTGCTTTAGAGGAGTGATTAGGGACTACTTAGTGAATTAATGTGGTTACTCTGTGTTACTCCTTAGTGAAAGAAGGATTTCAAGTTAATGAGGTTACTCTACAATACACACCACGTCTCTTGCTAATTACTTTAAGTTCCCAATGTCCATCCAACTTCATTCTTGTACTCTCAGGATAAGAGCATCTGCTATTTACAGTCTTGCAAATCTTCCAACCACCACATTTCAAGATCTTGTTGGAAGAGAGGTTTATCTGAAACAAGTACTATTTCATATCAATTATTACCATTTATTTTCTAATATATTAGGATTAAGGCAGTGGAGCAGTCTCTGTTCCCAGTACTGACACCAAGAACTAAACCATATGAAAAAGCGCTGATTCTGCATAATTTATATTTAAACATATTCATGCTTTCAGTGTCAAAATGAGTTATTAGATTGTAAAGAGTATGATATACACATTCTTTAATATACATTCTTCCTCTGCAAAAAATTTACTTGTTCAAACCATTTTCTAAATGTCACAATCATCTTGATACCAAGAAAGGCTAGGGGAATTTGTCAATGTAATTGTATTACTACAGAATTTACAGCCGCATAATCAGCATAACTCCATATGATGACACACTTCTGAACCTTTACACACACACCCAACCTCTTTAGGAACAGGAATATATATATAGGAATGCAAAATTCTTAAATAGCTACAGCAGTAAGCTCCTGCCAATGCTAATCCCTTAAACTCTAACGAAGTGACTCAGCTGATTTTACAGCTTGCCAGTGTAAAAAGAAACCAAGGAAGTAAAAATAGGCACTGTAAAATCGTTTCTGTAATTACACTTCGTATTTTAATGCAGTTAAAATACTTAGCCACAGCAGAAACAATAATGATTGAAGGCTACTGCTGTTGTTAAACAAAGCTCAAAAGGAGGAAAAAAGACAACCCCAGTTCATCCCCAAAACAGTTAATGCAACTGTGGCTAACATAAGGGTGTGTTACTCAGCTCCAGAGTAACCACTGGATTCAGCTGATGTGGAGCCCCAGGCATGTGACAAAGCCTTCGGCTTCAGGTGCCTGGTCCAAGACATGTGACTTGTAACAGAAAACCAAGCTCAGCTGCCTGCCAGCACTAGTGCTAGATCTTTAATGCATACCACATGCTGAAACCATTAAAAGTGGGAGAATAAGGAATTACATGTCTACACTACTCAATATATAATAATTTTAAATGGAAACTAAAATACTAAAGTTAACCTCATTAGTAACTTTTGGAGGAAAAATATACCAGTTAAACTTTTACTACAATGTGTCACACAACTTTGAAACTTTAAAGAACATCCACCACAACAGATTTGTTCTTAAAGCAATAGTAATTTCAATTCATTTTTGATTAATGATTGTTTTCCCTTTCTGTAGTTCTTTCTACGGGAGGAGATCTCAGACTTTCCCTCACTGCTTCTTTTGCTGAAAGACTATTTTGTTTCTACCTATGAACTAAAACCAACACCAGAGTAATCAAGATCATCCACAACAGAACTGCCCACACACCTGAAACTGCCTATATTTATTCTTCTGGATCTATTGCCAAAACATACAGTGCACTGTTTTTGTGTAATAGCCGTTCAGAAAACATCTACTTATATGTAAGACTTTAGACACACCATACTATATTTTAAAGGTACAAGAAAGAAGCAACTAAAAATTAACAGTTAATTTAGGAACTTACACCAGAATTACAAAGTATTAAATCTTTCACAACTCTGAATCACTACTCTCGACTGGAATCACAACTCAGGCCAATAAAAGAACGCCAGAGAATTAACAATTCTATCTTGTACCCATTCCAGCAGAAGCTTCACTTTATTAGAAATTAAAAGAAACTAAATTAGAATTCAAATTTGATATTTAAAGACACTTTTAAACCTCCTTTTAGCTAAATAAATGACAGAGCTGAACCCTCGTCTGAGTTCCCAGTTAGGAGGGAATATATGTAAGTATTTAACTACATAGTCAATAAATATCAGTTGTGTAAAATGAGAAAAAAACCACAAAGAAACAGCTTCTACAGCATAGGTAGCTTCTATATTTCTAAATAAATTACCATTAGCTTTGCTCTTCAATTTACAAAGCATGTGTTGGAATGCCTTTTGCATTTTTCAGCATCTTATATGCCATACTTCAGGGTAGTAATCCCACAAACATTTTTTCTTTCATCTCCAGCATTTTGTAAATATTTTGCAGAAAGTTGGTCCACAATAGCTGAATAAATTAAAGAACCTGAAACTACAGGTCTTTCTGCCTCTGAGTTCCACTAGTAGCAGCCTCTACTGTGCAAACAAGTACACATTACATTTCCTAACAATTCAAAAGGAAGTAAGCAATTAAAACAAAAAGTATGACTTTGCATATGTGCCTAAATATGCACATCTGCCCACTAGCTTCTGCTGGATTTCCAGGTGCTCAAAAAAGAGAACTGACTTAGACAAAAAAAACTTCCACTTCCCCATTAGCAATCTACTTAGCATCTCTGCTATCTATACCTCTCCGGAAGAGGTCAACATTAAAAATCACTTGACTGGTATAGTCATTCAAGAAAGGAAGCCTGCTATTTGAAATTCCTGTAACACCTCTTTCATTGGTCTCATCCAATCTGTTAGGAGCTGGACTCTTTTAAAAGTTCATTAACTTTATGCCTTAAAATTCTGCACCCACGTGTATAGTACATGCAAGAATCATTTCAATTTTATCTCACACACAAAGCTCTGAACAAAACAAAGGCTACTTGATAATGCTACTAGAAAAAATTTTTTAAACAGCAGACTAGTAAACAGTGACAATGTGATGAGTTACACAGTTGTACAGAGGCACAGACTCATTTAAACAAACTGTGTTTTAACACAAACAAATGCCAAGTTACAGATCTTAGTCTAGGTAATACATCAAGCCATATCTAAGAAGCAAGCAATCATATCCTTGAAAGCAACTCTGAAAACATGTAACTAAAACCACACTTACTGTACCATGTTTTGGAAACTTGTAACTAAAGTTGCACAAGTCAAATGTACTACTACAAACAGCATGGATGAAGGCAACACTGGAAAATATTTCTGCAAAACTTGTAAACTGAAAAACTGGAAATGGGGAGGAAGATCAAGAGCTGATGTGATTTTGTGTGCAAGTACATTCACATTAAGAACACTACTGGCTTTTAATCTAATAGGAAAAGATGAACCAACTACTCTCCACAGAATGCAGCAGTCTGGTCAGTTCATATGGAAAAGAATGAGCAAATTTCAACAAAGACAACTTGGACAGCAGATTAAATAGTAAAACAGGATAAAATTAGATAGGATGCCCTTTCAGAAGCATTAGCTACACATTAGGCTTGTATCAAGCAAGATGCTCAATCCAGTAGTAACCAGGTAAAACATAAGGACCTAGGAGAGAAGAGAGTATGTCAACTTAGATGACCTAACCTTGCCTTCCAGCCTTTGCAAACATTCTCAAAATAACGAGACAAGGTTAATTAATCTCCATAATACCAGTGACAATGAGCCCATAATTCCCATTTTACAAAGACCAACCAGAAAGACATCAGTTTTTTTAAACCTCTTATAATTGGGGGAAAAAAAAAAAAAAAAAAAAATCCCAACAAATCAGCACAAGACAGTCCCCTAAAAAATACGGTACACACCCATACTTTCATCTCAAAAAAACACTCTATAGGATGCTGAAGATCCCACTATATTGGAGTCAACCAAGTAAATTACTCCAGTGCTGTCATTTCACTGCTGCCTACCCTCTGCCTTCATTAAAAGGCAAAAAAAAGGTTAGTGAGAATCACATGAAATTTACCATTGTAAAGGTTACAAAATTTCATTTGAGAGATGTCTGCATTAGTCCAAACCAATAATTCACTAAGAACATATGCTTTGCATGGTTTAAAATAATGAAAACTAGTCTGTTGTTGACAACAATACTTACCTAATTTATTCATGGCTGCACTCCAGCACAAAACTGTAACAATGGTGTGACTTGGGTTTTTTTTTCCCTTAAAATAACAAAATGAGCAAATCTGTAGGACCCACAATGTGAAATCATCTTGATAAGAACCGAGCTGCCCACTCAGCCTGTTAGTTCTCCCATGATTGTCAGACCTGTTAAAGGACACTTGACCACCGTCTGAATCACAAAAATGCTTTTAAGCCAGCCCAGATTGCAAATATATGCCTGAAAACCAGCACTTTGGATTCCTATCCCAATCTCTACAAGAACAATTGTTTTTCTATATATACCTAATTTTTATATACTGGAGTTATACAATCCTGATAAAGACAGGGGAATGGAGGCAAACCTTAACTGTCCTACATTACTCTTACAGTCTCACTAGCTCGTATCAACAGTCTTTGGCTCACTAGAATTTCTTCACACTTGCCATTACACACTAGCAAATACAAGATAAAGATATGTACCTTTTCCCTAGTGAATAGATACTTCGGAAAGAACAAGATTCAGTGTAAAATAAATATATTTTACCTCAAAAATAAACAAAAACGATTCTATTTTACACACTAGAAGCCTAAATTATGATCCTGTGTATAATTTGGTTTTATTTGTCAAATGAACTGATAAATCCTGATAATTTTTTGCTGACCAAATCTGTTAATGCCAAATATGCAGAGGTGACTCAGGGAACAGCCAAAAGGAAAGATATTAATACTCAAGAAACAGAAAAAGTAAGGCCTATGTTTTACCTCCTGTTAAAAAAGGTTTCACTCAAGTTTTACTTTACTTGTTACACTAGTGCCTTCTTCTACAAATTTTCTTTGTAATTAAGGACAACATATAAATAACATCTTCCTTGCTAAATACTTTTCCTGTGGCAGATAGGAAAAGAAATTAGCAACAGAAAGCCAGACCAGAGGAGTTCTAAGTTTATTTCACAAAAAAAAGTGAAACAATGAACAGCCTGAAAAAAGATGAATTGAAACAGCTAAAAAGAAAAGGGTTATATTAAAGATGTGTGATTGTAACAAACAGCCTCTAGCATCTAAATTGTTACAAGTAATTTCAAAGACTAAAAAACTCCCACGATTTCAATTGTGTTTATATAAAATGCATACCTTAAACTCCTGTTAAAGTGGATTTAATAGCACATAGTTCAACTACAATTTGGGACTAACACTTATAATCAAAATGATTTTTGCTCCAATTCAACTACTTAACAGAACCATTTCTCCTCCTTCATTAAGTTTCTGTAGTTCAAGCTACTGGCTTTTGCTGCTGAGAAAGCATTAGCCACTCTTCATGCTAAGTGACTAGCACTGTCTGTGACTCATTATCACCAGATGAATATGCTGCTAATTTTTGTAATGTTAACATATGAGTAACTTTCAAAACAATTTAATTGTATGTAATATGTAAATCTGGGAAGAAGTAAAGAAACGTCAATTATTTGGCAGCACCACCTGTTAATGGGCTGCATGCCCCACAATCTGCTGTGATGCTGCTAGAACTCAAGAAGAACATTATGAAATAGACCATCATACACTCATGCCTGCTTCCCTTTTTGAGCTGATCTGAAACACTAGTTTCAATATCCATTACTCTTGTACAGAAGCAAATTATTAGCTTTAAATGTTACTTGACTGCAAAAATTAAGCGCAAGATTTTTGAAACCAATATTTCAATACCTTTTCCCCCATCTCCAACTTTGTGCTTTCTTTGCTAAGGGAGATTGTATATTGCCCTTAAATCCTTAAGAAATCAGCCTGTGTTGTGTTGTGCTTTTTGTGAAAGGCAGAGAATACATGTCAATATTTTTCACATGTTTTTGTTTCACAGCTTTGCCAGGTCTTACTGTATGTAGCTTTTAATCACCAAATGTACTTCAC
Source organism: Grallaria varia (assembly GCA_013396735.1). Lineage (NCBI taxonomy): Eukaryota > Metazoa > Chordata > Aves > Passeriformes > Formicariidae > Grallaria > Grallaria varia. The sequence goes on along the minus strand of VWZG01002877.1, from coordinate 332,191 downwards.
TAAAACAATGAGCTTTTTCTTAGCTCTATATCACAAATTTAAATAATTTCTTACTTAAAAAATGGACTAATACTTAATATTTAGTCACTCTGACCCCTGAAAAACATCCCATTTTGTTCTCCAAGAAACTTTTAAAAGTCCACCTTCCATCTTTCAGTTGATGAACTCCACAGATGAACAATTTTATTAAAGTTTTGTTAATATAAAATTAATAGCAATAAACAATTTCAAGATCTTGAAATAAAATCTGCACAGCATCCAAGAACTTGGGAATGCTGTTCTTGTGTAGCAAAAGAAAAAAAAAAATGTTATCAAGTCTAGAGTCTTATTTAGGTAAACAACAATTCCTTTAAAAACACAGCTGAAAAGCAACTACAAAATATTATGCCTGATTATTTTAGTTACACTCTCTCAGCACATGACAATTTTGGCTGTTTGAACTGTCATTTGGAAAGATTTTAAAAATGCTTTTCAAGACATCCATCTACTTCTAACAGACTTTCAAAATAAATACAGTCACCTTGAAATGCTGACAGGGATACCACAAGCACCTGAGACAATCCACTGAAAAGTTCTCCACTGAAGACTGTATACCTTTCTCTGCTTCTCACATATTTCCAGTTACGCAATTCCACCTCTAATGTTCATCAGGCACCTCTCTATCTGCTGTAGCTCACTGTAACAGCAGAAAACTAACCAACTTCTTCAGCAGGTTTAAAGAGCCACTTGCTCTTTCAGTGAATCAGAGGAACCCAGTGAGGCCTGGCAGCGATGTGAAGCAAGAGTACAGTTGTGAGGAATAAAAATGGTAGGTGATAAATGGGAGGCCCTTTTGAAGGTAATGAGCTACCATGTCAGCTCGCCAAATGCCTACCTACCAGATCACATACTTCAGTATAGTCATTGAGCCAATCAAAAGTACCAGTTTTAACTTTACCTCAACCTTAGTAACTTTTCCTCCGATTTATACTTTACTGTCTTCTTTTTGAGGGAAACTTGCAAAAGAAATAAACAACTTAGAAGACTAGTACAATTAAATTGCCAAATAGCATTTTAAATGTTCCATCTTTCAGATATAAAACCAATTTTTAGAACCACAACAGTACAGTAATAGAGCGCTCATTTCTGACACTAAGAAAAGAAAGTGTTCAGACTGTTTAATTTATTTATAAGGAAATGAAAGCCTGTTCTAAGTAAGAGTCATAAAACCCACAACTAGTTTATAGTTTAGAAGCTGGTATTTCATTCCTGATTTTCAAATACCCAGAAGATAACTTGAAAAATGCTTATGCCTAATTCTACTTATGTTCTATACTGATTATTCTGAAGCAGGCCGTTCACCTAGATTTATAAGAAAAATTCATTCTTAACTAACAAATTCTTTTCTACAATGGCAAATTCTGAGGCTGCAAACATAGCGCTCCACCAGTATCTGTACGATGAAGGCAGATATGGAAGCCAAATGGATCTCCCAGCAGTAAGTCTCCGCCAAGTCAAAATTTTACCTGAAAGCTCTCCAAGGCCAAAACCAGGTAATTTCAAATTCTAAAGTACTGTACAAAATTGTGCTCACTGTTACATAACTACTACATATCTAAACTTTATAGAGGTAGGAATTTTACATTTCCTGTAAAAAATGCAATCATGAAAGAGAATAGTTTTTAAGAGATAAGTCTGAAAGCTGTTTATGTTGGAGCTACAAAACTAGCTACATTCTTAAATGCTTCTAAACATACATTCCTAAAAAACAGGATGTATCAGAAATACACTAGCCATACTCTACTATGCAAAGAAAAGCAATGAAAAAAACATGAGGCAAAAGAATCAAAATTAGAACTGAAGAAACAAAGAAAGTAAAATATGTGAGATTTAAAAGTTGTGACTGTTTACACTTCGCCACCTCTTTCCACACTAGTCTGGGCCTTCCAAAAAAGCAGTGTAATATACGCACAGCAACACTATTAAGTAACAGGAGGGATTACATCAGCATTTTGTGTTGTGAGAAATATAAAAATGAGCGAGCACAGGGTCTGATATGATGTGCACAAATGCAGTTGAGAAGGAGTGTGGCATGAATAGCAACATGCTTCAAAGAAGGGGCAAAGTATTTGTGTGAACAGCGATTATTATTCATGATTTTTGCTTGGATTCACAGAGTTCAAGAAAACCTGTTATATCTCTTGATAAATATATTGTGAGAGTATGGATGTTTAAATATATCCATATGATCATTACAGCTCTACTGTAAAAATAAGTTTTTCTCTGCCCAAAAAAAGCAACAAACAAACAAAAAACCCCCAAAAAACCCCAACAACAACCCAAAACCAAAACACTACAAACAAACAAAAAAACCCACTACACCGTTTAAATTCAAGCAATGTATTAAGAGTTGCAATCAGTCATATGTCAGAACAGCCACCGGTATCACACAAACAACACTGTTTTTAATCAGATAAAGTACTTCACATGACATTAACAGAAACTCTTCATTTCAGGGATCTAAACTAAAGTTCAGTCTGTTAAAACATTTTCAAGGCTGAAAGTTTTTACAAATATTAAATATTATATTCAGCTACTGAAAGAGGAAAATAACATCCCATAAACGGAAGTCAAGACTACTTACGTTTCAAAACAGCGATCCACATTGTCTGACATCAGAAGTAGCATACAGAGCTGTTCCAGGGCTATTAGCTGCATATCCCTTTCATCTCCCTGCCCCATCTGCAGCCATTCCAGCAATGTGTCTGGGTCCACATCTGCCATGTTGGTTTTTTTAATTAAAAAAAAAAAGCCACTTCCACTTCAATTAAAAAGTACCAAAATATCCTTTAATTGTTCAAGCCAGACTAGCTTCAGCACGATTAATTTCTCTCTTCAGGCAGCCTCACGCTTTTGCAGTTTTCACCTAGAAAGAAAAAGTAAAACAAGCAATCATCAAATGATCATCACAATCTTGTGGTTAAACTTGCTGCATTTGCTTCTCTCTAAAACATTTAGCATATTTTTGAGCTCACATCAAGAAAATTTCCACATATTCTATCAGCAAAGTTTGCTTTTTTCAAGCTTTATAAGCAAGTAAACAGTAATGGGTTTGTTCTATTTTGAGGAAAAATGTGCTTAACCCTCTTGTGTATTCTCAACGCTGAGAGTGATATCTTTCCCATCCCGTTCCTTTTAATATCACTTTATTATAAAGTGTTCAACCTTATGAGAGATGTATTACCTCCCCATTAAAGTATTCAAATACAGAAAGACAACAAATTTCACATTTGAAACAGAAATCGACAAAAGAAAAAACTGAGGTGTGTAAGTACAGACTTGCAGAATCTTTGAAAATGTTTTATGAATCCTTCATATTTTAAAATAGCATCAAACATAAGGAAAATAGGCTTTTATGTCAAAGGATAAAAAAGGCAATTTAAGAATCACTTCCATTTCAAAAGTTAGGGGTTTGCTGGGTTGTTTGGGCCTTCTTTAAAAAATTTATCCAACTCATAGTTTTTAAAAAAATGCAGTGAATAATTCAAATAATTCACATACATATAGGGAAAACAAAACTATTTGTTGGCCCAATGCCATAGTAGTACATGGAAGCTGAAGACCAAAAAAGCTGAAGACCAAAAAAGTCCCTTTAAAATGTTAAGAGATATTTTTGACCTCGGTGCTTGCTTTTTGTTTTTTCACAAATAGTCAAAATCACCTCCCATGCCTAATAACACAGCAAACATGACTGTTTTCATATAAAAATGTTACAAACTAATCTCCCCAAATTAAACATACAAGGAAAAAATCTCTTTTAAAAACATAACTTATAAAAAAAGAACTAGTTTATCAAACTCGTAGGTAAACATGAAATGCTGACAGTGTCCCCACAAACTGGGGGGAGGTCGTGTAGGAGGGAGAAGCCTGTGCTGGACAAAGTCTGCCTACTTGTTTACTTGCTGCTAATGAGTTAATAGTTAATAACTATCAAGGGCACGTCTACAAAAGGGAATCAGAAATAAGTATTATATGGAGAAACACACACTGCTCTTTCACAATAGCTTTGAACTCAAAGATGTGACAAAAGTATGACAAAGAGGATTTTTTCGTAATTTAGGACCATAACGTTACAGATCACTCAATTACCGCTTGCCAATTACATATTTGATATTGTCTTGCTCTAAAAAGTAATTTAATGTAAGTAAATTAATTTCCTGCACTTTGAACAATGCCTATGGTCCTCCGAGCTGTTTACAGATCCTTATTTCCTGCACCAACACTAACTAAAAACTACTTCAGCCAGTAAAAGTGGGATCGTATGGTAAGTATAGTACCTCTCCTCAAGGCGACTAAATCGTTAGTTCCGGGGAAGCGGGGACATGCGTGAGCGCGAGAGAAACACGGAGACTCAGAAAGGCAGTGAAAGCGGGGTAAGTTCGGCACAGGCAGGCACCTGCTGTGCTTACACCCCAGACGGGCTCCAGCCAGACGGAAACGTCTCCGGAACACAGAGCTCCCGGGAGAGCCGCCCCGGAGTGGGGCCAGGCCCAGCCCCGCTCCACCCGCGCCGCCCGGGCCTGCTCGCACTCACCCGGCGGGCCCGGGCCCCGGCCCCGCATGGCGCGGCCCCGCACAGCGCCGCCTCCCCCTGCCCACCGCCCCCGCGCGGGGCACAGTCGGCCTGAGGGGCTC
>VWZG01002877.1:215154-327295 GCA_013396735.1 Grallaria varia | reverse complement strand
GGGCCGGGGCTGCCGGGGTGGCCGCTGGGGGCGCTGAGGAGCCGCCCCGCCTGCCGGGGCCGCCACCGCCCACGGGCGGGCAGCGCAGGCCCGGCCCGGCCCTGTCCTCTCCATTCCTCTCCGTCCCGCCGCGCCCAGCCCCGCCGCCGCGCGGCCGGAGCGGGAACACGGAGGGGCCCCGACGCGGCCTGCCCAGCGGAGCACCCCCGGCCTCCGATGGCCTTTTCCTGGCTGCGCGGGGGATTATTTTTTAACGGTTTGCAGGTCATTTTATTTCTTGCCGCGTTCTGGTTATTTACTTCAATTTGGTGTTCTCTACATTCACGGGGGCGGCGGGGATTTGTACTTTGCAGGGTCCACTCTTGGAAAGGCTCCGGTGCCCCTGCTGCGCCCCGGCTGAAGGGGTCTGGTGAGCAGGTTTAGGTGTGGCGGTACCGGGTGTCCCAGGGCAGAGGTGCTGAGTTGCCCTTACCCGGCGCTGAGGTGGAAGCGCTGCCGCTCAGTGGCGTAGCCTGAGACGCCTTTGGCAGCAGAGCCGTCCCCCTCCATACCTGGTGCCAAAGGTGGTGCAGGTACCTGCGTATGAACAAAATACGAAGGAAGCAAGCTGCTATAAATTTAAAATGAAGGACTAAAAGTTAAGAATCTTCAAAATAATTTCCTTCTCTGTAAAGATGACATGTTTTTGAAAGGAATTTAAGCCTATTAATATAAGTACAGTAAATAAGATTATTGTACATTTGAATGTCACTCCTACCTACCTCACAGACATTTCCTGTAATTAGGAGGCTAAAATCACACACTGAACAAAAAGGCAATAACAGTCATGCTTTGTTAAAACTTGCCAAATGCCAAAATCTTTATTGTTGGATGTTGTAATAACACCTCTAGAAAGTGTTATCTTTATTGGTGCAGGTTTTTTCAGAACACAAGAAAAGCAGTTCTTTTGTCTCTGATTTCTAAGGCAGCTTAGCCTTTCCATCTTACCGTATTATGTCTCTTAGCTGCCACTTGCTCCAGCCCTGACAAGATTTACGTCTTTATCCTTGGCCTGTGCTCGTCCTTCAGAGGTCAGGAAGACTTCTTATATGCTTAAAGGTAAGGACACCAGGCAGTAGGAAGACTGATAGAAGCTTGGTCTAATTTCACTTTCACCCATGAAGAAGCAGCAGAATTAGGCCAAACTTGTGAGAACCGCATCTGCTAAGTGACCTCGCTCTTATTGCATGATGCTAGTACAGTTTCCTTTGCTTTTGATCATGAAGGAACGTCTCAGTTAAAGAAAAACTATGAATTTCTTCTGAAGACCAAAATTAAATCCCAATTTTCAATTATAAAGACCAAAAACATTGCAATCAAACAAATGTTTCACTCTTTTCACCTAGGATACAGTTTTTGGCTCAAGTGCCTGGAGAGATACATGATTAACTGTGGAGAAGATGAAGGTATAAAAATACAGATCAATTTAGGAACAAAATGAAAATTTTGAATAGCATACATGCAAAGAATAAAAGTCATAGATTTAAAGTACTGTTAAGTAGGAGTGCAACACTTAAATACTGGAAATAGCTTTCAGTGCCATACACACTTGTTTCTCAATGGATAAACATAAATACTTCCATATCCTGCTGCATTAATTACCCAATTTCATATGTCTTTTTTTTTATATTAAAGAAGTATATCAAGTAATGTATTACAGCTTCAGTCATGAATCAGGATCATTATTCATTCTGATACATTTGCAATATATGAGAGTTTGCTAGTGATTTTTATTCCTTGTGTTGAAATTGCATTAACAAATCAGAAAAAGAATGCTGACTAGATAATATCTGCTTTATTGATTATATATTTCTTACAAAATATGTTCATCAACTGATTAATACTTTTTTCCACTTCACATGCTGACGGGCATTCAAATTACTTTCGGCAGTGGTCAGGGAGTAGTCCACTGAAATACATCACAGCAAGTGATACGCCTGAAGTTACTGCTTCAGGCTGCCTCTGCATACAGCACCAATACAGACTAGGACTGCCTCTTCCAAAGTGACTGCTCTCTAATACATAATAAGAAGGAAATCACTAGCAAGTAAGAGTAGAGTTAGTGGTTTAGGAAGATATAGGAATTGCATCAGTCATTTTTACAGAATTACTCACTTCCATTTGAATTTTCACATGAATGAAGTTTTGTTTAGACCCCCAAATTTCCAGCCTGTGTGTATCATTTTGCTAGTGCTAGGCCTAAGCATACTGAGGAATAAGGACTTTACGTGGACTAGTGCAGCCAGATGGGGAAGGCGAGTGATGGCATATACTGAAGTGACAAGTCATGGGACTTGACTGTCACAGCTGCTTTGAAGAAAACCACACTGAGCATTGCGTGAAATTTGCAAAAACAACTCCAGTTCCCTGTACTTCTGCAATGTACATATTTTTCAGTTAGAAAATTACCTAAATGCTAACACCAGCTGACACGCACTTCATGTATGACCTTGGCCTAGTCCCTTAATCACTGCATGTCGGTTTCCTCCTTTACAAAATAACAAGATATTAATGCTGGCGTCAGAAATGTTTTAGCATTTATGGAACTGTGAGTTGCTGAGTCATATTACTACATTGTCTTAAATAATGCTATAAAACAGAATTCCTCTTTATGACTACACTTGTGCAGACTACATGTGTGACTGATGATGCCTTTGGAAATTAGGCCACAGAGGGTCAACACAGACTGTCCTTTGTAGAGTATGATATTGAGCAATAATCAGCATTTTTGCTGTGTATTTACCTGAAAATGAAAATTTGGCTTTCAAAGAGAAAATATCAGCAAATTTACTAGAATAGTGTCAGGGGCACGTGAACAACAGTGAAATATGCCTTAGAGGGTAGCAAGGGTCAGAGATTGGAGGATTGTGGATGGAGAGAATTTCTGAGACATGTTATTAAGGACACCCCATTTGAGAGATACTCGTAAGAAGACAATGTGGTGTTCTCTAAAGTATTTCATTCTCTTTTAAAAGAAGTCATGTTTGGCTAGAATTCTGCAAAACCTTCTTGGGATGGAAAAAAAACCCAATTGATTTTTCACTTATGTCTCAAAAAGGTAAGATTTATTCCTTATATTCAGGCTGATGTTTTCTACATGGTTTTAGCTGGCAGCAGAAGGAGAATCTGTCATGGGCACTGTTCATGTCACAGTGTGATAGGATTGAAAGCTTCATATTGGAATGATTGGGCTTCTGTTACACAAAACTGGCCAATAATCAAACTGAAATACACCTACAATTCAAACAACACAAGAAGCATCAGATTCCTCCATGTATGTTTAATTGATGTAGCAACTAGAACCTAGGATAACTGATGTTTTTGTTAGCTTTCTGCCTGCTTCTGTACACATGCCAAGTTGATGTTTCCAAAAATACCACTCCTCTATAGTAAATAGATCAGAGGGTGATATAAACATACCCTGAACACCTCCATAAATTTAACTGAGTAGTTTATGCTGAAGGCTGGGGCTCTGCCCAGCCAAATAAAACATTGGGATATTTATGGATTATTTATTCTTTTGCTTTAATACTTTTTTTCTCTGCCACCCAATAATGTAGTAGAAAACACTGAGAGTTCCTCCTCCTCCAAATCCAAAAGTCGAATAATTTCATACTTGGTTTTTTTTTGGTTGAATATTGTACTTCTAAAGAAAAAGTTAGTAATTGACCACACATTTCAAAGCAAGGAGGTCAGGTATTACAGAAGCTTTCTTGCTGTATCAAGTAAGATTTAGTTTTATAGAATTTGGCTATTTAAACTTCTTAAATATATCGTTAAAAAGATTTCCTTAATTTTTTTTTCATAAATAAAAAGCAGTTGGTAAAAGCTTTTATTATTTAAATCCTCCTATGGTGTCAGTCTGTTCTTAGCGCTTTACTATCGCACAAGCCCGGGTAGCACAAACCCGGTGTCCGAAAGTCGGTGCGCGTGTTCGCAGCGCGGTGGGTGCCCCGCGTGTGCCGCGCGCGGTGTCACAGCGGCCGCGGCGCTGCGGCGGGGCGGGCTCTGCGGGAGCAGCGGCACTGCAGCCACGCGTCACTGCGGCGGGGCCGCCGCTGACGTGGGCAATGTGCCTGTGACACATTCGTTCTGCGGGTGCTGTTTACTGAGGGACGGCGCTGAGTCACTGCTCGTCTTCTTGGGCTCCTCCCCAGCAGAGGGGCAGCTTCCTGGAATTGGCTTGTCCCCAGAGCTGAGGGAATCAACATGAACATTTACACAATAGCGTGTTTTCCAGAAAAATGCAAGTGCTCCAAAATTCTTTTTTCTTCTTTCTGAAATTTTGCTCAAAATCATATATGTTACAGTTCTTTTTCCTAAGTAAACTCACTTATATGGGGATTTTGTTGGTGGAACGTGTGTTTTTTTGTTTTTTGGTGTTTTTTTTTGTTTTTTCAAGTATTGTTTACTTTTTTGCTGTTCCAGAGAACACGAAAGAGTGAGAAATGCGTAAACTTTATATCAGTTAACTGCTTTTTACCTCAGTTTACCTCCAGCTATATCACCTCTTTGGACATAAAACAGAAATTAACCTGTCCTCACTAATGCCCCTTCCACCTCCAGCTGCCAAGGGGAAAGTGAGACAGAGCTTAGGTGAGAGTTGTCTGTTTTAGGCTGTGAGCTCTGCCCTGTCCAGTGGGGGCGTCGGAACAGCAATGGTGAGGACGTAGGAACAGCAATAGTTCTCAACCCAAGACAAATGTGAAGAAAGATCAGTGACTCAGATCACAGGACTTCTTACCGCTTTAATGGCACTAGGTTATAACTTTCTGAATCAGAAGGTTAATTAAGTTTTGGTATTTGCTCCTCCTAGTTTTACTCTGTTGTTATGGGAGTAAAACACATGTAATTGTACCAAGTATCTGATGTGGCTCCTAAAGTTTCACTGAAGTATTATAAAGTAATTTTAGAGATCTTCATTGATGAGAAGACTTAAAATAAGAAGAAAGTGTCTTAATCAGAAAATGATTCTTCTATGTTATGGGTTTTTAAAAATCCAGCTACTTAGAGTTTCATTGAAAAGACTGTAATTTTTGCATACTTAAAAGCTTACTAATGCTTTTTACTACACTTGTCATGAAATAATGCCCTATTCACCACTCTTGAATGTCATGACATGCAAAAAGAAGAAACAGAGTCAAGCTCCTACAACATGAATTTCTGGATTGGTTGCTAACTGAAAAGAGCTACATTCTTCATTGAAACCAGGAAAAATCATCAGAATATTATGATGGATCATGGCAAATTTCAATGCTAGCACTGTCCTAGGGCACACGAAATAGATAACAAAAAAATGGTATCATTTACTACTGAAACAGGAAAACTTCCTTGTCACACTGATGACTCTTATGAAAAATGGGAAAGTAATGTACTTCACTGATGGTTTGATCAGAAAGATAACACTTCCAAGCTCAATTAAGCTTAGATTGTGGGCTTTTTAAGAAAGGTGACAGTCAAACAACTTAAATTCTTGTCAGAAATGTGAAATTACTTTATTTAGAATTATACTATATGAATATGTATGATATGATATGATACTATATGATATGAAACCAGGTTTCTGCACATCCTCAAGTCTATATTCCTTCAAGGAAAGAATGCACATTCCTTAAGGAAAATATTTACAGGCAGTAAACTGTACCTGATTTTCTCTTAATTAGTTTTTATTAATAAACGAAGATCACATTGTGCATATATTGGAATTTGTCCTCTACCGCAACCTTTGGACTTATTCCCAGGGTACAAACTGTATTAAATAGAACTGGCTGAAAATAGGGACATGATTTTGCAAAGACAAAGGACTTTTAATATCAACAGGGTTGATTTTCATTCTTTGTCCATGGTGGTGAATGCAGTAAATGATACTGGGGGTATTCCTCCTATTTTTAACTTCCTGAAGAAGAATATTTTTTAGTAGAGCAGAAATAACCCTCAAAGTTCAAAGCCCTGAAATTCCTTCTTTTATGTTGAATATGAGGAAAAGGATGAGAAGTGCAACCCTTCCAAGGACATTAAAAACAAATGGATACATCCCTATTTAGAAAACGTCTTCGAAGAAGTAGGTTGTGAATGAGAAAATCATATGTCTCAAATGTGTTTATACTAGACTGGAAAGGATTAAACAGCACTTCTGGCAGGATAAAAAATATGGATATGCAGTGATGAAGGTTCAAAACACTACGCTTGCTCACTACATTTCAAATTGTGACCCAGGCCACTTTAGAAGAGCTTTTTGATCTAATAGTAGTTTTGTGTCAGAGCTGCATGTTTTTAGGGGAATATGTGGCCATGGGAGAAGATTGGTATAATTATCAAATCATTTGCCTCAGAGTTTTAAGATAACTGACACAAATATAAGGAAAACTGTAAGTATGCTTACTTTTTAAGGCATGGTTATTATCAATTTTTGAAATGTTTCATCACCTGTGTTTTAACTCCTTAAGCATTCAGAGATCCATATAATTAGTGAATAAGTAGCACAGGATAAATGACTCATACCTATTTTAATTTTTGTACCCTACATTTTAGCTTTTGGACATCCATTGACTTAGCTGGTAAGATTGAATATCCATGAACAGGCCACAGATTACTTCCACTACTGCACAGGATTTTGTATTTCAGTTCTTGTGTGCTTTGTATCAATGTCTTAAAAAATGAAGTCAGCTGTAAAGTAATCCCAATCCAATTCCAGCCCAGGTTGCTGCAGCTAAGCTTTTAATATCTGTGTTCTGTTTGCATTGACTCTTAGTTATATATGGTAAGACACAAACTTTATTTTGTTATGCAAGCATATTGTATGTGCTTTTCCTATCAGATATGTGTTATAAGGTTATATTTTCATAGTGTAAAATATTAGCTCTTTGGGTCTTTGCTGTCTATAAAATTTTTGTGTAAACACTGATCTCAGTGGACAATTTTAAAAATTACTTAGTATTGTGTGTCTGAGCCTGCATCAAAGCAAGAATGTACTTTACCCATTTTTTTCATACAGTGCCAGCCTTAAGATCAGCAGGCCAAATTATTTCTGTAAAGAAATGCCATTCTATTGATGTAAATAAGGCCTCACCAGTTTGGGCCAGCATGCAATTTGGCTCAAATACTAGTTGTGATTATAGGAGTTTAGCTAAACTGAGTCTACAGAAATTCAAACTTTGTACAGGATTCTTAGCTACCTTGACATTTTAAGGTGAGATCCAGACCTAGATCTAGGGGCAGATCTCATCTGTTCATTTAAGGAGCAGAAGTTTCAGATTATAGGAGTACAAAGACCCCATAGTGCATTATTAGATTTTCTGCTTGTATTTCAATGACAAGCACCACTGAGATTGCCTCTTGAAGCTAATTTATGGAGAGCATCAGACAGTTATTTTGACAGAGAAATGTTACCTGCTTACAGTGTGTTCTCATAGTAAGTGGTGTGCTGCACTGACAAGGTCAGCAGTTATTATTGGTTGAAATATTTGTCTATGTCATTTTTGCAGTCATATTTCATGTACAATTATATTTATATATAATTACAGCTCCTTGACTACAACAATTAGTCTATGTTCCAGTCCCTACTCTGACTCTGAGAAGGAGTAGCTTGGGGCGGCTGAATCTTATGCTAGTGATTCCCAAGTATCTCATAGTGGAGGATCAGTGTCACTGGTGGGTATTTTTAGTATCGAAAGGCAACAACAAAGATCCAGGTGCCACTGTACTTGTGTGATAAAAGACATCTCTACCTCTGAGTTTACAGTAAAAAGAAAATTTAGACAAAAGCTACAAAGCAGATCAGAGAGTAACCTGGTCCATACTGATAAGCTGCTCAGTAATTTGACTCCAAAGCCCCACACCTCACTTCTACATGGTAGTGGTCTCCCAACTCTGTTGAACTAAGTCTTTAACTTGTGCAAAGAAAGCCAAGAGGAAACCAGAAGTTGTTCTGCACTGCACTCTATATGGATCGTGGCTACAAGCTGGCCTGCATCTCCTGGCACAGGGGGGACCCACAGACAAGGAAGATGCGCCTAGAGGAAAGGATTCTGTCTCAGCACAGGAAAGAGAGAGCACGAGGGAAAGGGAGATGGCCTCCCCCATGTCACACCAAGTCACAGCTTCTTTCCCTATTGGGAAACTTAGATAACAAATAAAAACCAGAATCTAGTCCTGTCTCACAGGCAGGACTGGTACTCTGCCTAGTAAGACTGCCCAACTACTCGTAATTCGACAGGAAAGCAATAAGCAATGTTTTGAGAAAAGCAACTCACTACTGACCACAGAAGTTACATGCAAATATACTTGCAGGTTATCTCAAGCAGGCAACCTTAAGAAGCAGGCTTAAGACAGACATTTGGAGGTAAATTGTGCCGTCCATCACAATATTGTACCTCACCAATGTATGAAATTCAGGATGAAATCAGTAGGTGTTTGTGCATGTAAGTGTGGGCAGAAATTAACCATCTTCTTTTCTTCTATACCATGATTGACAGTTGTGGTAGGAAACAGTATCCTGGCACTGACACAATGATATCTCCTAAGCTGATTAGAAGATTCAATCAGCAAACCATTTTTAGCTGTAAAGTGATACACAATTTTGTCTGCCCTATAAAGTAAACATCTAACTTGTTAACTGTCTTCCAGTATTAACCTCTACCTATTGTAGGATGTTTTGCTCTGATACAGCAGTTTTAGACATGGCTGGTTTAGTTGTGCAGCAGAATTTTAAATGTAAAGGGAGTTTGTGTCATTATCAGCTATATGCTGTTAATCATAGTTGACTATTTGTAGGGATATTTTGAAACAAGAGGTTTTGAAAACACCACCACCATTGCCACACATCTGCATTTTTCACTTATAATGAAAAGGTAGCTCATTAGAATTGTACCATGAGGAACATTACACATTTGTCTTAAAAAAAAAAAAAAAGACAAGACATTGACACCCTTGGTTAGTACATCATTAATATGGCTGAATTCTGTATAAGGTGGTGCTGACTCTGTGTTAGCTCCACGTTTGTTTCCCTCCCCACCCTGCTTCTGTAGCTAATTTAATCAGCTTTTTGCAACTGGCAGAAGCCAGCACAGTGCTGGTGCATGCTGACACTTCCTGGCTTAGCTCAGTGTTGCTTTATGCTGTTAGAGTAAGCACAAATCACAGATGAGGACTAAAAGCAAACCTAATAATTAATATTAAAAGCAGAACAAGTTGTGATTTATAAAAAAATGGTGTAGCAGAATATAAAATCATGGAAAACTAATCTATCTTGTACTACTGCTCTGGAAATATGAAGTTACATTAGAAAAGGAATCTCTTGTCTGATGACCTTAGACAGTTATAAATAAGAAAGACAATTTTAAATTTGAATTAATTTCATTAGTATAAATTCTGTAAAATGTTATTTTCAGTATCACTTCACAATGATGCTGCTGGATTCTTTTCAGGCAACCTCTACTGGTAGAGCTATTTGGCACGGCCATTCTTAAGACCAATCCTGACTGATAAATTTTTTTTTTTTTTCCTCAGGGCCTTTCACTTCACAGGTGGACCATTTCTGGGACTGTAGCAACGCGTACTCCAGCATTCCCTTGAAAGAACTTCCCATTCTCTTTGCACATACCCAGTACCACTAACACCAACTCTCTTTGATGTGGAGTTTTCACAGGACCTTAAAAGATTTTTTAAGAAACATGTTTTGGTCTCTAGGGTGCTTTTAATAGTTCTCAAGAATTACAACTTGCATGGAGAAAATGGTTCACTGAATTTTCCATCCTTCGAGCAAGCTTCTCCCACATCATCCTTCAGATGACAGACACATCCTACACATAAACTGCTTTTATTAAGATCAAGCAGAAATGCTAGGAGTGAGCCAGGAGTACCGCAGTACTCCCTTCATCTGGCAGGCACTCCTAAGTAGAAGTTGTCTGCCACCAGACCCACGAGCTTCTGCTTTCTCTCATAGCAGGAACACCACTCAGAATCCACATGGCACCTTCACTCAGGCCTGGTAATGGGAGTAGCAAGGCTGTGTCTACCTGACAGACCACTGCAAACCCTTCTCAAAAAAAAAAACCTAAACCACATCAATACTAATGATATAATATTTCTGGAAATTAGCCCTGTCTAGTACTTTTTTTTTCTCCTCAGAAGTGATGCCATGTCTAGATCCAATTTGCAGTAAGTTCAAAATTTTCCTTTGTAGTTTGTACATTTTTCCTCCCTTTCTCCCATTTTCACTCCAGACTAACCTTTACAAGCAAATTAACTTGAAATTCTAGGAATTTCCAGTATTTAAAATCAAGGTTTGGCTACCTAAATGTTTGGATTTTATTTAAATTGTGCTTAAGTGTTGCTTTCAATTTTCAAAGCCATTAAATCAGAATGCTCTTTATAGGGTAACCTTAAGTTCAGCCTTATGTCAAAGTTCAGATCACACCAGAAAATGTCTGAAGAAAGCAATGAATGGTGAACCTACACAAAAAAAAAAAAAAAAAGGCTAATACACTTTTGCCTGTTTCAATAAATTAAGTCAGTTCCACAAATTTCAGCTTGTAAACCAAAGAATATCAGTGACTGATCACATATGAAAATGTAAAAAGATTAAGTTAACCTGATTACCACCCTTTCATGAAAGGATCCCATCTGTTTTTTTGGACTAATCTACTTTGAAGAAGGAGTATTGTGATTTTAGACCAGAAACAATTCAAGGAAAAAAGCTTCCCTATACTTGCCTTATATAAACACTTTCCTGTGTAGTGATAAATAGTTGACTTTCTCAAGCTTATAATTAATATCAAATTATTATCACCTTTTTGAGGTTTCCAAATTTGTTTTCTGAATACTGTCTTCCTCAGTACAATGTTAATTACTGAGAATTTATTCACCAGTTCTAGTGATCTAGTTAGTAGAGTAGGAATCAGCACTGACAGCTCAGCTAAGAGTGGGATAGTCTTGGATTTAGAAACTGGAAAAGTTTAAAACCGTGACCACTTCATATAATTATTCTGCAGTCACTCTTACCAATGTCAATTCATTGGCATTGGTGTAGTTGTGAAGGAATTCAGAGGCTTTGATTTCTAGAAAGCATTTGCTATGAGCAACTGCAAGGACTTCTTAACCAGCTAACTAACCTGCACAGCATGTTTTTATTTGTTTGACAGTAGTCCATGTGGCCTCAATGTAATCTGTCAAGGTTGATAAGGCTGGCACTTTGCATAATTAGACCCTCTCTTGAGGGGCTGGGATGTGGAGGCACAAACAATATTCAGTCTTCACAGAATGTTTTCCCTGGCACCTCCATGATTTGTTTCCAGTTCTCCTCTCTCCCCAAAAGGGCAACAGGCACATTCATTTGTGTTTTTAAAAATCCGTCCCCATCTTTGGCCCTACTTTGTGCAGACTGTGTTATCAGCAGCTTCCATTTCTTCAGAACTAGGGAGTAAAAACAAGTCATAATTAAAGGCTGAAGGTATTTACCCTCTCTTCCCTGCCCTGAAGGGACTGAGCTGTTGCCAGTAATTACAGGCACTTGGCATTTCCCTGAGATCACAGTAGCCAGGAACCAGAAAGCCCACTCTGATCCCATCTATCCGCCCTAGAAAAACTCATCTGCCACTGAACAGTGACAGACTCTTTGTGTTCCCTCTGGCCTCTGAACACACTCCTAGGAATTGTGTTCATTTCCAAAGACTACCCATCCATTTAGGTCAAAATCCTAATCTAAGGACAGTGGTGAACATTTTGCCATTCTTTTCAGTCCTTATAAGTAATTTCAAAATCTGTTGATGAAAACATATGGAGCGTTTATGCCCAGGTATTGTAACCAGTACTGAAAAGGCAATGGAAACTAGGCCATGTGGCTGCTCTTGCAGTTCATGAGTTACATCATTGCAAACTTGTCTTCCTACTTTGCATACTGCTTAATAATTTTCTGTTGTGTGTGTGCATGTGTGTCACAAGCAGTGCTTTCTGATGAAGTTTCTGTCCTTGTGGTGATGGTTTTCATAGTGTACTTAGAGATTGTATAGAATGTGATCCTGTCGTGGCTGCTTTGAGAATTTTATTAACCGGTAGAATTCACAGTATTTTATGAGAGAGTGAGAGAGATGCAAGTAACTTTGTGTTACTTTTTATAGTTACTTTTAGTTTGCCTCATCCTGTGCTGCTAGTACAAAATGTCATGCTTTGATTTATGTGGATGGTTTGCAGTCTCTTTTCCTAAATAACAGGCAGTACAAAACAGAACAAACAAAGCTCATGTAACAGAAAATGGTGTGAACTTTACAATCTGGAGCAGCTTAATTTGTAAAATATTTTATAATATGCCAGTCAACTATTAAGTTGTGATATTTCACATAGGCTGTTTTGAAGCAATGAAACAAGCAGGTGACTGATTTAATTATTATTTTCTCTTCCTTCTTTTACTACCCAGGCACGTGCCTCTTGTTCTGCTTCCCCATTCTTCCTCTCTGTCCTGTCCTAATCCTTCAGCATTTGTTTGATACAAAAAACCTCTCAAGAATGTTTTTCCTTCCTCTGCAGCCTCCATACTTGCTCCTTTCCCGCTGCTTCTTCCTTGGACTTGCCACATCTTCCCAGCCAGCTCTTGGTTCACTGTCTGGAGCATATTGCCCTCTACCACTTGTACCCAGCAGAAGTCACTCAGCAAGTCATGTGTGGGCGTTGGCTACCCCAATGTAAGGAAGACAACCAGGAAAGATCTCCAACAGCAACTTGCACATAGTTCTGGGACATTAGCGTGAAGAGGCACTGACTTTTAAATACTTGTATGTCCATCTCAGTTCTTGCACTTACTAGAAATACACAGATATAGAAAAAGTAAAAAAGATTCAGTTGTTTTTGGGGCATTCTGTGTAGTTTAGGTGCAGTTTCACAAACCTAGAGGGTCAGGAGAGAATCTTTGACAATTATTATATTCATTACCTCCTGAAGGAGAAAATTATGGCACTGAAAGCCATTCCTTTAGTTAGAGTCCAGAAGGAGCTAGTGAAGTATATAGTTTCAAATCCTCACCACAAGGTGTAAAGTTGATCCAACCAAGATGTACCACAGCCCAGAACAGCCAGTTTCCACTGGCAGTTGCAGGTATTTCATGAGTTGCTATGTCTCCTCTCATTAATGTGCCAAAGCCATTGGAAGTTTTTGGCAAATTTCATACAATGGAAAAAATTCCTTTATAGGTACACAAAGGTTGTCTGTCATATGCAAGGGTGTTGCAGCCATGGTGGTCACTTCAAGCCTGACAAGGTAGGTAAGTCCCTGCTCTCTCTTCCCTCCTCCTTCTGCTTATGGAAGCTTTGCAGTAGATGTCTCCTCTTCCAAATCTGCTTCTGTAATCTCTCTGCTCTATAGCCAGTACATTCAACAGCCTTTTCTCTTCTGTCTTGATCCGGAAAATCTTCAGAAGTCTTTAGGAATGACTGCAGCTTATCCTAACCCGTTGCAGATCATGATTCTGAATGTCTTTGCAGGTGCAGGGCTGAGCAGGATGTTGAGTGGATAAATATGCATGCATTGAGAGCCTTCAGTACCTGCTGCTCTGAAGTATCTCAGGGAGAGACACACTTGCATTATGGCACAGACCAGTGTGAAGCATGACTCACTTCTGTGTATCATTTGAATTTATCCCCAAAGTCTAGTTGTGTTCTACTACCAGCAGTCTCAGCACAGATACAGTTACTGAGCAACACACATACATGCAACTTAGTGTTCCTGAGCAGTGGTAGCTGCATGGAACAGTGAGATCCCAGAACAGGTGCCTGTGTGAGCAGGTGCCTAGAGAAACCTACAGGAAAGGTAGGAAATTGCCTATTTGGAGAGTAAGGTATTTACTCATAGCTTCCCTGGGTGCAGCTGCCCTCAGACAGAAAAAACTGCTTTGGCGGTTCATGCTGTTCCCACTGACTGTCTTTCCTTCCTTTACCTCCAGGGGACAGGTACAACCTTTTGCCACACCTCCAAGGTTATGTGGGAAAATCAGGATAGAACACTGCAAGCCATGAAGCCCCAAGGGTCTGCATATATCTATATTTATTGTATGGTTTACAGGGTGTCTAGAACTAGCCACTGAGTTGTGGCTCCAACTCAGGACCACTCGTTCTTGAGAACCTCCCTCGAACCAGCTTGGGAATTCTCATTTTACAAAAGTAAACTACACCCAGATTTGTGGGCCTCAAAAGGGAACTAGGAGGCATGGACCAAAAAGCCCATTTATCCTCCCACCCTCCCCTGTCCACATTACTGTGTGGCTTGACTCCCTGACACAAGATTGCATTGTGCCTCACATTAGAGGTGAAAACTATTCACTTGCAGTGTCTCTTCTATTTCCCTTTGTCATACCATTCTTGCTTATTTAATAGAGTTGAAGAAGTATCAAAAAATAAAACCTGATTTTTTCCTGTAGGCAAATTCTTTTATTCCTCTAACTGAATTTCAGGTAAATTTGGTGGCAGCATCTTGAACCAGTTATCCTTGTATCTGTGATTCCCATAAAACATGCATACATCTGTGACAGTTTTTTCTTGGTGTTTGCCATGAATTTTACATGAGGGAAGATGAGGTTAAGAGCATTTGCCTTCATAATGATAGGTTGTATTTTCAAATTGCATAATATTTCTATTTTTATATATAAATCAAAATTGTTTCCAGAATCCCTGAGGCCTGTACTTCATACTTCCACTGAAAATTAGTCTCATACAAAACCTTCTCCTTTTCTTGCAGAAAAAGATAGAGAACTGACACACTAAGCAGAAAAAAATGCGTACAAAAATACCATTAAAAAAATCATCCCCAGAGAAGGTTATAATAAGAAAAAAATTCCCACTAGTAGCAACAGGATCTCTCAGTAATTCCATATTGCATTTCATTGTTAGTGACATAATTCACATCCATTTTCATGCATGAATATTAACATTCATTAAAAAAAATCAATTTTTAGGCTACACAATTGCAATTTGTAATACTGTAGCTTAGAATAGGGCTTTCTGATTCTGTGTCATTACTAAACTTAGCTTCTTACCAGCAACTTCTAGAAACAGACTTTCCTCATCTGCAAACTTCTTTACATACACTAACAGTATGTTTTTCTGTGCAATAACCAGGCAAATTGACACATGCACTGATATGCACAGAGACAGCAGGCTCTGGTGTGGCTGCTGCTCATCCTCCCAACTTGTTTTCTCCATGTGCTGCCATTAAGCAGCTGAAATCGAAGCACAGAGGAAGGGGATTTGATGCCATGTTCTCCTTCTAGAATTAGATTTTGCACTTCAGATAAGTGGGACTATGGAAGTGGGGATACAACCATAGAGCAAAACTGGTATTTGGCTTCAGAGTGAGTGAATTTGGGTTACTGTACCACAAATTACTGCAGGTTTTGAAAGTCTGCTTTTGCACTGACCTGTTTCTCAGACAAGATTTTCAGCCCTACTTTTGCTATATTTAGATGTCACTTCCCCTTTCATTGTTATATGCAGTAAACCATTGATTACGTGACCAATGTGTCTGTCCTTGAACAGGCAGCAGTCACCAGTATTGAGGCCATGCTGCTGAGAATGCAGCTGCGCTGGGCAGGGCATGTCTCCTGGAGGATGGAGGATCACCGCCTCCCTAAGATTGTGCTCTATGGTGAACTTGCCTCTGGCTGCCACAAGAGAGGAGCCCCAAAGAGGAGATACAAGGACTCTCTGAAACAATACCTTGGCCATATTGACTACCATCAATGGTCCACTCTGGCCCCCAGTCGGGAGGCATGAAGACACACCATCCAAAACGCTGCTGATTCCTTTGAGAACACACGCAGAATCAGTCTGGAGGAGAAAAGACAACGCAGAAAGAACCGTGCCTCACCAACACTGCCTGTGGAGACTTTCTGCTGTGCCTTTTGCAACCGGCCTTGCCTATATCGCATCGGCCTCTTCAGCCATCAGCACGCTTGCAGCAAGCGTGGGTAGAGCCCTTCCCAAATCTTCGTTCGCGAAGCCCAGCCATGATGATTCTCCAGGGAATCCAGAGAACATTTTAGGATAAAAGTTTCAAAAATCTACAACTTTGCATCAAAACCAAAGTAACCACACAACATTTTGGAGAGGTTGGGGGCATCGCACTGACATCTTTAGGGTTTCCTTGTGCAGACAGCATAATGTACCAAATGCAGCTGCTTTACTTCAGTTTGCATAATCAACTTTCAGTATTCATGACTTTAAATATGTTACTAGCAGGTAGAGCATGTCATGTCTGGCCAAATGCGCTTTTTAATTTTTTTGTCTTTGAAGCTCTAGCCCACTGTCATTAAATAGCTGGAGCAGTATATGTAAAACTGAACTGCTTGCTACTGTAGGTAATTGAATGGGAGTCCTCTGTGAAATGTCATCTACAGCAACAGCTCCAGTGTTGCTCAGATTAGAGTGCCATGGACAAATCTGAGAACTTCTTTTAACACTTGTCTGCATGGAAGTACAGTTTATTAGCTATTTTTAAAGATCAAAGGTACCGTGCAAAAAAGCAGTATCTAGGAACACCCATGGGATCAGGGCTGGTCATGGAATGCTACTTTCCAGAAAATGGAGTGACTCTTCCTGTGGTTTTTGACACCACAGTGCACAGAAGTAGCTAAATAATCTACCTTGCTGTATGGTCTTTTATTTGACGACTTAATGAGTGTTAATTATCTAAGGATTTCCCTCCTTGTCTTCTTCCCCTGTTTGAAGTACCATTGGCTAAGTCTTTCACTGGCAGAAAACGTGAGCAGTTTCTTAGTAGACCAGTATTTGTTAAGAAACAACACGCTCTTCTTGCAAACAGCATTTGACTGTCTACTGATAAAACAGTTACATTTCAGGACACTGAAAATAAAAAAGTATTCAATGAAGAGGTGGAACAAAGGACTTCTGGTTCTCCAGGGAAAGATGGAAGGCATCTCAACCACCTTCCCAGAATTCATGCATTTCAGCATTCGGCACAGAACAGGTATTTACACATCGAAAGTCTCCCTGGTGCTACTTATTTACCCAGTGTGCTCCACAGAACAGAGGAAGACCTGCAATATCAAGTCACAGACTTCGATGTATGCAGCCCAAACTTTTATTAGTAGTTTCCTTGAGGCAGCATACAGTAATTGTCTTTCTGATACACAAGTCCTTAGAGCTTCTCTGCTCCTGGATAAAATGACTAAGACAAATATTAAGTGAAGAAAATTAGCTTTATTTATGTAAATTAGAAAAATTAATTGTTAGAACTTTGGTCAAATGGTTAATTCTGTACAATTTACAATTATAATTATATACAAAACTTCTAATAAAATACAGTACATCACACTCTTCCTTAGTCACAGTGTGTTTCTCAGTTCCGTAAAATATTTTTTTCTTCTTTCTTTTAAAGCAATTAGATTCAAGAAGGAAATAATATCCTCAGTTTGATAGTGTTTGGTTTAGATAATACTGGTATTAAGAAGGAAGTCAATATACTGTACGTAGAAAATACTCTATAGCCATTGCAATTTTCATAGTTATTTTTCTATATTAAAATACGTTCCTTGATAAAAATGTTAATTATATACTCCTTAGTTTGCACTTTATTTATAGACACAAGACGAGGTGACTTCAGATATGTCCATCTCTCATGACAGAGACACATAAATTTCTCTAAGTTCCATGTGAATATAACCGATCATTCAAAGATCAGGAAAGTTACATCCAGATAGAGCAGAGGTCTGAATTGAGGCACACAACATTAAAGTTGCTGTCCTATCCTGGACAGGATATGTAAGCTACAATTGCCTGGCTCGCCTTAATATAAAATTAACACAAGTGAGACTGTGTGGAACAGCAAGGCACCAAGCCTGCCAATCCTTCCTCTGCATGACAGTTCCAGCCTGCAAAGATGGGGACTAGAGAGTCCTCAGTGAAGAAGCATCACAGAGCCGTAATGTCACACCATTTGTTACATTTTGTCCAGCTAAAGATCTTATTAGGATTAAAGCTATCCATATTACCTTTACTGAGTTGAATTTTCTGAAATCAACAATAAACTACTGTAAGGCTTGAAAAGGATACTTAATCTGTTTAATTAATGATGCAATGTATTAAATTAGTAATTAGCATAGATTACAACCTGTTGTAAATTTATGTCCCAGTTAAATCCAAAAACCAATTAGGGTAACTTATTTTTGACAAATACTGACTTGAAACGAAATTAATTTTACTTAATGGCTACGTGTGGGCTTCTCCTAAATATACCTATGGTAAAGTTGACTATACTTTTTTGATATAGACATATGCATTTCTGATATTTTAGTCCAAACTAATAATAAAATACAGAGTTGAGAACCTCTGATTTATTCATAGTGTTTAGAGATGTTTAAGAAGTCTTTAACAGAAAGTTATGTAGGGATTTGCTTTCTCTTAAAAACTTTCTAAAATACTTCAGCGCAAACTCAAATACTTGAGATTAATTCATAACATTCCTACTCTGAATAGAAATTAAGAGGGATGTTCTTTGCTGTTGATATGAAAGCATAAAAAGACAATATGAAGCTTTAAAGAAAATTGGTCTTTAGCTGAATGGTTGAACTTTTCCCAGGATTCTTTGCATGTTTAGCAGTCTTCACTTTGATGCTTTCTTGATTGCATTTTACAGCTGACTCAAGCCTGGCTTTCATAGTCGGAGAGGAGGCCATTAGCTTTTTAAAAACTGATGAGTACTGAGGACCAATTTGCATCAGATTTTGCAAAGCAAACTCATGTAGATTTTTTGCTGAGTTTGTAGCAGAAACCAGGGCATTTTCATCCAAAAGAAAGGAAATAAGAATGGGAAGAAAGCAGGCCACCAAATGAGCTCCTGTAACATTGAAAACACAACTTGAGCATACACTTTTTAAAAAGAGCTTCAAATTCAAACTAGAAGTATTTCTCTAGGTTAACGTTTAACTCAAAGTAGAGAGCTGCAAATGTTAGCTGAACTGTACAGTAAAAAGAATCAACACTTCCTGTGATCAATTTTGTTAGCAATTAGTATTCAGGATTGGATTCCTACTGGTCATTTTGGTTTAGTTAGTTATTTATGGCAACTTTGAGCATATTTAATGCTCTGGGTACTAGTAATGAAAGTAACTTACGGTGCTCTTCCTCAGCAGTGGCTGTCACAGCTATAACCACCTTTATTCCCTCCTGAATGACTTGAAGTTCAGCAGCATTTTCAGGTTTTGCTTTTTCTGTTTCCTGCAGTTTTCCCACAATAGATGGTGCTAAAGAATGAATATAAGGATATGACACAGTTTTGTTTGGATGCTGGAAGATGGAGTGCAGCAGCTGGTAGCACTTATACTGTACCTAAAGGGAAAATGAAATTTGCAATTACAAAGTGTTATACTTAAAAATACATCTCCAAAGTGTTTTAAATCTAACAGATTGTTAGATAAAATTTTACAGAGGGGGGAAAATGTGCCTCACAGCTTAAAAATTCATCAGGTTGCAGGCTACTAATGTATAATACTTTATAGAAGCATTATAACTTGTAATCAAAATAATAATACAAAATAAATCATGCTTCCTTTTTCTTTCCACCAAGTCTTACATCTTCCAACATTTTTGAGTTAAGGAAAAATTATTGTTTGTGTAGGAAGATCAGTACTGCTTTGAAAATACTCTCTTTTTTGCAAAAATACAGCTGACTGAAAAGAGGTGCTTAAAATGTAAGCAATGTCCCTGTGAAACTGTAGGCACAATTTTAAAATGCCTCAGTCCGTGCAGTGGCTTTCATATGACTGGAAGTCAATAGGACTGAAACTGCCAAGTACCTACATCATTTCTGAATGGCTCAGATACCTAAATAAAATTTGCAAATGCATGCTAACATTTCTTTGCAGTCATATTTGCCATACCCAGTTTCCTAAGAGTGGAAACCAAAGTTTACAATGTTAGAAATGTACTGATATATAAAAAAAGTACCTGTCTTACAGCTATTTCTCAAGTAAAGGTAATTGAAATTTTTTATTACTACACAATTATATACAGAGATGGTGCAAGAAAAGCAGTTTACAGTGAATTCTCACAGAGATGAAATCTATGTGTATTATTTTCAGAGCTGAACTTTGAGAGTGAGGAAGTTCCAACACCTAAAAAAGCCATTTATTATAAATACTTTTCTTTCCTGATACATTGGTTTACTCAGGTGAAGAATACTAATACACAAACTGTGGCACTATGGTCTAAAGCCACTCTATGAAAATATTCATACTAGGTTGGAACAAAGCATTAATCTAGCTCAGTATGCTGCATCCAGCAGCAGCCAAGAGCTGATGCTTATGGGACAGTAATAGTGATGCAGTGGTACTCGCTCTAGCTCCCAAAGACTCACAGCTGAGTGATTTCCTTTGCAAAACATAGTATCTGTGTGTTGAAGATAAAATGAACAAATAAAATTAACTTGCCTGAAACACTACACAACTGTATTGTGTACTTATCAACATATAAAGCGCTGCATCTGATGCAATAAAAAACCCCCAAAATCATCGGAATACAGAATAATACAGAATAACAAATGATTAAATGGATGGCTGGACATGTACTTGCTCACTTGTTTAAACTGTATTTTAAAATAGAACAGATATAGTCAGGAGAGAATTAACTTCAATCAATACCCAGGACTACTGACTCAACTAAAATAAACTAATATTCATTTAATATGATATCAGTATTCTTATAACTTCATCAGGACTTACAAGAGGATCTTTTGAGTCAAGTGTTACTTTAAACTTCTCAATACAACGCTCCTGAAGGCACTCTACAGTGGTAACTTCAGGGGGTGTGGACATAACAAATACTGTAATAGCAGTAAGCAGGCTAACTTCATCAAGTTCTTGGAGTTCTTTATCTATCAATAAAATAAGAAGATTGTTAGATTTACATTAAAAAGTAATCCTATGAATGTAAGTGTTACAGAGAGGTGTAAGAGAAATATCAGTGTCTGCATTTCTTTAAGAAACTCTTTTTTTCAAATACACAACATACATTCATGCAGTGATATGGACTTCTACTGTAATAAAAGCAAAGGCCAAAATGGGAATTCAGGGATGACATTTATATTTAGAAATAACAGCATACTCTTATTCCATTGTTTCTTTTTATAAAGTACAATAAATATCTTTGGAGACCTGGTATGACATATTAGAGTATGACCTATTTTGAGAATAATACAAAATTTCCATTAATATCCTTTTGCTAGAACTTAAAAAAACAGCTCTATTAAAAAAAAAGCTCCAACAGTAAATAACACCTCAGAGATTATGCATAAGGAATGATAAAACCACTACAAACACAGGAAGTTGAAGCAGCATCACACTAAACTAATTTGAAGACAAAAATTTTTTTTCTTGCACTACTGTTTTAATACCCTTTGTTTCACTACAGGCACTAACTCTTTGTTGAGAGCCTGCACACAGTACAGCTGTCTTTCATGCTCAACTGCACACTGAAGCCATAACTGTTCATGCCATTGTACCACATAATTCCATTGTGGCACTGCATAACACAGGGGTACGCTTGCAAACCCACTGTCCTGGTTTCAGCTAGGATAGAGTTTATTTCTTCTCAGTAGCTGTTAGAGTGTTGAGTTTTGGATTAGGAATGAGAATGGTGTTGTTAACACATGGAAGTTTTGTTTTTTTCCAAGCCTGCTTATCCTAAGGCAAGGACTTCTTATTGTCTTATGCTCCACCAGTGAGGGCGTAGCACAAGAAGCTGGGAGGGAGCATAGCTGGGACAGGTAACCCAAACTGACTAAAGGGATATTCCACACCTCATGGCCAGTGTATAAACTGGGGGGAGTGACCTGGAAGAGGTGCCGATCAGGGTTCAGGAAGAGGGGGTCTGGCACTGGTCAGCAGGTGGCAAGAACTGCATTGTGCATGACTTTTTATTACAATTTTTATTCACTTTATATAAATTTTTATTATAGTTATCATTATCATTTACCATCATCACTGTATTTTACTTTACTTTCAACTATCAAACTGTTCGTAGCTCAACATGTAAGTTTTACTTTTATCCTCCTCCCCGTGGGTGGGGTGGAGCAGGGCGAGGGAGGGTTGAGCGAGCAGCTGTGTGGTGCTTGATTTCCAGCAGGGCTCAAACCATGACACCCACATTTGTACTTTTATAGATGATGACTTTTCATATGAATTGTAGAGACAAGATTGCACTACAGTTTCAATAGTACCTGGCAGCCAGCTAATTCTCCTGTGACTGAGATACTGATTTTTTTAAACACTTGCATGCATGTAATTTAAATAAAACCAAAGGACCTTTCACACAGACATTTTTTGTTTTGTTTTTAAACACACAAACAGTACTTGTGCTTACCTTGACCCCAACAGTCAAGTACTGTGACCAAAGCACTACGTAGAAGATCAGTCCAAGCAGTCCTACTCTTTTCTGCTCGAGCCATTGGAGAAGACAAGAGTCCTTTAAGAGCTTGTAGAGATGCAGCAACCACCAGAGGTAAATGGCCATCTGGCAATTTCACAGCAGTTTCTTTAAGTACTCCAGTAATTAGGTACAAAATAGTAGGAAGAACTGAAACACTTCCTGGAAAACAATGCAAATTAATTGCACAGGAGTTAAAAAAATGCTAGTACTTTTTACATTAAAAAAAAAAAAATTGAGGCAGTTTTCTTGGATTCTCTTTTTTATTTAAAATTGATAATTTTTAAGCACCTATATGAATGGAGGTTCTGGTAGTCTGAAGAAAAGATTTGAAAAAATGTGTAACCTGCTATAGTGAACAGGAAGTCGGACTGCTTAAATGAAATTAAACCTTTTCCCCTTTTAAATTAGCATTGTGCATCTTTTTCTTGATGATTTTATTACGTGAAGAGTGGAATTATGTCATGTTCAGAAAAAAGTAAGAAAAGAAGGATCAGAACCTCTGAGGAGGTGGTCCTCATAGAGAAGCTATGGAAGTATACAAAATATAGTAGTATATATAGTATGTATATATAGTACATATTCTTTGTATATAATAGCATATACGAAGAATAGCAGAAAACAAAATATAAGCATCCAAGTATATTTTGCAGTAAAGACAATACAGTGAAGGAAATTAAAAGAGGGTAATTTCGAAACTGGTAAGAGGAAATCCTTCTCCCACATGATGTGTGGTTAGCTAAACTGCTCCAGAAAATCACTGAAGTCAAGAATTTACTAAGAGTAATAAGAAGATGATCTCAGAATAAATATGTGTCAAGAAATCCTAGAATTACAATGAAAAACTCCAACAAATATTTTGGAAAAGAGGAAACCTAGGGAGAGAAACAGATTGTCCCAGAGGCTACTGAAGAGATCCTCATCTCTGACAATATGATAGTCGACCTGTCAGAACGAGAGACCATTAAAGAAAGTATTTTAAAACAATCATAGAAAAAAACCTGGCATAGCAGTTTCACTTATTTTTACATCTTGGAACCTAACAGTAGTATAGAATCCTACACATATTGGAGACAACATAGAAACCTGCATACTTACATGTTGCTCCTGTCGCAAGTACTGATTCAGCAAAGCAGAGTTAAGCATATGTCATAATACACTTATCTCTTTCCCTAATCAGCAAAATGCTTATGCTTTTGAGATTTGAATATATTGATGTTCATGAGAGACCTGTTGAATAACGAGGGTCTCTGACATATGCATAAGTATTTTCTGAAGCTGAGGATGTCTACCTCCTATTTTTAAATGGTCAAGTCTGTGAAAATTGACTGTTGGAATTCAGTAGAAAATGTAGTTCATGAGCATCATTTACTTGCAAATTTTATTATGCATACATATCATGACAGGTGCCTGAAGTACGGGACTTGGTAGTCACAGGACTATAAGCTCAGTTACCTACTAAAGGGGGGAAAAGTGATGCAATTTCACATAGAAATTCTCTTCTCTTTGATTATATGATCTGACTTTTGGAGTTGATTCCATATTCAAGTGACTGTATAAGCAGGCTTAAGCTCCTCTTTTTAGTCACCTGAACTAAATGCTTAAGTCCTGTAGTGTAAACATCCCATATGGTCTGATCCTGCAAGCTGTTAGTTTGTGGAATAACGTGAACAGTTAAAACCAAAAAATAACTACAGCAAGAAAAAAAAATCACAGATTATTTTTCATACAAGACAGTTGTCCTCAGATTTAAGTGATCATATGTTTATTTCCCTTTACTTTGATCCAATAAATAATGGGCTGCAGATGGAAAAGAAAAAGCATATCATCACCTCACAATGATAGCTAGAGCTGCCATTTGGAGTACGATATTCCCCAAAGAAGAATCTTTTAACAGAGAACACATTTAAGAAAAAAGAAGATATTTTCAGGGCTGGTAAATACCAAAACTTTGCATAATGTGTAACAGACACCTAAGGTGGGAACAGAGGAGTAGGGAAGAGAAAGTTTATATGTGTTACTGTAATAGTACTGAAAGATTGTATGTACGAATACGATATTGGGGGTTGGTGGTAGGGAACCATCTTAGTTTGGAGTGAATCCAACATGAATCATGGGTAAAAGTCAACTAATCTGAGAATTCAACCATGACTCCTTATAGTGGTTTCTTAATGTTCAAATGATGGCTTTTAGTGAAAGGTAACATGACAAATTTGCCTTTCAAATTTAATTTATATCTGCATTATAAATTCCAGAATAGACCGTTCAAGTAGAATATAATCATGTAACTGTTGCGTACCTCCCGGTACAAAATGAATCTATTAATTGCACTGCTGCATGTGGGAGGAAAAGAAAAAACTACTCATTTAATTGCTTCAGTCTTGTAACTTGTTTCGTAATCTGACAGTCAAAAAATAATTAGAAAAGGAAATTGTCACAAGCAAATCAACAAAACTTGCTGCCAGATTTATCCAGCTAAGAAAATTAGGTAGTAACAAAGGGAGAGAAGGCCCAATATTCTTTCATTAATCTTTTCTTGTGATGAAACAGCATACCTTCAGGAGAACAGATTGCAGGAACATCAGAGAGAATAACTAATGCTGCTGCTACCAGTCTGCTTCCATCTTCTGAGAGTAACAGATGTTTTCCAGGTTGAACTGCAGGGCTACAAGTTAATTTAGGATTGAGCTGGGGAAGTTGTCTGACAAGAATACAAACACACAACTCCAGTGTTGCGAAGACTAATGATTTCCCAGGCACCAGTCCTCCTGTGTCTTTGCCTTCTCCATATTCTGGTAATGTTTCCTTTTCTGCAGCACCATCATCAACTAAAAAAAGAAGAAATATGGCAGAAGTCTGCAGGCTGTGCCTTGTTTCCAAAAAGTTTACTTCTTAAGACTGCTCCATCACCAAATTATAATCTTGACACATATATATGTGCATGAGTATGTATTAAAAGTTCTAATGACAAACATACATTCTTCTGAATAAGCAAACTATGCAGTGATTGTCAAAAGGCAAAAGGGTTGCAATAGACTTTGACATAAAACATCCTAAGGCACGAAGCCAATATAATGTCACCTGATGCAAGTGTTTTGATTCTTCTCCCAGTTTTTTCCTTTTAGAAAGTGAACATTATGAAGTTACAATCAGAGTAACTATTGGGATCAGGCTTGTAATGGCTGTGTGGAGTCTCTCCATTGCTCTATTGCAGCTGATCCCAGCTTTTCACTAAAAATCCTCCCCCCTGACACCACACAAGACTATCCCAACTGCAGTTTTTCCAGTTTTCCACTTCACTTCCTCTGTTCGACACCTAAACCACCTGCTATCTATCATACCACCCCAATGTCAGGCACCTGCACTGACTTAAACCAGAATTAGTAACCAACTGTGAAACACTTCAATTAAGATGCATCTTGGAATCCAGTTTTCCAAGAAAGAATTGCTTGAACCCTGATGCCAGGTATTCAAACATCTCATACATTACTGTACCTTCTGCACTTCTCCTCTTTTCCTTCACATGTTCCTGAGCTGCAAAAAGGATCAAGCGAACCACTTCAAGGGCAGCAAGCTGAATATCAGGTGATTCTCTGGTCAGTATCAGTCGATGCAAAACATTCAGCAGCTCCACACCCAATTCCTACAGTAAGAAAGACATTTAATACATCTCCAAGCAGGAGTTTTAGGAACTCGTTAATACTTGTTAAAGCCAACAGTATTACTCTGGTTAATCTCACTAAGGAACACAATACACTTGATACAATGATAGGAGTTGTTGTTTTCTTCAACAGCCAGCTCCTGGCTCCCAGTAGCAGCAGTCCTGATCAATACTCCCAACAAAATAGTAATCATAGCAATTTAAGAGATAGGGCACTTAAAATTACTAAAAACCACCCCCAAGTAATCTATCTTATGGTTTCTTAACTCTTGAAGGTGGGGATACTACTTTGTATCCTTTCTACAGTATATGCATTTCCTTGGAGAGACCATCAGTAACAGCAGAATTTGGGCATGTCTTTGATTTTAACAACAGAATTAATTCAACTATGCCTTGGCAGAGAGAGTAACAGAACTCTCTTTCCTGGAATTCTGTCTTTATATGGCTCTCCTCTTACTGATCTCATTACTCCTTCTTGACAAAATGTCCTCAAGTTCTGTGCCCCTCACCTGTCTTCTTACAGGTTCCATGTTGTGCTCTTTTTCTCTCCTCCCTCTACAGCTTTGGATTTTGGTAAAGAATATAATTTACCTACTACTAAGAAGATCAGGATTCCTGGAAATACAATAGAGTGTAGAGATACTGTTAAAATTATGCCTTAATTCTGGGGGGCATTTGATCACTAATACATTACCTGATCACCACCTATTTTAGACCTTGGCCATGGAACATCAAAGAGTGCCTGTAGGGCACGCAAGCAGGCAATAATGTCCTCCATTGCTGCATCTGATCGAGGAGAGCAGAGGAATTCCACACTAATGCCTGTAAGCATTAGAAGAGAAATTTGTATATGGTTGAAATTTTAAGGAGTAATTTTGTCCATAACTAAGTAACCTCACAGTAGGTAGAAAAACCATAGAAACAGCATTTTATATTAAATGAATTCATCTCCTATTGCTAATATCTTGGGGCAAGAACTCTATTTCCATCAAAACAAAGAAAGAATGTCAGCTTCTAAATAGTATAAGACAGTTACAACCAGCGACTAATACAAAGAAATAAAAAGCTAGCAATTTCTGGGTAAAGCACTAAATTCTAGGTCCAATAAACAGACAAAACAATTTATAACTAGTGTATAGCAGAATATTTGCCTCATCACTCTGATTTATATAATAGAAAGAAATAATGGCAAAAGTAGTAATAGTTCATAAACCCAAAGGCTGAGGCTTTATCTTCCCATTTTACAAAAACGCCAAAGATCACAACTACCACAACTAGATCACTCACACTAAGTAAATTACATGAAGCCTAAGCTTGCAAATCCTAGAGCAGATAACTATTTTTTCCCTCAGCTTTCAAGATTCCTCAAGACATTGGAGACAAGCTTCAAATAAACTGCAAACCATAATCTCATCTCAGTTGTACAGCTGTAATTCCAAAATGTGTGATGACTTGGGAAATGGATCGATGTACACCAAAGAGCAGCTGTGCAACAGAAAATGACCGTGTTTTAAAGTTCTTTCAGTTTCTCTGTAAGAAGTGAAAATGGACAAGTGGAGTATGTTCAAAAGCAGAAAAAACAAGCCATGGTAACGTATGTGAAATTTGAAGCACTAAGTAGTAGAGGCAGCAGAGGAAATGAGCAGCTTTTGTATCAGAGGCCCCACTCTCAGCTGAGGGAGCAATGGAGTTCAAAAGGAAGCTGACTCTGCAGAAAGACTGGGATTCAAATGAAGATACGCAACTGGGTCATACAAACCCATTATAAAAAAGGATTAGAAAAGAAGGACACAAAAGAGAGAGACCAAAGGAAAAAAGAGATAATCACAAATGCGTAATTGTGTAAATTTAGAGAACTGGGCTGAATTCAACTACCTTATTAACTTCTGCAGGAGCAGAGGCTTTACGGGAATGTAAGGAAACAATTCTTTACTGGGTAGGTGACTAAGCGCTGGCATAGGTTGCCCAGAGAGGTTGACCCTCTATCCACAGAGATATCCAAAAGCTGAGTGCACATGGTCTTGGGCAACTGAGAAGATGACCTCCACAAGTCCCTTCCAACCTACACACTATTCTGTTGTGTAAAACTATACTTCAGTGATGCTAATCCATACACTCAGTAATTCAGTGTTACATTTACAGTAAAAATCACCCTTGAACTTGCATGTTTATGGACAGACCAATAAACACTTGTTTAGGACTTTTTTAGCTCACACTGTGTTTTCTTGTACCACATTTGGGAAAATGCTCTACAATTTTCTCACTAGGTCTTAAAATTCTTCTGACTATATATTATTCTGAGAGACGCAATATTCAATGATGCAGTTAAGTGTGAATAATTAAATCTTTGGTAACAGTTTTAACTAGTAAGAATTAAATTTTCAGTTACAGCATATAGACAGATTATACACTCACTAACCCAGGATAAGATGAAATCTGTCAGTATTCACATCCTCAGGAGATTTCACCAAGGAGCTGGTAGAAGAATCTTGACACATGGTAGTTGGGGTAACAGGTCTAGAGAGATTTGTAACTCCTTCATCTGGATCAACAACGATGAAACCTGTGCTAGTAAGCCATAATACTGTAGCATAAAGTATCAGTGCCCAGGAGTTGTAGTAGTGAGGTCTGGCATTTTCAGTTGTCTCTGCTGTATAAAATGTACCACCTACAAGAAAAGAAGTTAGTTTTAAGGATGTAATTTGTTTACAACTACCACATATTCTCATTCTTAAAAGGGGATTCTTCTTTTTATTGTAATTATGTTTATAATGTATTGTGAAATTATAAAAAAAATTGAAAGGATGGTTATCATGTATTTTATGTATAACATTTTTTTTAATGTTCAGTATTAAAATTCAGGCTAATGAGGGCACTTAATTTAGATTTATTTGGACAAAATCCAGTAAGTTACTGATTTCTTCTTTCAACCATAAAATTACCCAACAAACGAGAACACCAAAAACTATTTTCACATTAATGAACTTTCTGTTCTCGAAAGCAGTCTTGATCTTTAGATAGTACATAAGCATGCTTATTCTCTATACAATTTAATCTTACTTACAAGTCAGTAAGCTGACAGTGGCTTATGAAAATACAACTGATTTGCCTTTTTACCTTCAGCAGGTAGTTGGGATGCATACTCTGAAGGCAAAGTTAAGAGAGCAAAATCCTGAAGTGCAGCAAGCCAGAGCTTGCTTAGTGTTCCAAGATCTGCCTGTACCAAGTCCAGAAGTCCGCTGGCTGAAAATGTTGCATCTCTGTAGCTCTCTTCTGCAGAGTTTGCAATTTTTAAACAGTGATTGTGGGCATCACTTTGATTTTTCTGCTTTTCAACTGCAACTATGTAAACCTGTTGATATATTTGGACAGAGAGTTACAAATATTAACACTTGGAAAACTACTGTGATCACTAACATGACTGCCTGTGAAAGGGCATGAGGTTTCCTAGAATCTATTCCTGCTTCAAGTCCAGTCGGCATGGGTGAACAAGAACTTATTTTCTAAATCTTCTGAACCCATTCCCCAGCTAATCACGATGCAAGAGTCCCCAAAAAGGGAAAACTACTAAAATTCCCAAACATACCTGCAGTTAACCTCTCTGCTCTGGATAATTAATATTTCACTTGTCCAGCTTCTTCTTCCAACCATCAACCCCAGTCATAGCTACAAGACTGAAGAACTTATCAAAGAATATACCTATAATCATGATCCAGAAACAACAGTCAAACTATTCCTAAAACATCTATTAACTGAAATGACCTATTGCACTTGCAACTGACTCCTCAAAATTATGTGTTACTCTGCGTTAAGCAGTAAAGAATGAAGAGTACAGTCCTGCAAACTTTGGGTATTACCATCAATAGGTTAATTTCAACGTTAATTTCCCTAGCTGCCTCTCTAGTTATGAAAAAGAACTGAGAATATTTCAGACCAACAGCTGTCGTTAGTCTCTCCAAAATGCCTGTGGAGGAAAGCTCTTCTCAACTATAAAGGAGACATGTAGATTAACTGAATCTCAAGTTAGCTTTGGTGAGTACTAGGCTCTTGCAATTATGATTTCTGTATCTTTTTCAAGTTCGCTAGTTGTCCCAGGCCAGCAACCAAACACCCACCAAACCCTTCTCTCACATCTCCCTGCAGCAACAAGATGGGGGAATTCCTCCAATTTCTGTAAACAAGAAATAGGTAAATGTTCTAAGTGAGAAGGAACTGCCAAGGGCCTAAGTGAAATATTTGCAAATTACAGGTCACAAAAGCTTACAGAAATCTATATGGAGTTTGCCTTAAAGAATTCTAATTATCTTAATTATAGGTGGGAACAATATACAGATCTCCACTTCAGACAGTTGAGCCTCACATCTAGTCTGAATTTTCTCCTGGCTTCTGACCAGTGATAGGTTGTTACATGCTACTAAAAACATTTTCTTCATGTAACACTTTTAAATGGATTTCAGTACTTGGTCTTTTCCTGAATAGATTAAGTAGACTAATCTACTTAAATCTCTCAATGTTTTCATTGGAAAGCATTATTGAAAAGCATGTTTTCAAGATTTTTATTCCCACTTGCTAGCTTTTCTCCAGTGGCTTTCCTATTTTGCCAATATCCTTTCTCAAGTATGGACACGAGAGGGT
The DNA here is from genome assembly GCA_013396735.1 of Grallaria varia. Taxonomy (NCBI): domain Eukaryota; kingdom Metazoa; phylum Chordata; class Aves; order Passeriformes; family Formicariidae; genus Grallaria; species Grallaria varia. Next base: position 296,539 of record VWZG01002877.1, on the reverse strand, counting down.
GGTAAGTTTTTCTACAAATGTTCACATAAAAGCTATCCATTGCTGACTTTGTCCTCTAAAATAGCTCCCTAAAAGGAAGCTGAACTGTCATATGTTCATATGATATTTCAGTGACATTTCATAACATGTTCATATTTAGCTGGTTATCAGCCATCAGCATCCAAGGCCATTATCACTAGTTTCTAACACACATCTTTTAGAGATTATGTACGTTGTTCACATTTTTGATTTTTAAATATTTAACCTTGCATTTACATGTATTAAAACAGGCATTCATATGATTTGACTTTTAAGTTAACCAAAGCAGTACTGAACTGACAATATTAACTTACAACAACTATTTCTAAGAAATGACATGCCAGTAGACAATGAGAAAAATGACACCTATTTAAAATCAGTGGACCATCACCATAGCCATTTATAACATGCATTTTTAAGTGAATATTGAACGATTAGAATATCTTAAGAAATTCATATTTTTAAGTATGATACATTATTCTTAATGTATAGTATAACACCAAAGGTTTAATTAGCAATGCTTTTGTCAAATTTACAAAGTTCATTTACAAGTAGCAAAGCAAAGCAAAGCACAAGGCCCGCACCTTCTATTTAACAAAACATGTAAGCAAATCTTGTCTAAAAGGTTCTAACTCACCTAGCAGATATCAAGACTAACATTACAGAGCTGTTGAACTCACCTCTGCCCAAGCTTTAAGCACAGCCAGTACCTCCATAGTTGAGGTGCTTTCATTATATTGTTGATTTTGTGCTTCTTTTCCAGCCTGCACTTTGACCAAAGAGGACACAAGCAACTGGTGAACCCTTCGAAGGTCATTGAGATCACTTACTACACCACTTGCTATCCAAGCACTGCATACCTAGTGTTGTGGAACAGAAACAATGAGGAACAAGAAAAAACCACCACTGGGTACTCTTTTTTTCATCTTTAAAATTACAAAAACCATTTTTAATTTCTACTGAGATACATTTACTCTCAGATAATAAATGTTAAATGACACTACAGTTTAGCATCCTTAAGTAATGAAAGACAAAACATTAGTGGGGTGTAACAAATAATGACCAAAAGACTTTAAACTGCAAAAAATCTTTCAGTTGTCACAATGTAGAGGTAGCACAGGCAACATTATTTTGTGTGCAGTGAGGATTTGAGGCTAGATGATTTATTTCCTTTTTCTTGTGTTGTGTATCAAGGAAAAAAAAATAAATTTCAGAGGGTCTATTACCTAAGACTTCTGACTTTTCAACACTTGCCTGACATGCTTTTGCTGTGACATCAGGAGGGGTTTCAGGAGCAAAGGCAGGCCTAAGTGCTGCTCCAACCTAAAGAGAAGTTACACAACATTCAATACATAGCGAACAATTTTACTTTTTGTAATTAGACTTTGTTACAATTTTCCTTTATAAAGCACAGTTCCTTTTTTCGCAGACTGTTTCAGTGCAGTTAAAGAGCAGAGAAACAGTTGCAGTCATACTTTTGTTGTTTTGCTTACACTGAAGACATGGCTCTCATTGAGAGGGGTCTTCAAAGTGGATTCTGTTTTTTGAGCAGTCTAAAATTGAAACAGAAACTTCTCCCTTCATGAATGCTTGGCTTGATGAGTAGCCCCCAAAAGAAAAAAAAATGTTCCAAACCATGAAAGACTTTCAAGACACCTAATGAGTGACATTTCCTTACTTAGAAAGAATACAGATTTAAGGAAACAAACAGCTGAAGTGGGTCAACTTTGGAAAGTGAAAAAAGGAGAGAGCACAAATCCCATTTGCCTAGTAAAGAACATACAAACATACAGTTACCAGGTTGCAGAGGTTTTACATACTCTAACTGTTGAAAGCCATTTCACTAAAGGCCAAAAAAAAAAAATTTCCCTTGCTGCTTTAGCATGTATCTGAAAACTCAGACTTAACGCCTATGCTCTTTGGAATGAAGCTGTAATGCAAATACAGGCTTTTGAAAATAAGTGAAAAGGATTTGTTTTTAATAGCAATTAATGACAGTTTCTTAAGACCCCCTAGAGCTCAGACTTCATTTAAGGAACTCTGAACCAGATTTCAGAAAGTCATTACTCAAGTACAGGAAATCTATACCCATCTTTTTCTGGATTATTATGATATTTGTATGGAAAAAAATTAGAAGACAAAGGTTTGATATGTAACTGTTTCACATCTCTTAAACTTCCATGAAACAGCTGATGAGATCTATACATAGTACTAGCAGAACACTTTAAGGGTACTGAAGGCTTAAGCGAAACTTATTAGCTCTACTTGTGACCTGCTTGATGGTTTTGGACCGCAAAGACAGATGGTGTAATTTTTTTCCCTTCGCAGTTCCAGACTAGACCCAGGCACTTCTTTCTCACAACAAAGTGCCAGTAGAATAGAATTCTAATGGCAAAAGCAAGATTAAAAGAGGTTAGGAAGTCTTTGGTGTCAGAATCACTCCACTTATATGAGAGAAAGTGACTTGACCTGTTCAATCCCTGCTAGAAATCCAAGAATGGGAGCCAGATGAGGCTTAACACAGCTATCTGTCATATTTAACGCAAGTGCAGTCTCAAATGCAAGATGATTAGGACATGTTTTCTCTACATTTCAACCAAGACTTAACTGAAATGGACCTTGCGAGTATAATCCATGCTTTTACCTCCTCTAGCCAAGATCTCCACGTGTGATCACTGGTGAGCAAAGGCTACTTACTTCTGAGCTTTAAAGGCTTAAAATCATAATTGTTCCTAATAGTTTTTGCAATACTTCCACACTCTGAAACCAATGCTTTCCAAAAAAAAAAAAATAAAATCTACCAGTGATCTATTATGGTTTTGCTTTATTCAAGAGGGGAAAATGCCAAAACTTGAAAAACTTTGGAGCCAAAACATTGTATGCCATCTGAAAAGATGATTTCTAAGAAGTTAAGTCCAAAATTAACAACACTTTCAGTAACCAAATAACAGAAAACTAACTCTGGCACTATGCACTGCAAAAGCAAATTTCTTTTAGTGGCTGACTGTAACTCTAAACTTTTCTACAATGCTTACATTGGCTTGATATTGCTCCAGGATTACATGATCTGGAAACTCTGGTTCTGGAACAGTTGCAAACTTCCGAACAACAACTTGCAATGTTTGGAGCCCAGAAAGACGGAGCTGATCACTGTGATCTGTGGCAGCCATAAATGCCATACGAACCAGGTCAGCTAAATGCAATACCAAGAAGTCATCTGAAAACAGAAATTTAAAAAGAAAATAGTTTTAATAGATTTAGACATAATGCATTTTATAAGACTGCTCCAAACATTTCTAAAATGTGTGTTTTACATTTTACCTTAACACACATCACTTTAGGCAGCTTACACATACAACAATCTTACTTGGCTATCTTACGTTAGCTGATCTAGCTTGCTTTCCATTTAAATGTATAAAAAAGTCGCCAGAATAAACCATAACATTTTTATGTATGAGGCAGATTTTCTAAGAAAGAGTGTTGAGGAAAACACCTCCAGACAAATACAGAGAGGTACTAAAACATGGCAGTGTTTCTACTGGTAATTATGCAAATTATGGGAAGAAAAAAAAGTGGTGCTTTTTTTAGTCATACTCCCAGATACCAAACTGTGATGTTGTAGGCTGCTGCCACCTATCACTTCTGACTGCCAATGCTTATGCAGAAACAATGGCTTCCTACGCATACGCCATGGTACTATAACCAGGCAAGTGAGCCTGAATGCTGGTACTATAAGCAGGAAAGTGAGCCTAAATGCTGCAGTAAGGTGCCAATATTTTAGCATATAAAAATTGCTCTACACCTTAATACAGGTTTCCTATCTGAATAATTCAGGGCTTCATTTATTACAAACATCAAATTTATGATAAACTTAATTAAAATGCAAAGAGCAAATATTTACTTCAAGCATACTTTGCATTCTATGGAACTCTTTCAGTGCTTAAATACATACCTCTTGAATCACGTTGTTTTCTTTCCTGAGCCAAAGTTATGTCAAAATGTGCACTGCCTGCATTTTCACACTGGCTTATAATTTTACAAACACATTCTGCAGCAAAAACTCTGGTAGACCATCTTGGATTTCGGAAAGGATGGAACCTGTCATCACTGTCAGATGTTAAAACAGATGCATCATCCACTTTGGCAGTTTCCTCTTCTTGACTAGTATCTACTGAAGCTACTGTGTTGAAATCTGTATTTAGGACACAGGGGAGAAAACCCAAAATGTAACGAACGGTCTTTCTTACTGTAACTGAAAACTACGTAAGGAGTCATAAGAAAATCCCTTCAAAGTTTATTTCTAGCCACAAACTCACTGTGACTCCCTTCAACCTTGCTGTCTTAAAGCAAATGGTAGAAATAAAATACAACAAAACTGTCTACATTTGGTTGATATTTATTGCTGGAAGACAAGAACAATACCAGGAAAGTAAATGAAGAACTGCAATGAAAGAAGCAAAAGAAAAACCCCTTTTTAGAAACAGTGTGACACATTAGAAGCTAGTACCAGTCCAAATCAAAATATCCAAACCCAAGGAGTTTTCCTCCTGCATTGCAGGTAAAAGAATTTCCTTCTCCCCCCTCAATATTCAGCACAGTAGTTAATTTTGCCTGCTCAAGAGTTTCATTATGATATAATAGGTCTGCATCATTCCTATTAGTAATAGAAGAGCCAGCCTGAATACTTTCCTCGTGGGTAATAGCACAGGACTCACAAGCTCAAACACAGTCTGCATTTCCATTTCTGATAAAGAAATAAGTTAACATCAGGACTATAAATCAAAAAGAATATGAACAGGCAACACATGCTAAGATGTTTACAAAAACTTATTCAAGAGGGAAAAGGCAATCAGAAGGGAGAAAGGCATATTCCTCTGAAGAAACTAAGTTAAAGGGTCCTATCCTTGAATATGAAGGATGATGATACACTTCATAAATGCCAAACATTCAAGAAACATGAATGCTTTCCCTCTGTGACAAAGTGTACTGCTGCAGGCCTTATTTTGATGTGTTCTCAACTACAGTGTATTAGAACTCACCAGCAGAGGCAGCAAGAACATCTTTACAAAGCTTCAGCCAGAAAGAGAGCTTTTCAACTGCCATTGAAGTAAGCATAAGAGTCAGAGTCTCTTTGATATCTTGGCACAATCTTTGATCCAATTCTTTGTCCAGCAAGCCCAGCAATGCCCCCTCCAGGCCTATTTCTCTGATGTTCACATCTGCTAAGAACAAAGTGTGAGCTGAATGGTGTACATCACAACACTGCAGTACTGCCAACAGAAACCCCACTGAAGGTTGCACACGGGGTATCTTTTGAACAAAACCTACTAGCCCTGAAATATTTTTGAAACAATTGTATTAATTGTTTTAATACTGTATCTAAATCATGACTACAAAACAACCTTTGACCTTTTACAGAAACATAGTAATAACAGAAAGAAGCTACACCCGAAAAAAAGAATCTACTCTGAAATTCACAGCATTACCATCACCATAGCATCTGAGCTCCTGAAAAAAAATTACCTTTGGCCACCTGATATTTCACATTGACTTCATTTTCATTTTGACTGACCTTACTTCAGAATGTAATTCTAAAACTATGTTTTAACTTGAAAGAGAAGTTAAAACTGTTCTCCAATAAAGTGCAAAACCAGACACACAGAAATAATTTAAATTACTATGACCAATTTTTATTTGCCCAATATTACAAATTTTAAATATCAGAAGTTTTACAAAATGGCTATAGTCTTATCTTTCCTGAAAATTTTCAAATTACTTCAAATTGAAATCTGAGGTGAAATCATTTATTACCACCATCCCCTCGCTGAAAGGCACATGAGGATGAACTAGTGATCAGTCTCAGGTCTTTTTCCTAAAAGTGACTACAACAGCTACTGGCTAGAGTTAGGTTTCTCTGGAACTCCACTTGCATGTTCTTATTTTCTTCATTTTATCATAATTTGGTACAAAGAAAAGAAGTGAGGTAGAAAACCCTTTTGAGTTCAAGATTTCAAGAGTGTAGCAAAGTTTCCACACCCATATCAGAATGCATTTAAAATTTACTGTCAAGCTCTCTGATCTCGAAACTTCAATACATTACCTGGAGTAAAATCTTCTCTGCTCTCTTTCACTAATGCAACAGCATATTCTGATACTTCAGCAGCTTCTCTTTGGACAAGCTGACGTAAGCAAGCTACCACTGCGCGTCTCAGTAATAAGTATGAGCTACAGAGATTCATCTGAAACATGCAAGAAGGTACAGTAAGATGGCTAACAAACTTCTAAGCCGTACCTCAGAAAGGCTGGTATTTTCTGAACAACTGCAGTTATGGCAAATCTGTTAAGTCAGTAAACATGGAATTGATGCTCTTTTTGCTCAGCTTTTTTTTTTATTATCCCCAAATGAAAGGTTTTGCAACACCTGTAATCAATTTGAACACATCAGTGCTTTTAGCATTTTCTCTTCAAAGGCAGCTTACAATACTGCTTTGGGGCTGAATCCAACTCCCAACCAATACTGGTAGAAAGACCCCCATTAACTTCAGTGACAGGTGAATTCTGATCTCAATGAACAATTAACTCTATTCTTTGACTACAGGGTGTATATATATATAATGTTGGGGTTGGAAACCCAGTACAAGAGAAAATAACTCAAATCATCCTCAGATGTAACTGGAGAAATGCCAGCGTAACCAAGGGCGAGACAGTCAATCAGGCTTTTAGTAAATCTGAACTCCATGCGTGAAAGAAGTTTATAAGGAAGGGCAAAGATAATACTTTTGCAGTTTCATTGCAAAAAATATCATATACTCAGTTTACATTAAATTTTATTTTAGAGAAGGTGAGAGAAAGGGTGAGAGTTACTGATGAATGTATCACACTGAGACAGGTCAGCTCTCCTGAGCAGTTTCTAGCAAAAAAATTGATAGCACTACCAGGCTAGTGTGTGTTTTTTATACTGGAAAACACATGATCATAGACTCATTATTACTAGAACAATGTAAAACACTTAAAAAACCTGAGATATAGCCTTGAGGGCTTGTTGTTAGAGTGGAGCTTTCTGATTTTTATTTGCTTGCTTTAAATTTTAAGACATTCTGAGGGGAATTCCAAAGATACAATAAATTAGCTGTGTGGTCAGGCAAGATGGCTACACCAATATTTACGCAGCTTCTTTTAAATTAAGTGTGAATTATCATAAAAAAATATTATTCTCTACAACTAAGCAATCGTGTCCCCTTAGCTATTACCATCTTTAAATAGATAGAGCCGAGTGTCTACTGCAGGAAAACCTTGATGTAAGGCTATGCTCCTCATTTGTCAGCAACAGGCCAATATATGTTAGTCAAAATGACTAATATATATTAGTTAACACACACTTAAAAAGGCAACTTAAGGACAAAAAGAGTAAGCAATACAGAATTTCAGCTTTGTTAGACTAGCAAAACTAAACTTTGTTGGAATTTCTATGCATGCACATGAATCTACAACACTCAGAATCATATATTTAATACACAAAAAGATACACACTCTGTATAATTCTTTTACAAGAAAAGAAACCTGACTCAATAAGTATGTCTGCAAGATACTTAAACTGAAACTTTAAAAACAAGTGAGGCTTTTAATGTAACAGTTATGCAAGCAGGCTACACATTCTACTTCAAGTTGGACATGCATAAATTCCGTGCTCATTTTTAATAGCGAAAAAAGGAGGACCCAATTCAGGCTACCAAATTAATGCATGATGCACATTTTTCATCTCTCTCATTCTTCCACATTCTAAGCAGGGGGCAGGACTAAATGAAAGACAGAAAATGCAAGCATCACATTAAAACTTAAATGAACAAACAGTTCCCTTTCTCTGCTTAACACATTAAAACCAAAATTATTCCTCACTAAGCACATAAATGAAATGTATGCCTGCCATCTGCAGAAAGTTAGGAAGGATCTGGTTAGGAGGACAACAAAATGTCACTTGACATGCTAAAAGAAATTACATTAAAATGGCTAAAAGGAAAGGTAAAAGATGAAATAAAAACACCACTGCAAACTGCAAAAGTTTAGGATTAACAAGGCACAGGGACCTACCAACACAGAATTATCCAACAAGATTTCCTGCACAAAAACAAATGACAAACCAGTCATGACAAAACCAAAATATAGATATCACAGTGGTATCAACCACACATGGAGACTGTTACATGTAAATTCAGCATATACTAAAATTCAGAATCTTATATCAAACACTAATTTGCTTGGTTAATTTATATTATATTTAATGTTGGACATGCTTAAATTGCAATCGGTTGCCTCTAAAATTAGTACTTAAACAGTACCAAGACAACAGTAGAGCATTGTTATTGACATGGTATGCTTGTTGTGTTTCAAAATGTCTTTAGTATCTTAGAGCTGAAAACTGGCATTCACTATGTTGAGGAATACCACATCAGAAGTTTACAGAGATAACCTGTTTAGAAGTCTCTGCTCAACTAAGTTAGTTTCAGAGCTAATTTTAGACACGATTAAAAAGCATACAATTTCTATTCTGCTGGAGCCAAGAATTCAAACAGCAGAATCAGCATTATTCGTAGATGTCCCATGAAAGATCCAATTGACAAACAGAACACTTTCAGAAGCTGAAGAAGGAAAGCTAGATAATGACAGGCATATGTACACAATATAAAAAGAAAAAAGTAACACTAAAAAATGAGCCAGTGAAGCAGTGTATCCACTGCCTAAGTCATGCTTTACTAGAGCTAGCAAAGTCACAACCTGAACTGTCAAAACACTTTGGAGACCTGAACCATCTCATCGTCCAAGGGCTGGATAAACAGGTGGAGGAGGCAGCTTGCAGCTGCTGACAGAAACTGTTAGCATGTCTAATGAGAGGCAAAGAGTGAGGGGAAGAGGATGGGAGAAAATAGAGAGGGGGGGGGAGAAAAGGGAGAGAAGAGGGGGATATGAGAGAGGAGAGGGAGAGAGGAGGGGGGAGAAAAAGGGGAAGCAGGGGGGAAGGTGGTGGTGAGAATTTCAAAAAGGCAAGTTTGATGGCACAGATATTTTCCAGAAACCTTGGGGAAATAGGGTGGAGAGGAGAGTTGGTTCAAATGCTACTAAAAATAGGGAAAAAAATAATTCTTTGCACATTTGCTTTCAAGATTTTATGAGGGAGAATTCATGTTTCTATGGACAGAGAGGTAAAAGATCACTCATCTGACCACAGATTCTTTGCCTCTCCTGTTTTTCTGCCCTAAATAAAGAAGGCAGTGGTGAATATCCACACCATCTAGTGCCTAGCTTTTATGCTACTCCAAAACGCATTGCAAAGGACAGTTGCACCTTGTTCTTCAACTTGCAGACATTTAAGCTCACGAAGAATGACTGACTGAGGATCACCTTCTGAGAAATCAGCAGAGTCAAGAGCAGATTTCAGGTCCAATAACTTATTCTGCTTTCCTAGTGAGATGGTGATTGGTGGGTGGAAAGTACATAGATGGATGGTGAATTTTACACATGCAGAATTGTGCAATTATCTTCTCACAGACCTGCAAAGTACATACTCAAACCTTGTTTATGACACTCTTCAGAGACGTACTGACATTTACTGAATCATCAGTGTCAGCAAAATTGGCCCTAGTTGTATAACAACTTCACGAGAATGAGAAAAGTTCATCCATGCAAGGCCACTGACTTTGGAGGACTCCTACCCCACAAAGCCCAGAATTGTTTCTTGGGACAGAGGGGAGCACACAGACGTGTACAGATGAATGAACACAGACACTCAAGCCATGAACCATGCTTCTTCTGAACTTAGTAATTTATTATTATGAAGTTCATAAAATACTGCATGAAGTATTTTAAAACAATTTGTAAAAACAATAAAAATCAGTAATATCGTACAGACAACTTTGTTGTGACACCCCCTTTATTAGTACATATTAGTTAGAGAGATAGAAGCAGACTGTACAGAGACTTACAAATGATTCCATATGCTGACACATCCTCTGAGCAAATGAGTGACTTATGTGGTTTGTTGTGATTTTATCAATGTAAAAAAACTGTTTTTTACTCAGAGAAGAGAAAAAAAGCCTTAGTGTATGTTAAAACAAAGAACACTTCAAATTAGTTCCAGTTCTTCTGCAATTAGCATACCCATGACTATCACAATGTGGGGCTGAAAGACCTTCTCCAGTTTTTTGTACCTCCCACAATCATGTTGCTAAGCAAATTGAATAAAGAAAACAAGAGGAATCTAAACTTTATACAAAATTAATATATGGTCAGTATTGATACACAAGTGCTACCCAGTGAAAGATATGAATAAGAACTGTGTTAAAATAGACACAATTAAAACAAAACTCCACCATACATTACTGTCTGTGGGATTTTGTTTCTTTGATTTACGAGATTAGATGGTCTTACAAAAAGACCCCAAAAAACCAACAGACAAAAAACAAACACAACACACCAAAAAACCCCACACTCAAACCCCACAAACAAAAAACCAACCAACCAAAAAAACCACAACAAAAAAAGCCCCCAACCAAACCCCTCCTTGCTAGCCCCTCAAAATTCCCCAAAGCTAATAAATACCAGAAAATTATTTTTGCCTTTTTTTTTATTCCTAAAGTGCTTCAGAGTAAGAGCTATTCAAAGACAGAGAGGTATTGGATGAAAACAAAAAGAAACAAACAAGAACAGCCCCCAAAACCACAAAACAAAAAAACCTCACAGCAAATAAACTCCCCCGCCTCTTTGTCAAATGGGGCTGAAAAAGACTTATTTTTCCCAAAGACTTGGTTTGACTATTACTTATGTAACTGTCAGAAATTTTTATACTGACTGCTAAGACACGAGTACACGGAAGCATTAGTGCTACAGAAATTACAAAATAGAGAAATCTATAATTTTTCAGCATCATGAAAGAACAAAACTAAACAAAACAATTCTCAGTAGTCAGTACATGCAAATCTCTTTTAATCAATTCTTCACCCAAGGTATTAAACGCAGCAGACGGAAAAAAATGGCTAACATAAAATAGCTGGCAAAAATCTAGCAGAAAGTTGTGATGAACAGTATATCCTTCAGACAACTGGCCTTAACAGCAGTAGAATGCATTTGCAAGCAGTTCAGAAGGCCAAGATTTCTACAGAATGTGCTTATCTTGTAAAGGGGAAACAGAGAGTAAGGGAAAAAAATTAAAAAATACAGAATACTTGCCTGTAGGAGGACATGAAACACCTCATCCCTACACAACGATCAGTTTCTCTGGTTAAAGAAACCTGCATTGTCTAAGTGTTTCTGAACAAAGTTTTTTAAAATACAAGAATATATACTAGTAAACATATACTCACACATAGGCAGCTTACGAGATTAGACAAGTTGACATGTCGAGGAGCAAACATGTGAAGCTGCTGAAGGCAAGAGATGGCTTGAGCCTGAACAAGGCAGTCAGGATTATCCTGCATCACTGCACAGCCCAAGAGGCAGGAAGTTCTTAAGGCTGAAACTGTTGTACTGCTGCCTATATTTGGAATAAAAAAGTAGGATTTCTTTTTTTTTTTTTGCTTTCAAAACATCTCTTTTTTCTTTTTCATAAGAATGATAACCTATTTTTCCCAAGCCAGCCATAATGTTCATCCTCTTGAAGGATGACTTCTGTATCTGTGCTATACTATGATATCAGTGAGTAATGATGACATTACTTTCTGGAAATTTCAGTGCCCAGCTATCTAAAAGGTGATTTAGATGAAATTTTTAAATGTGTGCATCATAATTAAGACACAGACTGGCTCCTAACTCTTGAAACATGAATATCTTCTGTACTCATGCTAGAGTAAAAATTGTAAAATGTAAAATTAATGTAAGAAATTTCAGCCTGAGGCAAGGCTGGGAGAACCAGTTCAAACAAAGGGAACGATGCCAAGAAAAGACACTATTTTTAGAAAACTAGCAGTCATGTCATCTTGATTGCATCAAGTCATGGCCTGTGAAACACTGTCTTACTATGAGGAAAAAAAATCTTACCATCTGCTGCCTTGTTACAATTTCAATCACACATTCAAACAATGATTAGCAAATATGTTGCTAATTCGAACCAAGCTGATGCTTTCATATGTTGTATACCTTGCAACTCAGGGCCCAGTGTGGTAATAAGAGTATTTAAACAGCGACCAAGGCTCTGGTGAACTTCAGCATACGCAGGAGGCACAGTCAACAATAACATCAGAACAAGAGACAAGGTCGGTTCCACATGCACATGATACAAGGGCCCAGCCAAATCTACTATAAGTGACAGAGAGTGTAGTGCCCATGCCTGTAAAGTAAAAGAAGTAGTCATGCAATGTCTGTATGATAGAATAAACATAAAATCTTTTTAAAACTTGATAGTTCAAGTGAAATTCAGTAAGCAAGTGTAGTAAAGTTGCACTTTTAGGTTCCAAAGGAATAAATGGAGAGGTTATAGAAAGAAACCTTAAGAAGCTGATCTTGAATAAGCCACTTTGAATATCTAACAAGGAACCCTATATTCTGCAATGCAACGAATTTTAAATTTATCATTGTTAATTAACAAATATTTGAATCTAATAGTAAGTTAACAGTGATTATTATACCTTAAATACATTCTACTCTTTTTACTCTTTCCATGTGCAAAAACAAGAGAATTGTGAAAAAATACTAATGTGAAACAACCTATTGTTTTAGTCACAGTTACTTTGCACCAATAGCCACATCTGCTTCACGTCAACATCCAGTTCCTCTCCGTGTAAAGATATTGTGAAAAAAGCTTAAAAAATTCTTTAACTGAGATATAGACGAATACATTTAATACACTCAATGTACCTTAAAGCTATTCTGATAGAGAACAGTTTTAGCCAGAGAGAAATAATGTGAATTAGTCTTCAAAACTTCTTGCCTTATTCAAGGACATATTCACCAAGTTGTACAGTATTTAAGCTACAAATCCCTGTTATTCACTAAATGACCCTTCAACAAAAAATACTGTGATGTAAACCTTGTAGAAGAGACAAAAACTGACACAAACAAAAAAACTTAGGTACTGTCCAGTCAAGGTCAAGATATAGGTGAATGTGAAATGAATCAACTCCTGAAACATCAGATACTGTTTTTGATGCTAAGTGTATCTTAGCCTTATTAGCCTCTGTGATCATTAAATGAGAACCTCCCACATCTCATCCTAGTTGTTGCTAGGGAAGTCATTGAAGGTGGATTTCAAGCATGGGCTATCGTCTACATTGCCTTTTCTGCTCCAGCCATTACCAGTAAGGTACACCTAAGAGGTTGTCAAGTGTTATTCTTACAAGAAAATAAACCTTATACCCAGAATATAATTCAATTAATTTGTAACATAACATTTTAATGTAAGTGACAAGTACCTGTACATCAGGAGAAGTACTGTCCTGAGATAAAGTATAAAGGATTCCAACACATGCATTCAGGTGCTGAGTAGAACCTATTCCTCCTAGGTACCTATACAGACACCCCAGAGCCAAAGAATGACCTGTTCTTGATACCACATCCCTAGCGGATTTTAGCCTATTAATGGAAAGAAAGATGTTAGTTTAATCACCAAGACTCTTACTATGCAATAAGCACATCTACAAATGAAATTTCTGGTATATAATCAGAAAAACATTTTATTAGACACTGCTATATTGCCAAAATTCTAAGTTCATATATCATTTCTTATCTGAAGAAGTACCAAAATTATTTTAGATACACTTAAATGATGTTGCTAGAACAGCAGCCAACTTAACTTATTTGAAAGTCTACATGGTTACTTAGACAATTTTCTTCAAGACCACCAAAACTAAGAAATACATGCAGAACTCAGGTAGTGCGTTTTCCTGTTAATTTCTGAAGTGACATCAAATTCATGAAGAAAACCAGGTTTTAAAAATTATCGTAATAGGTACCAGGTAGATTTCTCAAACATTTTTATAAACTCAACTAGTAACTTACCACACTTTTTTTGCACTTACTTGTCAAAACTGACTTGCGCCAATCCAGCAGTGAAGGCACTGTCAGAAACCACCTGTGCCAACCTGGCCAAACACTCTGCAGCAGCACATCTTAGAAGTGGACTATTGCTTTCCAAGGCACCCATCACCAACACCAGGGCAGACCTCCTAACTTCTTCTGAACCTAAATTTCCCTTGCAGTAAGCCAAGTGCTAAAAATAGATATTAAATATATTAAACATTAGACAGTACGCTAATCAGAATGTATTACTCTGTCATGCAAAAAACACAAGACCTGCAGAAGGAATTTGATTTTCTTCCCCTTTATCTGAGGAATTCCTCTCTTTTCATTTGCTGTTTTGAGACTGGGACATCTAACCCCACATAAGTGTACATAACAGCACAGCATTATAATAGCAACATTATTATCTTAGGAAATACTGGCTAGATTGCAGTGGAACACAACAAACCAACACATAAGCATAAAATTCAGGAAATAATATCAAGAAGAAGACCAGTGAGAGCAGAAAGTCACAAAGAAAAATCTTAGACAAAAACAAGAGCATGAGAGCATGAGCAAAAGATACAGCAGTTATCTGGATTGCATATTAAATATGCTCCAAATACAAATATTGTACAATGAAAAGTCTTGCCTATTCTGAAAACATTTTGCCTTAGGATGAAAGCCTAAAAAAGGAAGAATGAAAACTGCACATGAACAGAGGAAAACATAAATAAAGCATTATGGAAAAGCAACAAATAGCAGATAGTTCTGAGATCACTTTTTTTTTAACCAATTGTTCCTTTTCTTATTTATACAATAAGAAATATGAAAGGGACAGTGATAAAGACAGACATGACACAAACAATTTTTCCATCTCTCTTACTTGAATGACACTAGTATAGATGCTAGCATACTACAGTGTACTAGAACAGGTTCCCCTGAAACTAACATTAAAATAGGGGAAAACTGAACAGCGACTCCTTAGCACTTGAGAAAGTTATGACATCACAAAACAGTACATTATCATAGAAAACAGGACTGATCTTCACCTTGACTTGTCAATCAAAACAAGAACTTCTGTGTAGTGTGTTGGTTTGGGCTGGGGTGGTGGCAATTTCCTTCAAAGCAGCAGGTATGGGGACATATTTGGATTGTGCTGAACACACGGTTGCTAATACTGAGATGTTTTTGTTACCGCTGAGCAGTGCTTACACACAGCCAAGGGCTTTCCTGCTTCTTGTACCACCCCACCAGCAAGCAGGGTGGAAGTGCACAAGGAGTGGGGAGGGGATGCAGCTGGGACAGCTGACCCCAACTGACCAAAGGGATAGTCCATACCATACAGCTGATGAGCTCTGAGTAAGTTTTAAGTAGAATGAGTTACATAGAGTTGTGTGTGATTTAGTGTGCCGTTTGCCTAGCTTTACTGGCTCAGCATGAGTAGCTGGATTGGCTGAAGCTTTAGGCCAATAGCTCTGAGCTTACGTCTAGAGATGTTTTCATCTGGAAAGTAGTTAATTTTCATAGTCATTTTCCTGGTAGCTAGTACAGTGCTGTTTTGTCTTTAGCACAAGATATTGATAACACACTGATGTTTTGATTGTTGCTAGGGAATGCTTATCCTAAGTTAAAGGCTTTTTTAGTTTCCTGTGCTCTGCCAGAGAGCAGATGCACCAGAAGTGCAAACCAGAATACCAGAAGACTACAGCCAGGAGCAAAAGCTGCAACTTCTTAAGATAAGAACAATGAACAGCCCACCTGCACAGGCACAGGGAAAGAACTCAATAACATATTTGAAGACCTCAGATCAAAAATCACCATTGGAACAAGGCATGCAAGGCATGCGGAGAGCACATGAAGGGTGGGTGCATGAATCATAGGGATATAATTGCCCAGGGATTTTTGTTCTGGGTCCCTCTCCACAGGCATCCATCTTGAGCTGACCTGCTGCTGTACCACTCTGTCAAATAGTTTGATTTCATAAATCTAATGCCTGACACTCTGCTACAGGAAACCCAGAGTGAAGCCAGAAGAAGGAGAAAGCATGCCTGAGAGTATGTGTGAACAAGGAGACCAAAAGGACACCTGCCAGCTCCCTGGAGCCACCCGCTGTGAAGGTCCCAGCAGTTAAAATCTCAGGTGGGCTGTGTGTGACTCCTTGAACACAGTGTGAGAAGGCTCAGGCAGCAGCTTCGTCTTCAACATAGCATCATGCTCTGCATATAAAGCTGGGAGAAGGAGGCAAGGGGATGTTTGGAGTGATGTTGTTTGCCTTCCCAAGTAACTGTTAGGCACAATGGAGCCCTGCTTTCTTGGAAACAGCTGAGCACCCACCTGCTGAAGGGAAGCGGTCAATTAATTAGTTGTTTTGCTTTGCCTGTGTGCACAGCTTTTGTTTTCCCTATTTGACTGCCTTTATCTCAACCCATGACTTTCCTCACCTTTACAAGTCTTTCCCCCATCCCACTGTCGGGGGGAGTGAGCGAGTTGCTGCACGGCTGGGTTTAAACCACAGCAGCTGACACAACTGAACCATGAGGTGCTCTATTTTAGTAACAGAGAGTGAGAAACAAAGGACAGAGAGGAGATTTACCTTTAAGGAAGTAGAAATCGCTGACACAACATGTAGTTGTACTATTTGTTGTCGGGATCCTTTTGTTTGCTTTATGGTGTTCAACAACTGTTCTAATGCCTGGAGCCTTAAAAAAACAACAAACAAACAAGAAATAGAAATTATTGAAATGAGCTGTATATGGGAATTATGCAACTTGACTTAAAATTGAGGAAGGAGGAAGTAAAAGAAAAAGAAAATAAAAATGCAGTTATCTGCAGCAATTAGTTCCGGACTTGAGAAACAAAAGAAGAAAACCAACCAGCAAGGTGGGTGATGGTTGGGGGGAAAAAAAACAAATAGAAAAAAAATCCACAATAAAAGGAGTCAGTGAAGACCGAATAAGAAAATAAAGGCAAGTCAGATGAACAAATAAATCACATGGAAATTTTATTGGCAGGTATTCTCATATTCAAAGAGCTGCCTCAAACTTACACTAAATCCTGAGCATTCTAAGTATTGAAGACATCAAGACTAAGCACTCACCCCACACAGGATTACTACATATAATGATCATGATGTGAGGTCTAACTACAGTTGGCCTTGAAAAGCTGCTTAATTTAAAACCAATTGCTGCTCTAAAGCTGCATTCAAAAATATTACCAGCAGCACACAGAAGAAGCAACAGCATGCCAAAATCTTAAGAAATTTTATAGTTTAGCAATCAGTGTGCTTATAAATGTGAAACAAACCAAAATGCCATGTGTGCAGTAGAAAGATACATACACACAAAGCCAAGAGAAGTTTGTGATCCCTTTCAAGCATTCTTGTAACTTGACAAAACTCTGTTGACACATACTTGTTTCTTCCCATCCACTTTTTATAATGAATGAGGCAGGATGACACTTCCTTATCCTGCAGCTTCCTACTCCTTTTGTCCCTCCTTGTTTCTAAGGTATTTAGTAATGTTGTATTAAGTACCACAAAAACAGTGCAATATGTCTTGAAAATAACTTCCATTTTGATCTGGCTATCAAAACAAAACATTTTTCTTGGTCAACAGAATTTATTATGACAGTAACCGCTTGCTGGATGTGTCCTTTCATTGTCAGTAACTTTAAAGAGAAAGGCTAATAATTTGGTGGTCTGAATTATATTATTCAGATAGTTTACATAATCCACTTTTGCAATTCATTATTTTTTCTGAACTGTTTTCTTCTGTATTTAATGTCAGACACTGACCATCTTACAACATCTCCCAAATTCCCCGCCAGTTACAGTCACTACTTTACCTGTGAGATTCTGCTAGATGGGAAAACATAACTCCAAAAAGTCGAGTTGCTGCACTGATAACAGACAATGCGGGAGGTAGTGGTTTAGGTACTGAAACCCCTTTTCCAACTTTCTCATAAATTGAGTATGGGTCATACTCCAGGCTGCCACCAGATATGCTGCTACCTAAAAGGAGCTGTAAGAAGGGAAAAAGGGATAGCCATATTTTTGACCAAGTCTAAATGAGTGCTGACCCAAATAATTAGAACTGTATGAAAATAAAATACTCCTTTTATAATAGAACAGAAGGTACCTGCTCTTCAATAAATCGGTGGTCAGTCTCCTGCAGTAAGGGACCGAGCAAAACGAGATCATTCTCATGACAAAGAGGTGGAAGCAAGAACGCAGAGGCATCAGTCTGGCTATCTGAGACAGTCAGGTCAGTCACTAACTCTTTCAGAACAGCACAGAAGCTCCCTTTAAATTCAAGGAGAAATATTCAAAACTTCAGGTTAATTACTTGTAACAGGCAACTTTGGTAGGAAGACATTTATACAACCATCTAACATTTCTCTTAAGTTGTCAGATAGTTAATTGGAGAACACTCTCTGTTTACAGGGGAAACAACAGAGCAACACCTGCGATCATCAAGCTAAGCACATACAGCAGTCTAGAAGCTGAAAAACAAGAGACCTTTACCTTTACAGAAGGCATAATGCCATAAAAATGATAATCCAGTAAATTAGTTACATTTAATTACAGTAGAGGAAAAAAAGGCAGTTACAAACACAGCTATATTTTCTTCTATTTCCTGAAAATTAATGCTATGGCATGTATTACATAATCACACAGGAATACTTGGACTTGGCAAGCAGAGGTAATTTAAAACATCCATAAGTTTGATAAATAACCAAAAGCTGACGAATGTAGTCCCCTGCTTTAGAAGTTTGCAGGAGGAATTTACTGTAGGCTACATTATGACAAATTACATTGGTAGTTGACTTTCATATATTTTTGTACATAATGTTTCATACAAGGTTATACCTATACATAAACAACAACCCTGAGCATTTTGACTCAGATTATTTCAGGTTATTAAAATAGTCCTTGTAGTGAGAGAACATTTCTAGCACTGAACCATATGTGATGAGAAAGGTCGGGTTTATAATTGTGTTAAAAAACTGCAGAACTGATCTTAAAGAATGTACACGGTCTTTACACAAATATTACATAAGAATTTACCTCCAGAGCATTAAGGTTGCAAAGTCAAGACCTTATGAATTGGGAAATACAAGCACTAGGAGGAGAAACTTAACTCCACACATCCAATTGTATGCATTCGGTTTAGATGATTACACCATTACCTGTTTGCACTAAAGTTGCTTGTAATTTCTCAACACAAGGAAGTTCCAAAAAATGGGGCAACACAGTTATCAGCACCCCATGAGCACAAGCAGAACTAGCATAGTTGGAGCTGGTAGCTACAACCAGCTACTTCACCCTTCCTGAAAACTGAAACTGTTCTGAGCTTTCTCTCCCCTACTTGCCTATCTCCTGGCCCCATCAGCCTGTCTTCCCTGCAGGCATATGTTGCTTTGACTGCCTCCCTTACTAATTAAGCAAGTATGTAATTTTTCCAAAATGCTTTACTCAAATCTAAATGCAAAAATTAGCACTATCAAATATATTGCAAGGTGCACAGATAGTGTACGAAGGGGACAGAAATTGAGCCTTTTTAAAAAACCACAGTAGTTATCTAGAAGCTGTTCTTTCATTATTGCTCATCACAATAATTATCTTTTTAAATCCCCTTCCTATGAAAACAGCTTTAAAACCCAAAGTAATTGAGATACCCATTTTTTAACCAAATTAACATTTATTTTAGTCCCAGACTCTTGGTAATCCTCAACACGTCAAACAATATTATCCCAATGTAAAGCAGTTCAAAATTTTGAGCCAGAATACTGTTCCAGCATTCCAGCTATTCATCTCATCCTATTAAGAAAGAAAAGTGAATGCTTGTATTCAATTTTATGGTTTAGACAGTAGAACATAAGCACAAAAAGCAGAAGAACGAAAAGAACCCTAATGAGTTGTCTGATAAAACACATTAATTTCAGATAACAGAAAATATCAACAAATCTAATAAAATCCAAATTACTGAAGTCTTTTGTATGAAATTTTCAATTTGGACATCATAAAACTTTTCATATTAACTTACAGGAAATAAATGTTTAGCCTCAAAAACATGACCACATTATAATCTGAAACTAATGGCACATGAAAATTATGCATACTTATTCATTAAAATATAAAGCAGACCTTGGAAATCAGTTCTGTCAACATATGCATTTCCATTCTTTCCCTGCTCTCATATTGCTGGACACCCCTGAGACTACACCTGTCAAATTACTCTTTCGATTCTAAGGCTATTTTCAAAGCTTTCAGCAGGGTGACCATTTATTTGTAACAGGCCTTTCAAGCCTTTTCTTTATTTATTGGATCTAGAATGCAGCATCCTCAGCTAGGATGCTTTCTCACAGGAGTCATGCTTTGCAGATCAGTATGTAACACTGTGTATTTTCAATAAAGTTAGAACATACACAAAGATCCCAAACACACCAAGAAACTGCCAAACCCATCCATGCCCAAATATTTGCACTCTATAAAATGTCACCCCCATAATAAAGGAACAAAACTAATAACTTGCTCTAAGGGATGGAGGTGTAATTTTCAATCTTTTAACCTGAAGTCACAAATGAGTAGTATATACTGTGCTTCAAGTGTTATATACACACTTCTAATGTGACAACAGCTTTAAGGCATAGGTCAGGGATTTGTCCCAATTCATTTAGCCGTTACCACTAGATGGAGCAGATAATTTGAGTAAGGATTACCTCCAGGACAGAGAGGATACAGCTAATTTAGACCCTGGCTGGCCCATATTGTGTCTGTTTTGAAGAAACACCCTGTACTTCTCTTTACAACTGTCAAAACACCCCCATGGTTCTTTACTGAAGTCCGTACAGTACTGTATGGCAAACAATTTACAGACAATAAAGGTATGTAATGTTTTAGCTGAACTGTTAGACCTGTCTAACTACATAGACATATGTATGCACAGTTACTGGCTTAGAGGGCTAGATCTCAAATACTGCTAGCTATGTTCTCCTACAGAAAAGTATGTCAATCACCAGATTTTGCTGGAATTGTTCTTTAAATACAAACTTCTTATCCACAATCTGCATAGGATCTGATTAATATCTCTGTAATACATGTTTACTTAAATCAATTAAATTAAATTCTTTCAATAGAGTATATGCAACTGGTTTAAGCTAAAAGATTACACCTTTAGGATTTAGGATTCAATGGAAAGTAAAACAGACATCAAAGAAAATAAATTTTTCAACCAGTTTGAAATGGAAAGGTTGTCTACCTTCAAGTTTAAACCAAAAACAGAGCAAAAGTCTGTATTTGTAAGAGAGGCTTGTATTTGTATTAGGAGAGGTGAAAAAAAGATCATGAACACTAGCTTTTCAAAACCACAGTGACGTTGCAAAATTCATCAAATTTAAATAGACAGAATACCATTTGGTTTTTAGAAATGATGGAACTAATTTTTGCTCGCAGAATATACGTAGAACAAAAACTGAAAAATGATCCCATGGTATTTTTAGTGGACTTCTCTTTGTATGGAAATACGTACCTTCATAGGTCTTTGGAGGCAATACTGCTAGTAATTCATAAAGTTTATGTCTGTAAACCATTGATGGTGTTTTTAAAGAATTTCCGTATGATTTAAATATTGAAGAGAGCCTTAAAATATAAAAAGCACATCAGAGATGAAAAAGACTTCAAGCATTACGAAGCACCCGTTTCATTTGTACCACTCTGCTGAATACTTTTAAAATTTGTACATATACAAGTACAGCTCTGATTTGCATTACTGATAGAAGGAAACCAATTTATTTCACATGTTCTGACAGCAAGTCTGTTGCCCATACCCAGGCATTATTTTTATTTAATACTAGAGAAATAAACAAGGTTTTCTATTTTCTTTGATTGTACCTCTATATATGACAATAAACTTTTGTGGGTATGTTTCTCTAAGTTACAGCTTAGAGCCCAAATGCACCAAATCACTGTGTACTTCAAAGGCAAAAGTTTAAACATTATACAACCCTTTCCAACTTAGTTCTGAATATAAATATAAAAAATTCCCATGTCTAAAAGATTTTTTCTAAGCATATTCTTGAACTTTGTTTTTATTTTATCAAAAATGATGGTATATATACACAAATGCATATGTTTGATTAAAAAAGCAGAATATAAAGACTAACTTAAAGAAACCATGCAATAATTTCTTCCATAGCTTTTTTACAACACTGGAATCTGCAAACACACATACTCTGATTTTGTCTGTTGAAAAGAAAGTTCTTTATAAAGAGTGCCAAGTTAAACATAGATTACTCTGTAGCTTCTCAAAACCAGAACCTCTGCAACAGTTTTAAACACACACTTACTCTGTCAATAAATCAACAGCACTTGGGAGAGGAGGAAGAAGTCTCTGAACAACTTCATCTGTAAGAAGACCACCACAGTGGGAAACAAAGCTTTTGATAGCTAGAAAAGGAATTGGATTTCAATTTACTTAGTGTGAGGTATCTTGCAGAAAAAAAAACACGTTAGCAAAGTAATCACATTATTACCTCACTAATAATGTTAAAGTAGAAGAAAACAAACAAACAAAATTAAAAAAATTTTTGGCCAGTAATTGAAGAAACTGGGAAAAATCTCAAATGAAAAAGCCATATTTGCAGATGCACTGTTTTGGGGTCTCAGCTTGGACATTCATATCCTGACTTTTAACTGCACATATAAATGGACTTATTTTTTGTTTTTTGTTATGAATTGAGTTACAGTATATAACTCAACTTCATGATAATTCCATGATAATAATAAAAAAAAACAGGAGAAGGATGATAAAATGACCTACTGCTTATTGTTTTACATTAAAATTTAGCTTAATTACTGTACTTTAGGAACAAACTAATGTATACAAGTATTTTCCATTATTTACAGAAAACTAAACTTTAATTTTCAAAAGCATCTAGAGATATAAAGTATTAAATACCTATTTTCTATAGAAAAAAAAAATTAAAGTTTAATTGTTTGGGTTACTTCTAAAACAAAATTACTATTGAATTCCGCACTCGTGATAAATCTTAACAGTAAGAGAGAGGGGTGATCACTATACTAAGGCTGGTATTTCTGCAATGCAAAGGACTCTTTAGTACTCTAGAATACAGGACTGTAGGGGTAAATAACTCTTTTCTGGAAGATATTGCTACCGAGGAGGCAGTTATTTTCACCCAAGAAAGGTTTCCTGCCTGGAACGAGGCGTCTTTCCCAGGGGCAGTTTTAGATGTTTCTCTGGATGCATTCCACAGCAGGGTTGGGGAGAGATAACGCTCACACAGACACACTACAGGGCCTCAGCAGCCAGTGGCGGGGAAGCAATGATAAAGCCTGGGGAATGAATGGAAGGTTTGCCTTTTCCCTGGGGCCCGGTGCTGCCATACAGCGCTGTGAGGATTTGTGATTTTTCAGCGACCTCGCCTCCAAAATAAACCTTTTAAAATCCTTTCCACTGCTTCAGCATTTTTTGGAGGAATACCTGCATATATTCTGCTTTACAATGATTGAAACACATTACATATTTGAAGATTGCTTAAGTAATTTCTTGGAAACCCAAATTCACAGTAGTTCATTTAAAAATTGCAACCTACCAGAGGGCAGCCACACACAGAGCACTCTTCACCAGGTGAGAAGCGCAACTACCTTATCATAATTTTTACTCAAGTCTTCCCACTCTCACAAATGTGTTTGAATGACTCACCCATTCTATTTTGCTTATAGTAAGTCCCCTGGTAGGAAACAGAACCTCTATTTTTCAAACATAAGAGACTGTATAAACAACAGAACATAGCCTGCTTTGGGTCTTCATTCATTACTGTGATATATATTTTAAACAAGAGAAGCAACCTTCCTGATTACCATTTACTGCATGAAAATCAACTGATTAGAAGAACAAGAGGAAAAATAGTCTTGAGTTTTTTATTAGTTGGGATTTTTTTTAACAAAAATGGAACACACATATATATGTGTAAAGAGATACACATATGTTGGGGAGTGAATATATCCTTTATCATCTAGTAAAAAAAATAAATCAATATGAATTGTCCTTGTTCTTTCAGAAGGAAAACTAAACTAACAACCCAACTATAAATATGCAGAGGAAGACAGTAAATCCTACTTACCACAAAGAGCACCAGCACGACCTTCCAGTGTTACTTGCCAGGTAAATGCATCTCCTCGTGACTTCTCTGTTTCTAGATCTTTCGGAGATGATGGAAAGATGCATTTCCACAGTAACAGCATTCGTGGCAGATGATGCTGGACAACTGCAGGACCTGTGAATGTTGACAGTTGTCATGCCAATGCACGCATTAATAAAATGAAATTTTCTCTTTTATTATTTTTTTCTATGTTCACAAAATCTTTACAGCCATGAACAAAACGTTATGCTACTTTCCCAGCCTTCTCATATATAATTCCTCAGATGTTTACTATCTTGGTGCTTCATATATAATCACATACCCACCGACACATTTACTAGTCTGCTACCAAGCCAACTACAATTTCTGTTTTACTAGGTAGAGACCCTGTGGATTACCAGCATAAAAGACATGTAATAATCAATAGTAATGTTCAGGGAAACAAGTATTAGTTTTAGGTTAATTAAATACAGTAATATAAGAAAAAATGGGAGTGGTTGGGAAGAAGTATTAACTGAAACATGAAAGGTGACTTAAAAATATGAACAAAACCAATAAAATACATTCTTCATCAGTAATTTA
The DNA here is from genome assembly GCA_013396735.1 of Grallaria varia. Taxonomy (NCBI): domain Eukaryota; kingdom Metazoa; phylum Chordata; class Aves; order Passeriformes; family Formicariidae; genus Grallaria; species Grallaria varia. Next base: position 271,792 of record VWZG01002877.1, on the reverse strand, counting down.
TTGATCACCACCAATAATCTGACCATTAATACCTATCAGAAAGTTCTGTACAATTTCAAATGCCTAACAAGAGAGAAATATAAATTATGAGCTCATTTTGTGCTGGGACATACGTTTAACAATTCATGAGCATGAAAAGACTTGGTTAGATGAATTTTGAAATTTGTCTTCTACATTTAACTAACAGCGATCCCACTCAGTCAGTGGTTTCTTGACATTGCTCCCAACAAACTAACATTTTTATCTCAGAAAGTTTTTCTAAATATTCCAATCAACATTAGGGTTTTTTTAAATTATTTTGCAGGGGTAAATTAAACAAAACCTCAAAAGAACTAAAATCAGAGACAGAACACTGTTAGAACAGCTCAATGGAGTTTAAAAAAAATCGTAGCAAGCTACTACCTAATGTCATGAGGGCAGCTATCAACAGCCATCCAGCCTGTGTTCGCTGCAATGAAAGGCGACTGTTCTGAGAAGCAGAACACAACAAATCCTCTGCTACTGTCATGATTACCTTCAAAGTAAAACAGAAAAACAGAGCATCAGCATCTTGGTAACTATTAAATTGTTTTCAATACTACTTGGCATGATACTTAATCCTATGCCAGTAATCCCAGATAGAAGGCCATTTCTCTCACACTATGGCAATAAACTCAGGCGCACGAAGTTGCAGTTCCAGACTTCGGTATTAGTCTGAGACGGCTTCAACAGTTCTTGGGAAGTACTAGGTAAGTTACTCTGCAGCTTCATGCCCTTTCTTTTAACAGCAGTAAAATGACAACTGATAACTCCCATAGGAATATGCATTGGAAGGATAGAAATTCTACTTATGTCAATATGTAGAAAAAGAAAAGCATGGCACCTACAAATTACAGCTCAGAAGTAGTGGGAGCAGTAATGATCTTTTTAACCTTGTTTTATCATTCTCTTTGACCATTTCTCAAATCAGCAAATTGTATGACTAAACAAACAAGTTAGAGTAGTACAGTTAGAATTAATCCCATCCTAGCTGCTCAGCAATAATTGCATGTGCCCACTACGTGCTAAATGCAAGGTGATTATGCTTGTTACCAACATAGAAGCTACCGAGAACTTAATGGAGGAACACATCTTTTGTCCATGGACTATTTTCACAGTATGGCTACAAATGCTGTAAAGCATTATGCAAGCAGTTTGCTTTAGTTATGATTCATATATGCTAAAAAGTATTTCTTACTTCTTGCGTTATGTCTGGTCTCCAAAACAAACTTCTCATAAATCAGCATCACAAGTAAGAAGTATAATTATCAAGAGTATCATTAAAAGCCTCAGTAGAGAAAACATTCTTCTATAATTCTTTGCACACATAGAAAATGTCATGACAGTTTGCACATGAAAGTCTGTTTCACAAAGGTTTGAAATTTTTACACTTTCAAAACTTCATCTGAAGTCTTTTCTCCTGTCTGAAAATATTAGTTTCTCCAATTCCATCATGCTACCAGGTGGTCACAAATGAAGAAATTTATTTGTATATACTCCTGATAGATTTAGTATATTTGATTCTAATATAAATCAGTACCCTTGCTAAATTATACTACTAAAAAATAACTAAAAACTTAGCATACTTAAATTACCTGTAAAACAAACATCCTAGAAAGGATGTCATTTAATGATTTCTTACAATTTTTCTTCCTGTGTCCTCAGAGGAATGTCTTACTTTTGAAGAATTTTTTTTAAACTGAAGTATAAGAAGTAGTACTGAATGTTAAATATATACAAACCCACTAAATATTTTATTTTCTTTAGGTTCCACCTGCAACTCTAACTGCTCTCTCAAAGGAAAATGCATTAATATAAAACAGTTTCCATCCAGATCACTGTTGTCCGTGTTTGATACTTCCTTTTCAAAACTGCTCTATTTAACACTGGTCTCTTTCAGCTCCTCAGAAGAGGAGCTAGTCTGAAACCTGGCAGTGTTCCTAGAAGAGAATGGAAAAGAGCTTTTGTCAACTGCTCTGTTCTCCCCCCTGCCAGCTTAGTACAGAATACAGTACTTCTCCCACATGTTTTTTTTTTGTGCCCTCCTATACCTCCTCCCGGCCTTATTTCATCCTATTATACTCCTCTAAAAGAAATCTTTGTTAAGAATTACATTTCTCTGCTAAATGAAAACTTTAGCTCTATTTAAGTATATAGTATCTGAATGGTACTGCTTATCTATATAAGTGGGCAAACTATACTCATTGTGTTCTCTCTGCGTGATCTTTTAGTCATCACCAGGAAGAGTTCTTATAAGCTAAGAAATGTGCATTTTTTTTTTGATTTATAAACTCTTTCTATTTGCAATTCGGTCTCTGAATGATGAGAATATTTTTCTTAATGTCCACTGAATACAAAACAAGTATTTTCAGAAGAAAAAATTTAAATTTCTACATTATGCAAAGAGTTAGCATGTACTGCTGTCATTTATGATGCATCATAGTTTTCCAAATATGAGTAACTCCATGGATAAAGTTCTCATTAAGATGGAAACAACTTCTCCTGGTCTTTATTTCTGCATCTGCATGTCTGTAAAACTTCAGAGCACTGTATATCCTATCTGCACTAGCAAGGAGATTGGTACAAGCATCTTAGACTATGATAATGCAATCAGTTGGTTTCTATTAAATTTTGTAAAACAAAATAAAAGTGTGTATCTGCTGTACTTGACTAAACATCTTGTTGGACTTGACCAAATATTTTCAAGATAATACATAATGGCTATTATCCGCTGTAAGCACTGACTAAATTGAACACTGGCGAGGCATTGACAGGCCTGGGAAATATTAATTCAGCTTAATCTGTGGTTGAACCAGTTTCGTTCCAAGAAGCTTATTTCTAGCATCACACCATGCAACAGATCTGTATGCGTATTACTAATTATTTATTTATAAAAGGAAGATATTTTCCTTTGGCAAAGTCTGATATATTTCAGCTATATTTACTCCAAAATAGTCTTTTCTCACCATTAACACTGCTGAAATGTCAGCCTTCTAATTTAGGCCAGTGTCAAACTGAAACAGAATTGCAGAAGGTTTAAGTTTGCTGTAAAGACTTCGGTTTGAAAATACGAAAAATGTAACTACTCAAGAAATACTTTCTCCAGGTAAACCTTTTCTTAGACTGTTCAATTTAAGTCCTTACAGCTCTACAGAACAGCTCTGTCCCAAAGCAACAAATTTCTCCCCTAACAAACTTTTCCAGTAGAAAAAGGCAGCAATATTAGTAGTTAATAAAATCATTAGCAACATTTCCTAAGAAATTCACAATCCTGACACGTGAGAAAAACACTTGTTTATTTGAGTTATGGTATGCTTCAAAGTCCTCCTTCTTGAGGAACCAAAGTATCTCCTCAGTATACTGGGTTATGTGATCACGTCAAAATAAACATCCAAGTACTACTGCGGAAACATCTAAGAACTGCCTATATGTAAAGTATTCAGACCATACCTTCCCTTTTCCGTGTGGAATTCCTAAAGGACAGTGTTTTACTGCCCCCAGCAAAGCAGCAACAGCAAAACTATAGCCAGTGACTGCTTCTGGGGAGGATTTAAATGTACTAAGACGTTCAATGCAACGATCCAACAGCAGGGACACATAGGAGGGCAATGCTACTGCAATACAGCGAAAACACCAAGCTGCTGTCAGTCTAACTGAAAGGCTGGGATGAAGAAGGATAGAAATTACTGCTTCCAGAACTCCTGAAAAATAAAATGCATAAACACACCTAAGAAATAGGCAAGCAGATTTTCAAACAAGAAAAAATCTATACAGAGCACTGGTGAACATAACAGTATCCAATTTCTACACTTCTCTTCAAAAAGTACTATTGTTTTTTATTGTGAAGTACTTCTTAACCAATTTAAATATTTCAGTACTTTTCAAAAAAATTTACCTTGAATGAAATATAACATTATGGAGAAAACATAACACACTACACAGTTATCCACCAACATGCATAGAAAATATCTGTAAGCATTCTCAATGAAGCAGAAATTCATGCAGTGAAAATAGAAGAAGCAATCCAGAAAAAAATGCAGTTAACTGAAAACAATAAAGGTTGATGAAGACACCCAGCTTGATCAAACTGATTTATCATAAACATCATGAAGTTTCGGGCTCTAAATACAATCCTCATTGGAATTACATTTGATACAAATGAGTTGCCTTTTTTTTTTTAAATAAATATACTTGTACAGGTTGGAGAAGAGAACTCTTTGGGCAATGTCTGAAATTTTCCTACAGCATGTAAGGTAGCCAACTTTCCCTCCTCTCCTTTTTTTAATTTTTTTGGGAGGGTTTGGATTTTTTGTGGGTTTTTGTTTGGTTTTGATTGGTTTGGTTTTGGTTTTTTTAGTTTATTGGAGGAACATAGAAAAGAATAGAAAAACTACAGAGATCCTGGTAAGGAGACTGAGCACCAGAAGAATAGCCATAAGAAATCAAAGATCACAGTAAACAAAGGAATATAAATATATTTTTTTCTTTAGTTCACAAAATAATTCAGGGCTTTTACCTGTACTGGAGTCTTGCAGTAATGGTGCTGCTGTAGTTCCTAAGCCCTGGATGAGACTTCCAAGTTCCTGAAGTGCACACACAAGCACGTGCTGACTTGCTGTTGCATCTGTTGTATTAAGTCTTGTTTCCAAGTTACTGTCAGTCATTGCAGCATCTGATAACACAATACAAGAAAATCACCATGAAATCTTTACCAAAAATCAAACAAACAGATGGGAAAAAGGCTTTTGCTAGGAGAAGTTGCTTTTATTACTAAATGAGCTTTTATCATTACCACTTTTAGACTGTTTTCATAAAGGGTTACCTTCACTGAGACAAGCACATTTCTATTACAGAACTGGATAGTGCAGTAGCATCTGTGAGAGCAGAAAGGTGAACAAAGTGGAAACTACCAGATTGCTTAACTTGATGTGATGGGAAACAGGGGCTAGGATGAAGAATGCTATTCTCTGCCCCACCAAAAGTGATTTGAAGGGGACATGCTCTGATATAAGGAACCGAGAAAGTGGAGACAAGGAGTAAAGAGGGAGGGAAAAATATGGTTTTTTTGAAAGGCCTTCTTTTGAGACATAAATAATTATGTCAGTTCAGACATACAACATTTAGATATTTAACTCAGATATAATATGCAGCTGTACACCAGGGGAGAACTGGTTATGCTCAGCATTCTCTTTCTTTTCCCCTGCAAGGGTAGAGGCCTTTTCTGGAAGCTGTGTACAAGACTTTAGCCTGCAAGAGGTCTTACTTTACAATGCTATCTGTATTTTATTACTGCATATATTTATTACTTTTTTTTTTTATTTGTAACTGGTTAAAATTGTATTTGCCAGGGAAATAGCGTTAAAAACAGGTTTATATTTGTGTGGCACACACATACAGAAACACAGACACACAAGTAACTAGCCCACGGTAAAAACAAAGCAGTCCATGAAAAGCCCTTAACATTATAATGGCAATAAATCAGCACTACATATTCTATTTCTGCAGTCTTTAGATTAGGTAGTTGGACAATCACTTAAAAAAAGGGAAAACAGAGGCCCAAATGGATAATCTTGTTAGACCCATACCCACAACTTTCTTCAGTTTCCAGATGGCCTGGCAAATCTCCTTGGCAGCTGCAATTTGAGCCTTTTCACCAAGCAGGCCTCCCACTGTAGCTCGAAGGATGAATGAAACACAGCGGCGACAGCCGACAGCATCCACTGGACTCTGAACAGCCTTGGGGTGAGACGGAGACACAAGATCTAGAATATGGGACAGGAAGGCAGAGAAGTTCCTTTCAAGCCATTGTGCTCCTAATGTAGAGACAAATACCACATATGCCTGAAAGAGATTTGAAAAGAAGCATTTTTAGAACAAAGTATCTGGGAAATCACTGCTAACTATCCCACATATATTTCTTTTTAAATCTGCACATTGCCACAACTAGAACACTAAACTGAGATGACTTATAAATTTATGCATCCATAAATCACATGCATTCTAACTTTTAGGTATCTGCAATTTTTGACAAATATATTTAAGTAACTCAAATTAGTATCAAAACTGTACTAGTAATGCTGCAGCCCGCTTTGACTGTAAGTTAATTCAAGATGCTTGCCCATGTAATTTCATTCCACAATGTGAGAAATGGCAGTTTACCCTGCACAGGCATTTGTTATGTAAAATGTTGTGTCTGGTCTCACTTCAAAACAGCTTCCAGCTATTCAACATTCTGCACATGGAATCCAAATTTAATGTAAGAATGCATTTTAAGAACTACTATGCTACAAAATATTAACTCATAACCCAGAGAGAATTTTGTTATGAAAGGGTTTGAATCAGGGAATATTTGCAGCCCTCAAGCACTGTTCCTCAAACTCAGTGAATTTTAATTGTTTGCCTTGCAATGAAGGTACCATAAAAAGGACTATGTTTGTTGCAACAAAAAGAAATAATGCAATCTAATCACCACAAGACATCTATTTTGCCACATAATAAGCTCCCCTACAATTGCTTTCCATGTGCGTGTTGGATTTTTTCAATGAATAGATCAAGAAAAGGGAATTAAAAAAAATGAGAATATGCAAATGAAGACACAAAATTCCTCATAAGAAAGTTCACAACTACAACTCATATCAACCAATATCTGTATTTGCCTCACACACATTTTGTCTTGCGTCTAGTATTAACAACAAAATTACTCATGTAAAAGAACGTGAACTGCTGTGGACAGAGAAATTATACTACTAGATCCTGTTAGCAGCTAATTGCTCTTGACAAATACTACTTATGCTTCATAATGCAGCAGTACATTACCCTGGTTTTACAGATTTGAAAGCTGAGGAATTTAACACAATAAAGAGTGTGTCTTGATCTTCCATATGTAAGAATTAATCTTTAATTACTTTCTTCTTTTTAAATTCATAGTAAGCTGAAACCCACTAATGAATACATTTAATAACTTCAAGTGTTTTCTACTCACAAGCACTGACAAATACACAATTTCTCAAGTTTTTCTTACAGAAACATTGCAGTATTTAAACTGTTCGGGTAGTTGGAGTGTACCATCTAGCACAGGTACTATTGTGTTAGCATGAAAAAGGAGACAACTTCTAAAAACCAGTACAAATAGTCAAAACATTGAATTGAAATATCCATTCCTGGAAAGCTATAAAACCATGTATAAGAACACTTTAGGAGTCTGGCATGCATTTTCTAGGCAAATAGCTGTCAAGGCGTTATTGTTCCCCAGCTTTTCTGTCTCTCTGCCAGAAGTTAATGCTTCCACTCAGTATGACCTAAGTACAGAAGAAAATTTGTGAGCACCTTCTAGCTGTTTCAGTGCAAAGTCACACAGCTTGTACCAGTTATTGAAGATTTAATTATTAAAAGATTTTTTGCACTGCAGAAGTTAAAATGTACTAAAAATCTGCCTTACCGGCAAAGTGGATTATCATATAGCTTTGGGACTGTAATCCTAAAATAATCACAGCTGTTTGATATGTAGATGTTCATCATGACCTATAGTCTTGATTCACAATTTTCACGTTGAATATCTATGCCTCAGCATGTTTACTTTTAAGATAATATTTACAGGATGAAGCCAACCTGATGTTATCTGAAAAATTTATACTGTTTTTACCAGCATGCATGGTATGATCTGACTTCACTCCTGTTCAGTTAATAAGATTCTATCCTTTGAACATCCTGGGACACAGCAAGACAGATGCTGGGTTTTTTCCACTAAATTTTTTCCTTACTTTTCATGCACTTACTCAAAACAGAGCCATTCTTTTAGAACTGGACTTGGAATCTCCCTATACAGAAGGAAGTTATTCCAAATTCAAAGATTTATTGTAACTTCTCCCTTTAATTTTTAGACATAAGATATGAAGTTTTAAATTAAATATTCAAGGAATTTATTTATATCATTCCTTCGAAATTCCCATCACATGAAGCTTTCACAAGGAATACACATCTAATTTTTAAAATTTCAAATGATCAGGTAAACAAGAAGCAACATCAGAAATATTTTTGGTCTTTTTCTTTCCAACATAATTCAAGATGTAAATCCTTATTTCAAAGTACATACATTTCATCACAGATACAAAAAAAAAGATGAAAGGAGAGATATATGCAGAGCAAAACAATTATACAAATGTTTAGCAATCTCAGAAAATCAAAACTAATGTAATCCAAACCTGGGTGATTCCAACTCTAACATCTCTGCTGACTGAACTGGTCCCTTTCAACATGTCGCCACTGGCTCGTAGAAATCCACAACTTCCACGCAGGAATCCAGTTCCCAATAACTCCATCACTTCTTCCAAAGAGATTCTGCGGAAGTTATGCTTGGTGGACGCTAAGAATAGATGTAAATCTTTAGAGGAATAGCTCTAAAATCTTCCTACATTTTAGAAGTAGAGTTTCAACTCTCATTGTTTTAGAAAAAATAATTTGCACAAATTCAGTAGCACAATCAAATCCAAATACTGCTTGAGCATAATCTCACAACAGAAACTAAGATATTGTAAGACTCTGATCCAGCAAATGGCAATATTTATCAAGTTTTTCTGATTTACCTACCTTTAAATAGTTTAAGCCATTACTTTGTATGCATATGTACCTTTATCTACCCTCAGTATTTACCACCTATGTTCCCTCCACAAAAAGGTCCATATGGTCTATTCCTACCTCCAAAGTTTCATGAAAGCCCTGACCCTCACACATTGCAGTTAACCACCAAAAACAATATCTATTCCAAAATTCAGATGGGGTAGATTACCTTTCTGCTCTGCTTAGCCAGGTTAGGGCACAGCTACAGGTTCTCTTAGAACCAAAAGCAACTCACCTTAGCATTAAGCTAGCTCTTTGAAAGAACAAGAATAAAGGAATATGCTTATGATCGTGCAGGAAAATTATGTATCCTCAGTTCCTATTCCATTGCTTTATTTCTTGACACAAAGTTCATTTAAAATACACCTGGGACAGGTGTGTGCAAACAGCATGATGACAGCATACTGTACAAACTAAGTGACCTAAAATTTTCACGGCGTTTTTTATTCTCTTTCAAGGATTGAAAAGGGAAAAGGAATAAGAGGATTCAAGATAATCATGCCTAGAAAAAAATAATAAAAAACCCCCTCAATATCAGCAGGTTATCAGATACGATGCACAAACTTTAGGACTATGAACTTCTTCTGTACTGCTTCCTCCATGTCTCTTCCAGTCCCTTCTACTCCCCACACAGCTTCTCTCACTAGCTGTAACTGCTTTTTAACTAAAAATAACTAAAATAAGGAAAAACCTTTGAAACATTCAACGAAATAATTTATAAGCTTCTTATATAACCTTATCTTAGTGCTTTAGAAATAACAACTACATTGCTCATAAAGATAAAAGAAAACCACCGACTCTATAAAGAGGTCAGAATACTTTTTTTTTTTTTTTTACTTTATTGGGAAAAGATGAATGCTGACTGTTCTCTGTAACGCAAGAATTCTCTCCAAAAGATTCTTAGGAAAATACTTTATGAATTCAGAGTCTACAATGCAAATACACAGCCTCATGTATTTTGAAAGACAGTAAGTTTGGCTTAAAGGCATGTGATTTTGTTATTTGCTGCTTATTGTACTGAAGGTCTTCTCTGATGCCTTTCAAAGCAGAACAGTCTAAATCACACTTATCCTGCATCCTGTTATATTTTGCTGAGATTACAGGTAGATATTTAGCTTTGGTCTTCTAAGATTGGACTAAAACCACCCAGTCTGAATGACACCAAATACTGGAGATGATAACTTTGTGCCATGATGCTTCAGTTCGCTCAGGTACTGTCTGTCAGCAAAAACTGCTACATGGCCACTGTGTGAACAAAACTGCACTCTAACTTTTGCTTCCATCATATTTGTAATGCTGGACAATCCTGATGTGGTATCTATTAGCGCAGAACACAGCTTGAAGGTATCCTTAACTTTTCAGTTAGTCACAGAGACACTGCCTCAAATCTTGCCTCTTTCTACACTGCTTAAAATAATCTTGCCTTTAAATTCCTGAGGTCACTAATTTCTCTCCATACAACAACAATCTTATAATAAAGAAAAACAGTTTTACCAAGCACTTTTCCTTGCTTATTATTTTATAAATATGTGTATAGATAGGTTAACACAACCAAAAGTCAAGGATTTCACAAGAAAAATTACAAAAAACATCAAACCAAAGATATGAACAGCCAGATAAAGCTTACATTGTGATTTTACTTCAGGCTGCAACAGAACTTGAGAGTTTCTTATCATCTGACAGATTTTTACAGATGAGGAATGAGCAAATAAAGTACATACTTTACCTGTTGTCTGCTTAGATGTTAGAGCTCTAGCCAAGACTTTGCCTAAAAGTTTTGAAACTGCTAATCGTACATCATAATTGGAACCTTCAAAGGATTTAAAACATAAGGTCACAACACTATCCAGGTCTGTAGTCCACATAAATACTGCTTCATCCTGAAGTTCAAGAAGACACTAGGCAGAAAAAAGGGAAATAAAAGTGTTTTGACATGGGAAAGTATCCAAAAACAATTTTAACTTGCTACATAATACACAGAGTTCTCCCCAACAAAACACGTGTGTGGCCTCGTACTTAAATGACTTGATTTTTCGCTGCCAAGGTAATATCAAAGTAATAAAGATGAGTAAAGAATGTATTTATGCTGTGTTCATCATCCATTAAAACAGACTTTTATTTAGCAAGCTACTTAATAAAAACAGTTATTATAGTGGTTTACCTTTGCAGCAGCACAGCGGACTGCCATGGATCGATCTGTCAAACACGATCGGGCAGCTTTGTAAATATCTCTGTGACAGGGGATGGCTGCAGCTCCTAAACCATTTAATATATTTTGCAAACTAAGCATGATTTCATAACGACCTTGAGACTGAAAAATGAAAAAGAGAAATGTTAAAATTTTGTAAGCCTAAGGTCCTTGAAAATAAAAAACACCAGTTACTGAAATAGGCAAACAGTGGTTGGGTCTTTTAGACTTTCGGAGTTCTATTTAGGCTGAAGTAAGTTAAAGCAGATAACTTGCCCTAAAACTCTATAAGCAAATGAAAATAGTAATCCTATGTTCCACAGAAAGGTACTAATTACTAATATAAAACTCAAAACAAAGTACAAGCTATAGCAAAAATGTTCTTATTAATAATGCAATTACATTTCCTAATTTATCAAGTTCTTTCATGAAATCAATTGAGAAAAGCTACGATCCATCCTTTTATAGGTATAATCCATTAACACTCTAGTATTTCTTTGGAATTTAGACACTGATTTTTATGTGAATTTCCTTTTTTTTTTTTTTCCACATTTTGATATCATGCATTTTCTCTTATTTATTGGCTACCAACAGTAAACATCTTGGTTTTTTTCCAATCATTTTTTAAACATGCTGTTCCAATACCTCTGCATTCTTCATTGCTTTAAGCACATTCCCAACGGTGTCAGTAAAACTGTTTCCCAAAATTCTTCCCAATTTTTTGTATAAATAGCCCAAGCATACCACCGCAGCACTAAAACAAAAGCAAATCCAAAGACGCATGAAAATGGATGCAGTAAGAGATGAAAGGGATTAAAACGACTAACGTAACCAATGGGCAAACGGCAAAATAACTAAATAGAATGTCCCAAAAACATAAGTGGATTACAAAAGGGAAAAATTAAATGGTCTATGTGTGGCACATACCCTCTAGGAGAAATGCAGATATAAGGGTTGGGAAAATAATTTGGATAATACAAGGATTCAAGTAATACAGTCTTGCAATAAATTTTACGATAGGAATACAGTTTCCATATCCACCTTTCAAAATTAACATTAATTTCTTACTAAGCATGCTCTGCATCCTGCAGTCGATGGCACTGTGCTACAGCAGATGCTCCCAGTAGTAGTCAGGGACAGGTTTATTTATGACTTGATGGTCAATAGTAGACTGCAAATGGTCCAGAAATTGCAATTCTGTCATTCATGTATAACAATACATAAGAAGGATATAAAACTATAAACCCATGTCTTTTTCAGTATAGACAGATTCTGAATTTAGTAATCTGGTAAAATACCTGACAACTGATCTCTGTGTGCTCACTCGTCTCTCCTTTAGCAAAAGCAAAAAAAATTAAAGAAAAAAAGAGTTGCCTAATGAAAGAGCATTTTCCTTTAAATAATTAGTTAAGGAAAACACTTTGCTTTTTTATTGACATCTATAAACTAAACCAATTTTATGAATACAAGGAAAAAAAATTGTATCTTTAACCAGCTTTCAGCTCTTTGGCTAGACCTACTTATATATGCAGATGTTGGCCAGCATGCCCTTCAACAAAACAACATCTGGTTCACTCCCCAACTGAATTCAAGTTCTGTAATTTTTAAATCTCATACTGAATATATTCTTAATTAGAAAAATAGATTTAATATTTACAGTAATTCCCTACATGACACGGCACAAAAAAACCCATTTTTCATTATTGTTTTTATCCAACTCAGTATGCACCAACAGTTTGGATTTTAATTTTGTTTATGGTGTACCTGGGCATAAAATTACAATTGTCCCATTTTACTACTAAATTGAACATCTGATGGTCACAGATATTTTCTTTGATTAGCCTCTAGAATAAATAATATCTATTTTGCATCATAATCTGAAGAAGAAATATTTAACAGACATATAATAAAACCCAACCAAATAAACTACCTTATTACATCATGGTATAACCTGCAAACTCTCTTAGAAGTTTGGCTGTACTGTGACGTGCACAAGTGTCATATGAAAGAGTCGACTGTTATTGAACAGGAGTTTCCAGCAACAAAAAAGACGGGGATTCAGTTATTTTTGCATGTCAACATTTGAGTTTTTATGAAAGTTCAAAGCACAGGACTGAGGAAGCTCTTGTACCTGCCTTCTAAGATTGTGTCATGGCTCTGGTTGTCTATTCTCTTTTTCCACAAATGTTTCTTCACTAAGTCCAAACTGTACTAACTATGGAGTCACTTTAACTGGCAAATTGTAAGCAACAGCCAGAAGTTTCCAAGGAACCCAGTAAATTTATACAAGTTTTGCAGGGAAATGCCTCTCTGCTCCTGTTTCTACCTCGCTAGCAGCACATCTCCATCTTGATACACAATTCTCTATAAAAGATACATCTAAATTGCTTTCTCTGAAATTTTGCCTTAATAACTGTACTTGGAGAGGTATCAACAAAAATCCAGAGATAAGATACTTAAACACATGGTAAAACAGCGCTGAGATAAGCTATGAAAGTCTGCACACCAGGCAAATGCTTATAGTTTAAAAAGCAGCCCTTGTGAATATTTTAAAACTTTGTCATTTAAAGTTACATAATAAGCTGCATTCACGCTACATGACTTGATTTGGTATAGCATTCACATCACACTGAATTTTAGTAGCAGATAATAGCTAGGACTGTGTTTAAAATGCTTGCCTAAAACATTTCCATCAAAGAAAGAAGAAAAATAATAATTGATAAGACAATGATTCCTGGAAATTGTATTTAAAGGAGCTCCCCGGTGTATCAACACATTGTGAACACTGATGGTTAAGTGTTGCTATGAGACAACGTGGGCACGTATGCTAAATATGGACAGATGGCAAACAAAGACAACACTTTAATCAAGATCACAAAAAAATAAAAGTTTTTCTACACTGAGCACCAAGTAATTCATATATTTGCAACCCAAGATGAAAGGTTTTACCCAGTCAACAGCTCTGTAGTTCCAATTATTTTTCTGTAGCCTCAGTCGCAGTGTCAGCTGTATCAGAAATCCCTTTTTCAAAACTTTTTTAAAGTAAACTATATTTTTTGTTACTTTTTTTGCCATCTCTTATTTCTTCTCCTCACTACTGCTTACATACCCAGGAGGACTCTGAACAACACCACCTCTCTCTTTCTCCCCCAGCTACTTCTCTGCATTCTGACTCTGGGTATTTGCCATTACTGCTTTACTGCCAAGGGACTCCACCATTCCTCCCTGCCATGCTGACATAACCCCACTTCTTCCAGCGTGGCATATTGCAGCTGAAGTCAGGAAGACCTGCAGAGCTCTGTCCCACACTACAACTCAACTATAATGTTAATGCATATCACTGTTGAGGATGCAGTGTAGCAGTAATTTACTCTGCGGGACTATGACCCTTTAGAGCAAACTTACTCTTGACTCAAAAGATTGCACAAGAGGTCAACTGGAAAAAGAGGAAAACAAACAAAAAAAATTATGGTACTGGAAACTACCACTGACTCCTTGCAAAATCTATTTTTAGGAATCTTCACTCGGGTTGTCCAAAATAGGTTTAGCATGCAAAGTAAAGAAGGAAGATACATTCTGCTCTGCTTTCAGTACCATATCTTTAATGCACAATGATGTTTTACCATCTAACACACAGCAATGTTATACTATCTCTACCTTTATATTTTCTTAACTATAGTCAGAGATGTGCATTGTTTCAAGAACGAAGGTTATTCACAACATTTCTGCACATAGAGATTTGGTTTCACATTCTGAAGTAACAGTTCATGTTTCTCTGTTCTGCAGGTTAGGCTTCAGGTATTTAGTTACAAGTATTTTTAACTATATCCAGTTTCCAGCTGGATTAAGAAATGTACTCAGTAACTGCATTTTGTACATTAAGTTGTACTTGCCTGTTTTACTGATCTTCTCAGCACTATCACTACTTTCCCCTCATTTTTCAAGCAGCTGCTACCTCGTAACTCTGTTATCCTTTGCTGGTACTTCCCTGGCCTGATTTACAGTTGTCTGGCTGGAGACCACCAACTCTCTTCTACTCATTTTGTTCCTGATGCACACAGACACCTTGTACTAGCACAATCTTTATTTTACTATGTGTCTTGTGGCAGTGATTTCAGATGCAGTTCACCATGTAAATCTGCCTGTCTTGTTATTACTGAATTTGAAGTTTGGGGTTAAAAAAATACTTACAGTTTAGTAGGCAGATAACTTGGTGAGTCATCTTTACTCCGAATGAGTTCATTGCATTTGTCAATAGTTTGGTAAACAGAAAAAGTGTCTCCAGTGCTATAAATTACAGCTAAGTTCTTGGCAAGAAGCCGTCTGGTAGGAGGTCCTGGTGAATTGTTTAATAAAGAAGTCAATTGTTCAACCAGTTTCTTCTGGTTTTCCCTTATATCAGCCTGGAAATAAAATCAGAAACCAGTTAAAATACAGTTCAATTTTAAAGTTAGTTAAAGACAAGAGTAAAGATAATTTACGTTAATTCATTACTACCATTCTGGTAATGACATTCTTAATTACAAATGAACATTTATTGCACTTTTAGTCTTAAAGACATTTCAAGTACATGACTATTTTGTTGTTCTTCTTAAAAACTGACACTTTTTTCAGAGCTACTATTTCTAGTAACATTGCAAGTGTATTTTCACTATGGCATTTATATACTTCCATCTTTCTAAAACAAAGTTGCCTTTCCTTGTTTCGCCTGGTTTAAAATAAAACAATTAATAGATATACACTAAGTTTAGTAGCAAGGAACAACTTTAGGTAAGTTTCGACAACCTGAGCATTAGAAAGGAAAGAACTTCCCTTAAAACCACCACCTAATTGTATATAATTTTTTTCCACACTCTTAAAAAAAAGAGCCTGGCACCATATTTCATTTACGTATTTTCATCACAAATAAAAACACTTAAACAGCATTATTTTGGTTGGTTTACATATCTACATAATCTATTTAATATACACTAAACAGTGAACCAAACAATTGGAGAGCTGGCTGGAAACAGATCTTTTATCACTTGATTAGGAAAATATAATAAAAATTAAGAGAAAGATGCTACAATCTTGTTTGCTAGAGAAGTATTAAATAATTGTGCAGCACCAGGAGAAAGCATGACTCATATTCTCCATAATGGGACTGCAAAATCTTGCAGGAATAACATGAGTTAAAAAATAATTAAAATTCCTTTCATTGGACAAGTGGCTCTGTCACTTGAAGGGCTGTGACCAAATACTTTTAACATTAAGAAAACTGCTGCTAACACTGAATATACTTTCATTGCTTGTAACTAAAAGACATGAGGCAAATGAAACAGAATACAAAATAACAAAAAGACAGAAAGAAGTAACTCTATAATGTGCTTGTCTTCTCAAGTCTCATTATACTTACTCTGCTAGTCACTGGTAAAAGTTTTTCCAAAAACTGTAACCATTCAAAAATGAACTCTGCTTTTTGAAATTCACCAAGCTGGTTATACACTTCTTCATTAAGTAGTAAACTGTGAGCTGACTCCATTCCCTGAAATTTTCTTCAAATCTCTCAAACACTGTGGAATGAAAAGAAAACCCAACAAACCACCAAAACTGTGCTAATCTGCCAGGTTTTCTTCCTCATTAATATCTGGTGAGTCAGAAATTTGAACAGCTACAGAGAAAAAGAAAAAAAAATGTTAATAGAAAGTCAATGACCATATCATGCTATATTTATGCTTAGCTTATGAAAATTAAATTTTCAAATAAACCCAATATAAATCACAGCATTTTATTTAGATGTCTTTAGTAATACCTAGAGTTTTTAAAATGAGATAATGGTATTGATGTAATATTGCCAGCTAAAGTCAAATACACTTCAGACTATATCAGAGGAGTTCTCACTGAACTTCTGATTTTCCTTCACCTTGTGTTGCATGAAGTGAGGTTTTCTAGTCCTTGATCACACATACACCTGAAAGTATTGACCAACCCAAATACAATGATTTTGATATCTAGAACTAAGTGCAGCAATAGTCACAACCTACACCTAACAAACTCCTGTTAATTATACTCACAAATATAAATGCTAATGTATTATTCAAACACTTTAGGTATTCTCAGTGCCAAGCAAGGCATAAAAATGACAAGAAAAAACCTCTAATACACTCTTTATTTTATGGGGGGGGAGGGGGAAAGGAAAAAACAAAACCAAAACCAACCAAATTAAAAACCCAAACAAACAAAAAACAACAACAAAAAAATCACCCAAAACCAACCAAACAAAAAAAAACCAACAAAAAAACCCAAAAAAACCCCCACATAAAAACTCCAAACCTGAAGACTTTCAAAATCTCAAAGTGGAAAAGAAGTTATGTTTTACTTTTGTCTTTCAGATTATTTTCGGTATTTTCACATTGTTGGTAAGCAAACCAACATGAACAATACTTCCAGTGATACCTCCCCACCCCGCAATATTTAAATGCCATATAGCCTCAAAACACAAAATGGAATATTCTGATATTCTGTAGGCTTCACAAACAAAAATAGTCACAGAGTTTCTGGTAAAATATCAACCATATTGTAAACTTCAAAAAAAGTTATCCTTTTCAGAGCTCATTAAGACTGCTGAAAACACTTTTTCCTATTCAGTAGCAACATTATAGTGTAAAATGATCTGTCGAACAGTAAACAGCAATACAGAGTACTGGTAAATAATTCAGTACTCAGGTCGTCATCAAATGCATGGCAAAAGGTTACTATTTTCTACGCATTTTTGTGTAAAATTTACTCACAAAGAAAATTAGTCCCATTTAATTTACTATAGTGAACTGTCATTTCAAATCTACCTGAAATACCAAGAAGTTTTACAAGGTACCAAACTATAAAATTACAAGCAGATGTAACTACACATAGCACAATATACTTATATAATATACACATATTACACATTATATACATTATACCTATATATATGTGTGTGTGTGTGGTGTGTGTGTAGAGATATATATCTACACACAAATACTTTATCTGCCTAGGTACATAGAATGCACATAGAGATCACAAAATACCAGTTATCTCACTCCTAGAACACTCACAGAATTTAGCTCTACCCTCACATTTTTTGCAACACACAAAAAAAAGTAGGATTACATATTTCACTGAATATTTGAGGAGTTTCATCACTGTTCAGCATGAAAACTACACGTACAGGTCACAAATGCTCCTTTTTTCCCCTCACCCAAGGCATGTCCCAATGTCTAAAGCACCTACTACCACAGCAACTAATCCAATTTCCATACCCAGCTCAGGATTACAACTCACAGCTGTTTTCCTCAGCGGAAAAGATCATAGTTTGTTGCCAGACATTGGCACTTAACTTACCTAGTAGACAATTTCTCCTCATTGTAAAAACTGTCTCTTTGCTGCTCCAGGTTTTTGGATAAGGGATGTTAAGAATTTGATTTTCTAGAAAAATAATTAATACAAAGATTAACTTTAGGGAAAAAAGCACACGAAACACAAGTGTTGCTTCTACAGAAAACAATAATTCCAAAGTCTTCCAGTACTGACAATTTTTTATTAAGTAAGAGCTCGCCATAAAAGACTGGAGCTCCATACATATTATCAGCGCTTTA
Source organism: Grallaria varia (assembly GCA_013396735.1). Lineage (NCBI taxonomy): Eukaryota > Metazoa > Chordata > Aves > Passeriformes > Formicariidae > Grallaria > Grallaria varia. The sequence continues at coordinate 253,357 of VWZG01002877.1, read as the reverse complement.
TGTGTTACATTTAAATTGGGCAGACACACCATATACACCATACAACTGGGTTCATTTAACTACTGAAACTGCTTTTGTTATTTCCATTTAGTTAATTTAATTCTAAATCAGAAAAAAAAAGTTCAAACAGCATAATATCAATTATTTTCTAGAAATAATTATAATCTAGAAATTATTTCAGTGCTTTCATAAGACCTACCTTACTTCAATACATCTAAAAAAACATAGGTGCAAAATATTTGTTATATTAATCTGGAATGCTATAATAAATGTCCATAAACAACATGATAGCATTCATGTCAAAACTAATAGCCAGCAGAACTGGCTCAGGTGATTCAACTGTTCTGAAAAATTCATGTACAATACTTTGAGGATTATCAATCCATTCTCCTAGCTTCCAGATATAATTTTAATACTAGAATCCATGGCCAAAAACATTTGCTTTTAAAACTCACTCAACTTGAACTTATTCTGGCAGGACATGAAATACAGGTTGCAAGCTATTTTAAAAGTATTTCCCTTTTCATCAGTCGTCAGAAGACTGACATTAAAAACAAATCAAAAGTACATGTAGATTTCAGAATAACCCAAACTTTTTTTGTCCTGGTGAACCACTCTTCAGCCTGCCAAAGAGAAAGTTCAAGGGGACCTACAACAGCCTTCACATGGGAAGATTACCAAGAAGATGAAGACATGATCTTTACTTAGGTGTATGGGAGGGAATAATACAAAAGTGGCCTAATTAAAACACAGACACTTCCATCTTGATAAAAGAAAAAATATTTTCACTGTAAGAATTATCAGCCACTGGGACTGGTGTTGAGAGGTTGCAGAATCTGCACCCTCAGGGGTTTCTAACACTTGACTGGACAAAGCCTGACGCGACACCATCTGAAGTTACTATTGCAACTTATTTCTAATTGAGACAGTTCCTGTGTACAAGCACACATTTGCAAAAATAATCTAGATTTTTTTACTTTTAGTCTAAATTAAAGGAACAAAAAATGTTACGACCTAGTTGCTGATCTTTTATCATGAACCTCAGCAAACATGTCCAGAAATCCTACCATTTCTCATAGGAAATCCATCAGTACTGAATTACAAAGACTGACTGTTTATTATGCAGGACTTAGGCTTTGCAGAAACAGAACTGGCCATGCAGCAAAAAATAAAATTTTTTTTAAATCCCAGACCTGATCTTTCCAATGCTGGTCAACAAGCAAACTTTGGTTCCGTGAAGCAGTATACCCTCTACCCTATGCAAAAAAACTTAGCCCAAACACTTACTGAGACTCCCTCTAATAAACTCTAAGTCTGCACACCAGGGATGCTTATGAAGGAACAATAAGAAAAGAGCACATGCATGCAAACTTGTGAGAAGAAAGGCACAAATGCAGGGAATCAGGTTTTACTGCAACATATCGGTTTTGCAGTCAGAGCAGAGAACAATGCAAAAGGCATGGTGCTTACACAGCTACGCAGTGCTGAACACAGGCACAGAACATGGGGACGAGCTGCATTTGATTAATAATAAATATGTCCTTGTTATGTATGCGAGGTGTTACCAGGCAATTTCTAAGTGCAGAAGAAAACATCAATGTGAAACATGTAGTCCAGACACGGGTGCGGCTCTGCCCTGCTCAGAGACATGGTGCAGCCTCACGGGGCCAGGCAAACACGATGGAAGACTGGGTGTCATGTCGGCCACTGCAGCTTCTGGAACATCGTCACATACTACTGCATCGATGTGAGTACAAACTAAGCATGTAAATACGCACCTGTATTTACATGAAACTCATGCTTAGAGATTTTGAATTATTTGATAGTATCTTTCCCCTAGCACTATAATTCTGATGCCTCTCAATCTGAAAAAGAAATCTGGAACAAAACCCTTGTGAAATTCAATTGAATAAGATGTGTACTCTCCCATCAGCCAAAATGAAAAGACATACATGGCTGATAAAATCTTCATTTGCCAACTAGCATGAAGCACCATCCTTCCGGTTTTATCTTGAAGTAACTGAAGTAATTACAAGAATTACTTTACCATCAGTGCTACGAGAACAGATCAATCAAAACTCTTTTTTCCTAAGATGTAGGTTTATTTTACATCCACACTATGCTACAGAACCGTCACAAAGACTTATTGGACAAGGCAGAAGGTGTTCCTACTTATTACTGATGAAAATTTTTTTCGTTTATTGATGGACACTTTGGCAAGCAGGATTTTACACGACTGGTCAGAAAAGAGCTCAGAAAAGCTCTTAGAACAAGCTTTAGATGGAATGTTGCCCTGTAAATTGAAAGGAACATAGGGTAAATCAAGCATTAAAAGGCAAAAGCAATTCAGTTTCTGAAGTTCCTGACAAACCACAATGAGAAAAATGGACCTGTAGTCTTCTTTAAATAAAAGGTGACTCATCCAGGGTAAGACTGATCTGAGTAATGGCCTTTAGCAGCCATCTTTCAAATATGAGAACCAACAGAACACGCATGGCAAAGTTGTAACTGAGTAAAAAAAACAAAACCAAATAGATCTATTACTATATGCAAGGTCATTCTGAGCTAAGCAACCTTCTCAGGTTTTAAAATCTGAGGGGAGCAGACCACAGACTGCTGTATTTCTTTCACATGGACATCTAAGAGAAAAACTGATACACAACCAGAGAAAAGCTATGAGCAATAGTGGCAACCTAATGATTTTTACTTTTCCCCTTTCTCCCACCTCATAGCATACCTTACGAACAAAAAAATAAAATGGAAAAAAAAATCAGTTTGCAATAAAGCAGACTCCTAACTGATCTCTCACTGAAAAAAAAGGCCTTTTAAATTATGACTCATTATTTCAAGGAAGAGCAACACAAGTAATGGAAACTACCACACAGATCAAGTATGTACTTACAAATTTATTTTCTTTTAAGACTTTTCACATTTGATCTCTCATTGTTCCAGTAGTTTGTCTCTTTGCCAGGAACAAGTGCTGCTCAAATAGAAATCAGATCAACCTCAGTTCTCTAAGCATGACACTCAGGTGAGCATCTAAAGCACAATCGAAATGAGGGTCTAAGCCCTTTACATCTACTATGCAGTGAAGAAAATAAAGTGTTATTTAACTCCATAATAATTTATATTTTTCTGCTTTCACAAGCATTAATATAATTCGGCACTAAATCTGATATAAAGCATAAAGAGAATCACAGAATCACTTAGGTTGGAAAAGACCTCTGAGATCATAGAGTCCAACCTTTGACCAAACACCACCATGTTAACTAGACTATGGCACTAAGTGCCATGTCCAGTCTTTCCTTAAACACCTCTAGGGACGGTGACTCCACCACCTCCCTGGGCAGTCCATTCCAATGTCTAATCACCCTTTCTTTGATGAAATTCCTCCTAATGTCCAACCTGAACCTCCCCTCGTACAGCTTAAGACTATGTCCTCTTCTGTCACTAGCTGTCCAGGAGAAGAGGCCAATCCCCATCTGGCTACAACCTCCTTTCAGGTAGTTGTAGAGGTCTCACCTAAGCCTCCTTTTCTCCTGGTTAAACAGCCCCAGCTCTCCATAGGTGACAATTTCAAGCAGGGCGCAGCTCAGGAGCTCACTGATAAACCTGTGGATTCAATTTTGTACCAAAGACTAGTCTAGCAAAGAAGTAAATGCATATTATTTTTCTAAGAAATTATGACTGTTACTCATTGCCAGTAATGAGTAACAGTAAAAAAATGAAATGAGTAATCGTCAAGGGTAAGATAAAACATAACCAGCAGTAGTACTGGTGTTACCAGGGTTTTCATAACCGCTGCCACTGGGCTCACTATTACAGTCAATGCCATAACCACCCCACTGCTGAAAAACAGAGCTGAAGCACATTCATTAGCTTCAAGCTGTCCCTCACTGCACCACAGGAGTATTTTAACTGACTCCAAATTCATGTTTTTTTCCTCAGAAAGCAAGATTTTTTATCTTCTGTGTAACAAGTGAACTAATACACTCACAGGAGAAAGCCTTCCAGCCTGACACATTTAGTTCAAGCCTTTAACAGCTCAGATCAATGTTGCTCCTGCAGCACTGCTTTAAAAGTTTAATGGGATGATCGCTACCAGCGCATCTGAGCTGACTGCACCGACAGACGTCCACGCTCAAGCCTTCGTCAAACCCTTGCACATACCTGCTTAGAGTGCCTCCCAAACACAAACAAAACTCCTGCCCAGATCCCTTGGACTTAATTCTGACAAGTGAAACCGAGTATGATGGTCTTTGTCAGCTGAGCAGAAAAACCTTAAAGCACCAGCCAAATTCAGCTACTAATGAATGAAACACAGACCAAAATCCAATAGTTACAGTGTGTTGTTTATATTAGTATGCAAACAAAAAGAGGCACCAAGGGCTGAAGAAGGCAAAAAGTGCAGGATCAAACTCCCAGCAGCTTCAAATGAGAAATCTGATTGCCCAGGAAATGAAGAATGTAGTTATATTTAGCTGTAGTCTAGCTAGAATTTATAGCACAAAGAAATAATCTGATTTAAATAAACAACAATAGAATCTCAGTAATGTCCTAAGGCATGAAAAAGAACTAAAATTCCAGCTTAGATGAGCTTGGAGTTTAGACACTGAAAATACACTGAAGTAGGAACATTCAACAGATAAATGTATTTGTTATTACTGAAAAGACAGGAAAACCTTTGTTTGTTTACTGACTTCTATAAACTATTACCAAATAACTCATAGAAGCAAAGTCTGCCTCAAGATATTCAGTTAGAGTACGCAAAGCTAAATGAGTGTCAGTGTGTGTCAGTACTTCCATATCCTTTATGTGGCAGGATCCTCAGCATTCAGCCAAATTGTGCCTTTTTCTATATAAACAAGCTTTAAATTTTGTGCTCCACAGAGCTACATGAAGCAATAGCACATAACTGCTTGTCCCAACATTACATTGACCCCTCTGTATGTATTTTATGTTCAGTAGTGCTAATTACTCTTGGCTTCTCATTCAGCTGAGAAAAAAAAAAAAAAGCTGGGAATTTCATGTGCCCTTTCACTGCTTTCTTGTATGCATTTTCAAGGAAATGCACAAGCAAATGTATGGCGTTTCCGCACCAAGACACAAAGAGAAGGAGAGGAAAAGAGAGAAATAGAAAGTTAACTCCCCTGAAGACTGTTTCTTTAGCAGAAGTATGAGAATGTTTAACTGATTAAACCCTTGATGAGGAGGATCATGAAGAACTTATGAAACCAGAGCCCAGTCTTTCAATTCATACACACACTTACTTGAATTTGTCACTGATTGGTCTCATCAATTTGGACCAAATTACTCCTTAGCATCAAACTAATGAGTGCTTTTCATACAAAATTAATATACTGCCATAAAAGTGCCAGGTATTTTGCAGTGTTGCGTTACATTGGTGAGCAGTGGGGAAATTTGAAACCAAGTACAGAGGAAATGGGACCAACATTTTGACAACTGTTTGACAGCAGTTTGCAAGAACAGGTCACAAGAGAAAATCATCACAAGACCACAACTCAGAGCACATGGAAAAAGAATACCAGGCCAAAGGGAAGATGGTCCAAAATATTATGACCTTTAAATCAAACAGAACTGCAACTCTTAATGTCAGATTTTAAGTTCACTAGCATTGAAAAACACAGCAAATAAATCTCACAGTTGAGTACTCATATATTTTGTTGTATATTCTATATTATAGAGGGATTCACTTCCGCTCATAAATATAACTATCTTCTTTTTTAAAAAAAAAAAGTATGTACACATTTGCATCACATGCTTATCCCAAAGAGCAAAAAACAATGAAGAATCTGTCTGACTACAAGCAACAAAAAATAACAGATTATTGCAAAAACATCCACTTCCTCTAATTATTGCTGAAGATTTCAGAATAGGACAACTTCCATTTGTGCCATATTTTTGTATGCAATTATTCAGATTAGAAACATGATTCTGAAATCATAGATGTTGAAACAAGACCCTTTTTTACAGGCTTTCTGCTTAGCAGTGCTCTGAATGAAGCAATTTGCCCCAGGACAGCTATGTATCTATCCTCTCACTGAAAATTTGGTAGCATTTATGTGGGTACACGTTAAAGATCTAATCCACATGCATATTCATATATTGCAGCTCCCCCATATGTAGGTCTTGTGTTCACACAGTGTTTCAGTCTGTCCTAAAGAACAAATATCATGCAGCCCAAACAAAATTCTTGTTAGCTTCTCAGCTACTTCCATCTGTGTTGCAAAACAAAGAGGCTATATCTTGGTGTTTTGTGAACCATGATGCTCATACAAAGTACTTGTTTGCTTCTGTAGGAACAGTTCCAAATTACTGCTTTTCCTACCAAAATGCTATTATTGATTTCAAAGTTTCAGAGGAATTGCCCTGTATCAGAAAGAGCAATAAAACTTAAAGGCAACAAAGAGCTAAGTGAAATCTATCAGAATCCTTGCTCTGGGCTTGCTGGTTTAAAAAATATTCACACAAAGAATGTGGCCACCCACAACTTTCATACATAACAGTGACATTGATAAGAACTACAACACAATATACATTTGCTGAAGTGTGAAAGAAATCACAAGACAATGCCTTCTAGGAATGCTGAATGATTTCTGTGAAGTTTTGAAGACAAGACTTGACATAATTAGCAAAAAATACCATGAAAAACATGCCTGGAAATGCAAGAGCTGTTTTAGCAGTGCAACATATTAAAGACATTTAAAAAAATTGTGGAAGACAGACGTTCACTGTGTTAAAAAGTACATACACTTGGCTTTCATGTTTCTTACCACCACTTCAGTTTTTATCTCCACATGAGAAGAATTATTGCAGGAAGCCAAGAAGCAGCATTCAGTTACTGAGAAATATAAACCAGCCATTTCCGGAGCTCCACAGTGGGCACTACTGGCACATTCTGTTGCCTCTAGCCCTCACAACTCTTGAATATTATTTGGGTTCATTACTGAAAGTTTTAGTCGAAAGATAAACTTGGCTCCATTACAGGGACCTCAGAACATTATTTTATTTACAGGTAACTTGGCAAACTGCATATAAATAATTAACCAATGCTTCTAATAGTCAGAAAAATGGCATCAAGTCTGATACTATCAAATTTAAGTTTAAAAGGCTTTTTTTCTGCAAAAACTGGACTAATTAAGCTTCAAAAAGCAATAACTAGCTTCAGTCTGAATAAAACCGCATAGAATGCTTTGGCTTTATTTCTTTGCAGGTTTGAACACTGGTGCGATAGTAAGGAAAGTCCATGAAAACCACAGAAGTATAAACATTCACTTAAATCCTAACAAAAATTTCAATATATGTCTGCACATAGTTTTATTACTGGGAATGTTGTAGACAATATTGTTTAATATAGATGAAAATATATCAAACTGAGTATGCTGACAGGGTGGCATTTGGTGTTTGGGGTTCTTTTATCACACTGTCAGAAGTTTCAGGAAATTAAATTATGTGTTAAAATGTTAAGTTGACCTACACTAGGTAATATATATATGCATATGGATTATCCAAAGTGCAGGCCGATTTTAGCTACCAGTTTTCCACAAAGGTAAATGTTGAATCGAGTTCTAGTTTAGCATTAAATTAAGCCACAGGGAATTTTTGTTGAATATATCCTGAAACCCCAGAAAAGTATACCTACTTTATTTCCGAAATTCATTATATCTATGACTATAACTAGACTTAACTGCACTGGAACACGCCAACACAGAAATTCAGCAGCAGCAGCAGAAACCCTCACAGATGCAGACTTTGCAGGAGGCTTATTTGGCAGATCAGAGACCACTATCCAGGCATAAGTCACTGACATACCTCCCTGCAACAGTCAGTTCTTTCTCTAGGTATTTTACAAGGCTGTTCCCCAAAGAAAACTTCAAAACAGCTCAAAAAATTGGTAACTGCACAGAGATTTCATGCTTTTTTTGCTCTGCTGTGTAGATATAGACATATTTTGTGTCTTTTTAAAGGTTCTGCTTCCTTAAAACCAGTAAAGACCACAATGGTAAAAACTGAATAGAACAAACATCTCACAATCTGAAAATGTTTTCGTGAGAAGGTGTTTCAAACCTCCTAACTCATTAAGATGTTCCAAATTTTTAAACAGATTATCATGCTGCATTGATTAACGTTTTCAATGTGTTGGTATACAACATCAAGAAGTAGTCAGTAAATCAGATATTTTACTGGCTATAAAAACAAGCCTACGTTCAATAATCAAGCACAAGTTTACAATGTATCACTAGACTTGGCATAACATCCAACTGGCTTCCTCCCCCCACCTCCGTTTCATTGTGTCAAACCATCAGGAAAAGAAATGCAAACTCCATTCAGCACACAATCAGAAGTAATCTATCTTCTTCTGCATCTCAATTGTTACTTCATACATGAGTTGAGAATATTACGCATCGTAGAGTAAAACACCAAAACACACAATATAGCTTGACTGTTTCTGAAGACAGCAAAAATATTTCTGGCATGCGAGACTAAAATAAAAGCACAGTTAATGGCAAGAACTGCAAACATTTAATCCCACTAAATCAAAACCCAAACTTAAAGAAACACTACAAATAACTAATCCAAAATTCAAAAGATATCAGAGTTCATTTAAAGACGCATAAACCTGAAATCACCTTAACTTTTATCTGCCTTCCTCCTCTCCTATCATACTTCCACCCGTATCTCAATGAACTTTACTTTTTACTATATTTTCAACTTCTCCTACTTTTTCCTTCATTCAAAAATACCAACACTAATGCAACTTTACAGGCTTTACATCCCTGTGCAAGGTTTTTACCAGTTACATGGTGTAACCTTACTCGTCCTATCCGGCCAACCAGGAATTCAAACCGCAGAAGCCTGCAATAACGTTTCTGCATACCAGAAGGTCCAGTACCGCTATTCCTCGCCCCAAATCATCTTACTTACCAAGATCTATATGAAAATACAAAACCAGACACCCAAACTCTGCAGGTGGATGCCGAACGCGCCCACAGGGTGCGGCTGGCTGTGTGTCCGCCCCGGCAGACACGCACCCCCGGCCCCCGGCCCGGCTGCAGAGCCGCCGCCCCCCGGCACACCGTGTCCGTCCGGCCGCCCCGAGACCCTTCTCCGCTCCCCGCACGGGGCCCAGCGGGGCGGGACGGGACGGGACGGGCTGGGCTGTGCTGTGCTGAGGGAGCCGCCCGTCCGCCGGCTTTAGAGCCGCTTGTCTGTGCCACCCACCGACCCACGCAGGCGGCTCAGGGGGTGATGGAGCGCTTTCCAGGCGCAGGCCTCGGGCTGGCACAGCCCCGCGGCGAGCTCCGGCTGCCCCGGCCCTGCTGCCCCCTCACATCGCCGCCGCACCCGGGCATCCCCTGCGGCCGGCGGGGGCTGGCACCGCGCTGCTCCGCCGCCACCCCGCNGGGCCCGGAGCCATCGAGCGCCCGCGGCGGCCGGGGCAGGGGCGGAGGCGGCTGGGCAGCGCGGCGGGGGACAGGGACACCGCTCCGGGGAGGAACGGAGGAACAGGGACACCGCTCCGGGCCGGGGCGGGGGGGGGACGGACACAGGGACACCGCTCCGGGCCGGGGCGGGGCGGGGAAGGACACAGGGGCACTGCCCCGGGACTCTGCAGCCACCGCGGCGGTGATCAGTGCTGCGGGGCACACGGGAGCCAGCGCTCAGCCCTCTCCCACCGAAAACAGCAACAAAAATCCCTCTCGGTGATGCTTTTTTGAAGTAGCTCAGCTGGCACTGCTGGGATTTGTACCTAGCCGTGATCAGAGTCTGCCAGGGCTTCTGATTCCCACTCCACCCCGGAGGTATCCCCAGCCGTACTTCCCGAAGAGGGCCCTGGGCACAGAGCAGCAACAGGAACGGCCCCTGTACGTCAAGCGCTTGTCAAACCCAACATTTGCAAAGGTTGTTACTCTTGTTTTTTATCTGTGTAAGCTGTGACCCCAAATCGGTCTGGGATCCCAGGTTAGGGAGTCATCCTGTGTCTTACGGACCAGGTCAGCTGGAGCTCCTCTAGGAATTTCACCTGATTTCTCCTACAGCATTAGGTACTTATTCCAGGTGCTCTGAGTTGAAAAGGTTGCTCCTTATTGGGAATGACTTCCACCCTTCCAAATTTCCATAAGCGAATTCACTGGTCATGAGAAAATTTCCGTTGGAGGGATTTTCTTTAATGAATTCTGTAATCAGTTTGAGTTCTGTATTAGTTAGAGGAAAGCATACGTCTCTCAACCATTTTTCAGTTTTAAAATAAACAAACAATAATCCTACTGTGTAGTTTTGTAACTGATGCCCAGCCATATCTGGAATCTGGAACCCAGATTTCTCTCCACAAACTGCATTCTCTGGGACTATCTTCTTTTAATAAGTGCAAACAGAATCACAGAATCATTAAGGTTGGAAAAGACCTCCAAGATCGTTGAGTCCAACCTTTGACTGATCACCACCATGTCAACTAGCCCATAGCACTAAGTGCCACATCCAGTCATTTCTTGAACACATCCAGTCATTTCTTGAACACCTCCAGCAATGGTGGCTACAACACCTCCCGGAGCAGTCCATTCCAATGTTTAACAACCCTTTCCATGAAGAAATTCTTCCCAATTTCCAACCTGAATCTCCACAGCTTGAGGCTATGTCCTCTTGTCCTGTCACTAGCTGTCTGGGAGAAGGTGCCAACCCCCATCTTGCTACAACCTCCCTTCAGGCAGTTGTAGAGAGGGAACAATCGTGGTGAGGGAATAATGCCTGGGACACATAGCCATAGGAGCCAAAATGATGTCTAACCCTTACATAAGCTGGGATGGTCATCTTCAAATAGGTTCCACATGTAAAGTTTACATATTGTGGAATCCTCTGTGAACATCTATATTCAGTTATGCAGGTGATACTGCTGAGAAATATTTCAAAGAGCGCATGCAGAACTGCCCGATTACATTGTCCTATAGCTGCCAAGAGCACTAGGCTTCATTACCATACATGGACACTGGTTTCATTTTTAATTAACTGACTGTGATAAAAAAACAAGCACGGATGCAATGACCTTTGAAAAGAAAATCTAGCAATGGATGTGGCAGTGAAGCATATATAAATGCCTCAGGAAACTATTTACATAATAGCAGGAAAATATTTACATATTATATTTCGTAGAAATCAACTCTACAAACTCCTGCTGCTGTAAAGGTGTTAACTTCTGGTATCAAAAATAATGTACACTCCCAGGACAGAGATATTTGCAAAGTTAACTTCATTTTGATCAGGAGATGAGTTGCTGCTACTCGTAAAGAGATCTGCAATTCACTTGTGAGAAAGTTCAGATGAACAATTTATATTCAAAGTCTATTGCTGTTATGACTTTTTTCATAATGAACTCCAGAAAAACAAACACTGGTCGAGTTGACAGTCCTGAGGTAACACAAAGACCTGGCAATATTTATGAAGAATTGATTATGTTTAACTCAGAAACAAATAAGCAAAACCAAACCTAGAATAATTTTTGGAATATTATTGCTGTGATTATTGTTACTCTGCCTATTATTCACTCTGTTACCGTAGCAGGCAGGGACCTACTCAAGATTAGTATCTCATAATGCTGAATGTTACATTAGCATAGGGCAAGACAAAATATCACTCATTAAGATGTAAAGTCTTGCTCAATTTTTCCCAAGAGTTATCTCACCCAGCCCCCCAGGACACATGGTATCAGATCTAAGTAATGCTTTGTTAATGTCAAACTGATATTAATCAATTGGAATAACAAAGGATGCTGATGCAGGACACTCCTTCCACCTCTGGGTATCTCAGCTTTAGGGTTGCTTTGTGCCAGCAGTGCTTACATAAGGGTAGGAGTCTATGTTCATTGGATTTACGGTTAACCTTGATTTTTAATATGATTTTTTCCATAAATCAGTCAACAGAATGTTAACCATGCACTGATTCAAATTAGCATCTACTTCAGCAGTTATGCATTCCATTTCTATTCTTCCTCTTTTCAATCTGAAATTCAAAAAATACTGTTATGCAAGTTTATGGTATTTTGTTCTAAACCAGAAAAAAATAGGACAGTTAGATGTATTCACCATGTATTAATTCAATTTTCCCTTTCCCCATTAATCCTGACTGTGCTTCAGTAGCAAATTACTTAGTAAAATAAGCAACTGGGAAATAATTGAGATGCACAAACCTACTGATTAGTCTTCTCATTAGTCTATTTTGGTAAAGTGGGCTGACTGATTTAGAGCATGAATCAGTTCTGCCGTACAAATTCCAGACATAGTAGAGTATCTATGCAGTCACATATGCCTCTGAGCTAAATATTCTCTTTCTTTCAGTCTTATAATCCTCAGTGACTCTAGAGGAAGAAATAAAGAATGTATTCCTTTGAATTCAGTGGGACTGTCCATGTATGACTAAGAATCACAGGACTAGGGGCCTGATTTGAAGAAAATGTAACATCACCAAATAATTAGATAGCAAACAAACTCAAATTCCATTATATTTTAAAATCATTAAGAAGGAATGATAATATGAAGGAATTAATTATAAGATTAATGATTTAGTTTTCTTTTCACTTTGCAATTACGTTATACAGTCAACATACCTTTTTAAGTACAGAATTAAATTCTTAATGTGTGAACAGTTACACCATCAGCTACACGCAATTTACATTTGGTTTTAATCTGAGTAGGTTATTAATCTGCCTGTAAACATTATAACATGCTCAGTTCCAACTGCTGCAGCCCAGCATCCACGCCTGCCCATCAGTGCTCCCTCAGTTAAGACAGTAACTGTGTTTCTAATCCCGAAATTGAAATGTTCAGTTCCCTGCGGGAACTGCTTTCTGAGGGTGTGTAGAATCCAGTACATTTTGGCCTGTCCTAGCTTTTCCAATGCCTTAGGTACAAAGCTTTCATTTTTTACACATTGACTATCAAAAATAATATATATGGGTTTATTTTATGCTACAATACTGCTAGACTTCTTTTTATTCCCAACACAGTTGCTTTTTGTACTATCACAAAATGCAAGGCCTGAATTCCTGCCAAGCAATTACACAGTCCTGTTGTTATTTTTAATCCTAAAATGTAAACAAAAGTATTATGCAGGCCTAGATAATGTTAGATACAGCTACTAAAATGGAAGTGGGAAATAAGAAAGTTAGAACTAAGGATGGACTGCCAGCTAAATACTAAGGCCTCCCAAAAACCTTTTACTTTCATTGCTAATCCAAACCCTTCCATGCCAATCTCTTTCATAATGGAGCACATCTAAACAGCGTTAAGCTCCTTACTTGCACATTTTTAATACATACTGACGTAATAGGGCATCTATTGTGGTACTTACACCGGTAAATACAATTAAAGTGAATAGAAAGCAATCTTAAATTCAGAGCAATGGGATACATAAATATATACGAACAGGAATACAATACAACAGGAATGCCATTTATTTGTTTTTCCATGCTTTCTGGATCAGTCCTGCTTTAGAAATGCTATGGGGTGTTATTTGTACTGATACCATACTGTTCATTGAGGCACTCAAAGTGCTCTGTGAACATTAGCTCAAGTCACATTCGTGAGGCAGAGGCTTAAGTAGGAGGTAGTGAAAGGCAAATTCTTGTAGCTCCAACGAAGGTGAAGAGAGGAGAAAGGGTACTGCCTTCTGATGGAAAAAGAGGATCAGAGGTGATTTTTTGCTTTTAGTGAAGGGAAAAAACCGGTGGTTTTAAACCTCTTTTTCCCCTGTTTTCACTCTTTCTTTGTCTCACAGATGGAAAAATTGGAGCAGAAAATTGCGTTGCCCAAAGCCGCACACTGGCGGTAATTGAACTAGCGGACAGCATTGGTTTAAAAAGAAAATGTGCAATACATTCAAACCATCTGAGCTATTCTAACTGCTGCTTCTTTCTTTTGTCCACATATACCATTTACTTTTCAACTGCATTTGCACGGCACTTCTGGTATCAGAATCTTGTAGGGATTCCCAATTTTTTAGTTGCTTTCAAGGTGCTTCAAGAAAGTAAGAAGGAATAAATAGGAAATACCAAATTCACTAAATTCTTGATAAACAGTCTCAAGTTTTGGATGCTGTTTTCCCAAGAAAAAGATTAAGGAGGAAGCTTTATGTTCTTGTCCAGCAATTGTGACCCTGAGTTCTAGTATAAAGCGGTGGGTAGATCTCACAGACAGTCCAGTACCATCCCACTGTGCAGTGCAACACACTAAACAGAGTGATGGTCCTTGTTTTGCTCAACGTACAGTCTTAAGGATCAACACACTGAAAAAAAAATAAATACCATTTATTAGATAAGAACTGAATGCAAAGAAGTTAAGAAATTAAGCCAGTCACAATAGAGGTTGGTGGCAGACCTGAGGTCATGCCTGGAGTCCACTCTAGCTCTCTATGGCATACTGCTACTCCAGCTTCAGAAGAGGAACATAATGTGTTTGAAGGAGTCCATAGGGAAGACTAACAGAAACTAAAAGCAAAAAATAATGGAAGCTTAAAAGATTCATACTTCCTTCCCCAAAGAAGCTGTTTTTATATCAGAGATGAGATTAAGGTTCACCAGATCACTTATAAACCCAAGTAGATGTGGAGCTGATCTTGTTCTCAAAGCAGGGCTAAAGAACAGTGGTTGCATTGAGCCACAATGAAGAAACTTTTGTGCAGCTTTTGTGGTAAATAAGATCAGACATCACAGCAGCATTAAAGGAGCTGGTGAAAAGCACCGCAAAGGCTGGCTAATATCCAGCAGCCCATCAAGTGGCTGCCATTTCAACATGGGAAAGCAACTGTCTGCAGAAATTGTTATGTGCAAAATCTTGCTGTGGGCAAAAAGAAATCCACACTATATGTAAAGTCACACCAAATTTATTATAACTGCAACATTCGCAATTTAATAATTATTTTCAGTTCAGATCTAATTATTGCAGAACAAGAAAGGAAATAAAATTTTAAAAAACATGTATAGAAAGTCTCAGTAATAATATTACCATTCAAATTGTTATGCATGCACTATCTTGGACCTCCCCTTACCCCTTTTCCTAGTGTCATGCTTACCCTTTCACCTCCATGTGGCTTCCATCTGGTACAGGGAGCACAGTGGATTATCATCTTATGGAGTCCTGTGCCTGCAGGAGTATATGTTGGTGTTTATGGTTTTTCTTCTTTCCCTCTTTTTTCTTCTTTTGGAAATAGCTCTCAGCTGGAGCTATTTTTGCATGTTTTCTAATACAGTTTTACATCTTTATATTCTTTACTGGCCCACAACTATGTATTCTACTTTTTCTTCACATTATATAGTCATTCTTTCTTGTCTTTTTTTACCCCTAGACTAATTTTGCCCAGCTCCAGATTTACATTTCTTTAACTGAGCATTGGCAAGCTGTTTATAGCCTTGGGGTCTCCAGTGCCAGTCTGTGCCCCAGCTCTTATCATCCCGTGCGTCTACTTTACACTGCTGTCAGTGTCTTCATATCTCAAGGTTATGTTAGAGTCATAAGGATATAATTCTACACAGAATATATTAGTATCCATATAACAACTGTGGTTATACCATACAATACAAAACTAAAACAAATCAGTCACAGTCTCCTGTCCTTAGAAAAATTGTTGTTACAGCAAAATCAAGTAAAACCAAACTCTGACTGAGGAAAGTTCAGACAAAGCAGGTGAGATAAGCCTCCATCCTGAGGTCTTGCAACACTTTGACAAAGCCTGTGGACTGTTACTAATAATACCGACAGAGTTGCAGCAGTATTATTACTGTTACTGGGCTACATACCATCTGTTAACTTCCAATTCTGGATTAATATTTGCATGTAGGTAACATGTAATATTTGCAGACTCATATGTTGCATACTATATGTAGCAGCAGAGGTAAAAATTTTCAGAAAGGGCATAGGAAGGAAGCAGGAATACTGCTGATTAGAAAACAAGCTATTGCACTTGAACTCATTAGTAAGTTTTTATGAGCCCAGGTCATAGTCCATACATGGTTAGTTTAGACACACTGGGTGTGTATGCCACAAACAAGGTCGCAAAAACCTGATACTGGAATTACTGTGTAACAATTGAATTAAAGGCATAATAGCATAGGGATGACTCCTGACTTTATACGTTATTTCAAGGAAGTGGGGACTATTAAGCATCTTTTAATAGATAGTCTCTAAGTATAGAACAGGATAATTATTTGAGTTTTTGTCTAGTCATAGAATAGAAACTATTTAAAGCAGTGTCAGGTCACCTGTTTAAAGCATATATTCATGGCAGAAAGAAATGAGCATTTGGCTTTGAAAAAAATAATTTTAATCAATCTTTTCATCGGTACAGTTCAGCATGTTATTCAGAAATAGCTTCTTTCAGTAAATGGACTGTGAATCAATAGTAGATATAAATAAAGAAGTACAAAGGGCATAGCATTCAACAAGGTGCCAATCACTGGAGCAGAGGACAGCAGAAATCAGTATTCCAAGATGGATACACGAGTAAATCAGAAATGGGCAGATAATACAAAAATATCCACCTTTTAACAGAAATCTCAGACTCCTGTCTGGTCCTAAGAAACACTGAAATATATACTAGTTTTTATGTGCTTTATATGAGAGATCAGTATGAGATGGAATTTTGTTTGAAGTCTGTTTTTCACTCAACATTGTCAAGCCTGTGCCTCCTAGAACTCACAGTGTTCTTGAAATATAGAGAATGAATTGCCAGGCTGCCAAAGATCTTTCTGGAGACAGGGGAAAAAAAATTAAAACTGCAGATTTTGTATTATACCTCAAATGATCAATTCTTGAGATAAATTAAATACCCACAATTTCTGTAAGGTCTGTGAAAAGTGGTAGTACTCAGCATTTTTTAGGAACAACAGAAAGAGGAATAAAAATGCTTTTTCAAGCACACAATTAAAAATGAATTTGTGTTAGTTATTCACATCAGGATAATCTTATTTAAATGTTGCTAGTAGGATCTTGGAACATAACTCATATTGTATTTATCATAAGTGTTAATTATGAATGAATAAATGTGTAATTTGGGGCCTAATAGCTAATATTTCCAAGCCATTTGTGCAAATGGTTGTTTGCAGCTCTGAGAGTGTCAGTTGCCAGGAATTCAATATCCTCATGTATTTTGTTATTATCAACCATATATGACGTAATCTGAAAAAAATCTCATTACTCTCTTATCAAAACTACAAGCTTTGTATCTGTTAAAAAAAAAGGTGATACTTATGGCATCATTTGAGCCTGCAGATTACACATTCAGTAATGTTTTTTTCCATAAAAATAAAAAAAATGATAGGGTATTTGTAACTACTGACCTACAATTTAGGACTGTACAAGATGGCATCCTCATTAACCATGAGATTTTACATATTTTCCAGAATAATTTGCTATTTAAATGGCAATTTTGGATAATTACTGCAAACCATATAATTATCTAATTTCACTTTGAATCATTCTAAGCCATAATGCTGCAGTAAAAAGAGAAACTTGACTCACAGGAATAACATATTTGAATCAGTTTTGAATTTGCCACGTTTTAATATAGCTGTGCTGTTCTTACTGCCTTACAAGAGAGAATTTCCCATTATATCTTCCTAACACCATCTATTAATAATGTTTATAACAGTACTGCATAGGGGGTCAGCTGGGAGTGGGGTCCCAAATGTACCAACACTACCTTTAAAAGGAAAACTAGTCTCCCTGGCGGATTCAATAGACAAAAAGCTGGAAGGAAGCAATAGGGGCAGAGGGAATGAGATGGCTGCATACAATGTACCATCTTTATTTTTGTTGTCATTTGAATGTTTCTGTTCTTTTCCTGAGGCTGTGTTATGAAAGAATTGAGTAGACAGCAAGACCGCAGTAACAAGGACACAGACCAAGCAATAGCAAGTAGCCTATCAAAACACATCAGAGATTTCAGAATGCAAGCTTCAAGAAAGCAATTCAGTGGTACTGCTGGTTTCTAGATGTGCCTCACTTATTCTTCCCATTCACACCGCCAATGATCAGCCCAGTACTACAGTAAGTCTCCCAACCCTACATACTCTGGATGAGGAGGATGGACTTTCTTAATTAGTACCTATTCTCTAAGAGACTAAAAATTCAGTGATTTTGTGTTTTTGATATATTTGTTACTTAGAAAGCATTGCTATTTTATAGTTAGAAAACAGAAAGGCAAAAACTGACTCAGTAAATTTGGGAACATAAGTACATCTACAGTATTCTTTTTTTTTAATCTAAAAACCACTTACTCAAGCTATACATGCAATACTTTCTCATTATTTTTTAGTAAGAAATGATTGTATTATCCTATCCTTGTTAATAAACCTTTCAAATTATTGGATCAATATTAACAATTATTTTGAGCAGACTTCAGATGCATATGAGCATAAAACACATATTCACTAGAGCAAAGCAGTCTTAGGCATTCTTCTGTTCAATGGGATTGGCAACACCAGTACAGATGAGTGAAAGCCCTTTTTACAGTGTATCTCCCAAAGCATTCAAGCACATTAATGCTTAAGAAGTGAAAAAAACCCAAACAGCCACTAGTACTGTATCTAGGATAGAATTTATTTTTTCAAAATTCAATCAGATGAGTGTAAGGTCCGTTGGTATCCAGTTTTAACACCTGCCTGTTTCCGTATGTGCCATGCTTGACACAAACACCTGCTTCCACACACTTGGCATTGGCAGCCAGTTCTTTTTCACACAAAGTCACAAACTGAGAATAAAGTTCCAACCCTTTTTCTTTTTCAATGTTTGCATGGTACTGCATCTTTCTTCCCTTTGGTTTACCACCTAGGGTAGCTTGTGGTATGATGAGTACATCGCCTGGTAAATCAAGAACAGAAACAAACTCGCCGTTTTCATTTTCACTTAATTTAACATTCAACAGCGTATTAACTGCAAATAAAAATAAAATAAGAGTTAGTATAACTGAAGTAAATTAAACAGGACATCATAAACAAGATTCTACAAATATTTTGATGTGACAAACTACTCAAGTAAAAGAAACATGGACAAAAGAATCTTATGGACAGTCAATTAATACTATTAACCAACTAATATGTCTGAGTATTGTAAGGAATGTTAAGGATATTTATATTAATATCATATTTCTAAAGTTTTATTTTTGGGGAAGTGATTTGCTATCTAAAATCCTCAAGCTGATTCTAGTTCAACACACCCAAAAGAACCCAGGATCCAATTAACGACCCTTACTAAATTGCTTGATACTCAAATAGGCAGCATTTGCACAATACAAGACACTGTAGGAGACAACACCATCCTCTGCACTTCAGAGAGCTTTCTGTCCTGACTGTCTTTTCATGCTGGTTGCAGCAGTTCACAGCAGGACCCAGCACTAATCTGGGCTGAGGGCACAGCTCCACGGTTTGGTCTCAAGTGGAGTGAGTGTCCTTCAGCACTCCACCTGGAGATGTGCAGTGGCCAGTTTGCCTTTTGAGAGAGGAATTGGGCAGGAAGGTCAGATGCAATTTGGCTTATAAGCCAGAATATATAAACTTGCAAATAAAATCAATGCATTTACTAACATTAGATTTTCCATGTTTCTGTAACAAATCAAATAATTATCCCAAAACTTCCTCCAAGTTTGTAAAAGCTGTGAGGATATTAAATATGCCTGCAAATGCATAAATGTTTAATGTTGTTTGAAGCAAAAAGAACTGAGTTGTGATTCAGGAACCAAACCCCACATTTGACAGATTCAAAATATATTTAGGAAACAATATTCTGTAAGCCAGGCACTCAGGGAAGATGGTCATAGATGAAACTCCTCATACGAAACAGAACTTTAATTTTCTGGCCTGTTTCAGCTGCCCGACAGCTGAAAATGTAATTATTCTCAAGTAACTATCAAGAAACTCTCACAAGCATAAAATAAATTTTCATATCATAGATTTAAATACACCCAATATTTCAACTTTATTTAGCATCTCAGAAAGACTGTGCCTTCCAAGACCCAGCGACAAACCCACAGCAGCTCCTCTCAGCATTTTCAGTAGTGCCTGTACTTATGCGCTTCTGGTCCCAGCCATTACCCTGAAATAGACTATTGTTGCACAACTTTTTGCCAAGTCACTAACATCACCCAGCCACAGAAAAGAAAAGAGGTACTTTTATCTGGAATGCATGGCATCATACATTTTCCCAGGTGATCCAGTGCTACTGATGGAGGAAAGGAGGGAGAAGAAATGACATAAAAGTTAAAAAAAAAAAAAAAATCAAGTCAAACCAGCAGTGGGCGAAGACAGAAATCATTACCATTTAACCTTATCCACAGCATCTTCTCTGCTGTGATGTAAATATTGAAGTGCACATGGAAAAGAGGGCAAGAACTGCAGATATTGCTGTTATCTCTTCTGAACCAGAAAACTGCACTTCAAATGCTAGCAGTGTATATAGCATTACTGAATCGAGATTGGAAAGACACTGTTTAGTTATCCACCCAACTCCCTCTACTGGCTAAAATTTTAAATATCCTGCACATACAGTGAGATCAGTGTTAAAATATATATCAAATCAAGCCATGAACTATCTGAAATTCAGTTCTGTCCTGGACCGAATCTGTTGCCTGATACATGTAACATGTTAAATAGCAGGTGCAGAATTTTCTCCATTTGCTAGAACGTTATCATCACAGGAATTCATTTTCTAGGTTGGTCATGAGCAGATGGACAGAGTGAGAGACATGGACAACTGTCAAATGAAGCAAGACAGACCAAACTGTGATCTCAGTCAGATGATTGATTTACAACGATGACATCTCATGGCTTCTTGACTTCTACTTGTCCAAATAGTTGCTGCCTTCTCTGCCTCTACTGCTTTTCATCTTTTTCAAACAATACAAGAATTTAAAAGGGTTATATCATACCAATTTTTGGAATAAGATCCTCATCAGCACCTTTGAAGAAGCATATGTAGATAACAAGGCCTCTCTGGATCTACAAAAGATTACAGAAAACTATGTCAATATTTCTCATTGTCCACCATGCACACTTAGTAAAACTGGAGTCAAGAATTACAAAACCACACAACAAAAAAAGGTTCTGAGAGTACTTTTAGTTATTTAGTATAGCTTCAGACATTAAGTTTACACACCACACTGTGGAGCTTATATATACTAATTATCTGCACAACACTTTTACATACAATTAAACCAATTCATTAGCTCCATGTGAAGCCAGATTTAGTTGGAATGTACAGTGTAAAGTATTAACATAGACAAGGTGACAAGATGAATTACTGTATTTAAATTCAGCATAGGGAATAATTTAAGCTTTTTTTTCCTATCAAACCTAGAGCTGAAATAATTTTCAGTGTGAATTACAAGTTTATTTCCAATTGTGAAGCATGACAAACACCACAATGAACCAAATTTTATTTTGATGCTGAAAGTAATCTAGCACAACATAATTCTGACCATTAAGGTTTTTGGTGAAGAAAACTTAGCTATATACATGAGATTTTACCCCTTTGTTATTGCAGAGATTAAACAAAATGCTCATGCAATGACTGAGAAAAACTATGCCTTCTCAACTCATTTTTTAGTCACTAGCTTCCGAAAAAAGAGGATGCTCTTGTAGCCAAAATGGCACATGCTGAGACCTTTCAAATGCTTTAAATGGCTCATTTCAAAACTCATTTTGACCACAGCAGAATATTATAAAGGTTCCTAAATGACTGCCGTATTTCATAAATACTGCAAGAAATTTGATGGCCTGAACCTTAAATGACATTTCAAACCATCTGTTCAAGTAAGAGAGAGAATGCAGGCTGCCAAACATTAGGTATCCTTACAAGTTTAGCTAAGTATTAAGTCCAGAAAAAGATCAGGATATTAACAGATAATAACAATGCACACAAACCTACTAATAAAAATATTTGTGATAAAATAGGCCAAGAGCATTTACATCATAGAAGTCTGTCCATGGCATTAGAAATAAAGTGACACCATATATAGCACACATCACAGAAAATAATTTTAATTCTGAGACTTGTGACAGTCTTTTTTTTGCAGAGTCTCACAGAAACAACAATATTCTGCAAGCAACTCATTTAAAGATACAAAAAAGAAAATAAAGTGACACCTGCAAGTTCTAAGGCCTGACAGCTAAAAATTAAGTAACAACATTCATTATTTTTCCAGCCTCTATAATTATTTGATGCCTGTTTTTGGATAAACTATGAGAATAAATATTTTGAAAAACTATTTTGAATGAGACATGCATACGGAGGAAAATTAGACGGACAGGAGGTAAAGGAAAAAACAATTCAGAGATAAGTTAAAGCTGATAGAGGACACTTCTATTTATATTTCATGTTTATGGTCTTTTAGAACACTTTCCAACCATGATATAGTTGAAAACTATTCAACTATTTGTAAGCTGAAACTTATTGTTTCAACCATGAATGAAAACTGTGGCTGAGCACTATTTTCAATACATATGCGGCCACATTTTAACCTCTTGTTAGGTCTTTCTTTGTTCTTCAGTTTTCTTAATTGAATACAGGATGTAAAATTGAATGCCATTACAAGAGCAAACTTAATAACATATGTCTGTCTGACCTTATGTCAGTGTTTCAGGTGTCTTGAGACTTTTGCTCATTGCCAATGTATGGAACAGGAACGCGTAAACCTTTTGAACCAAAGCAAAACCATTGCCATTGCTGAAGGTCCTCTGTAACCTATCAAAGTCTAGCTGACTGCTCTTCAGAGCATGAAAAATCATGCAAACTAACACAAATAAGAGGGTCAGAAATTCAACATGCTGATGAGCAAACAGCCACAACAAGGAACTTACGTACTGACAGGCAGGCAGCTGGACAGGGAAGTTGTGCTCTATGTGGATTTACTGTTATCAGTAAAATGCCTACATAAATAAACCAGCGAAGCAAGTTACTTTGCAACACTGGCAAAGTATTATTATACAACTGTCCTAAGCAGTCATCAGATCAGGCAACCTACATTATCAAGGATTGAAGTACTGTGCCCTAAGGCCATACAGCCAGCCTTAGCAATGCTACCTCTTTTAGCTCTTTTGCAGGAAAAAACAAGTAACTGACTAGTTCCTCACCCTCCTTACTAAATACATTAATCTGAATTTTTCAGGATTTCATTAGTAAACCCAAAATATATTCTGCAAATATTGACCTTTTTTTCTGCAGGAAATTGCAATGGATAATGAAAACAGAGATACTTGTAATCCTTAGAAAGCCAGTATGTGAAACCTATATAAATTATTCTTTGACATTTCCACTTTAAGTTCAGATTTGCTACCCTGCGGGAAGATTTCTTCATATTTCTTAATATTCAACTGTAGCAAATAGAGATTACATCATCTGACACAGGTCACAGAACAAGTCTGTGCACCTCTTTTTGCTATGTTAACCAAAAGGCAAATCAAGGGAAAGAAGATAAGGAAAAGACAGTATTGATTGCATAAATGTAGGCTTATACTTTTTAGCTGAATATTCATTTTATATTTCTTTTCCCTCGTAGTTGTGAAATACACTAAACCACGTCTTATTTTCACTCCACCTTTAAAAGGAGAACTCCTTTTTTTCTTCTTAAGTATTTAGTTGTATACATAAACTTTTATTGAGGCCATGGAACCAATGTTTCTCTATAAACAAGGTATCCCATCCCCCATAATCCTCAACAGGCCTGAAAAACTCAATCATGAAAACATAATGAAGGCAGTGATTCACGTGTAAGTATCAAGTACACTCCTAACCTTTTTGCAGATAAAGAACATCTGCTCTGAATCTTCTAAAGTACCCAGAGGGGTCTCTTCCAGCTCAGAAGCTATTCAAAGCCACCTACGTAATACGCTATTTATAGTACGCTAAAAATGTCTCCAGGTGAGGACCTACTTTTAAGTTGTTATAAAACATAAGGAACACACTGATTGATGTAAATAACAGTTGATGAGATCTATATTTTTTATTTTTGCATTGACATACATATGTGGGGAGTAACATTACCCTACCAGAAAACACCAGCCGCAAAGTTTCCTTCTACTGACCTCTACAGTAGTCATAGTAAAGAAAATATAAACTTCCCAGAGTTCATGTTTTTTTTCTGCATGGTGACTAGTTCTTGTTAAAACAGACTTCTCTTAAAAAGCCCCAGGTACCCAGGAAAGACTCCTAAGTACCCATGAAAAATATTAGTAAGGTTCATGTCCAAAAAGTATCTGTTGCTGAGACCACCCAGATCTCTTGCAGATTCCTTTGGTGCTATCTATTACTTTCCCATGGATTTTGCTTAATCTGTTAAAAGACTCAAATAAGAGCTATAAACTGTAAACTTCCTTGTGCCAGAGTTATTCCTGATATCTCTTAAAAATAACATATGCCTCTTTTCAGATAGTTTAAAAGACAGACAGCAAAATTACATTTCTGCTTTTATTTAACAGATCTACAACTTCTCCTTGCAGTTAGCAAGCTAGAAATATCCTATTTCTATTATAGTTAATTTATGCTGGGTTGAGCAACTTTCAATGTAATTGATCTTACACTGGGACGGTATTAGTGTAATACACAGAGATGCATTCCAGCCAAACATTCTGGTTTCCCAGACTATGCTGCAGAAACTAGGTCTTATGGATCCACCAGTCCCTTCCAAACAAGGAGAGAAAAGTTTTAAGGTTAATGTGAAAGGCAAATTGTGAACTATTTTCAGAATTACTGAATGAACTAATTAACCCTTTACACATGCTAAAATTTTTACTTTTTACATGACTGTATTAAACCCCCTCTCTGGTAGTACTCTTTAAGAAGGTAAAATGACAAAGCCAAAAAAACCCCCAAGAGCTAAATACTTGGCACCAGCACAGATGAGTTATTCTAGTGTAGGTAACCCTGTGACAACGACAGCGGGACAGCGCATCTCGCAGCCTTCATGCTTTGGGAAGAGCACCGGGCTGTACACACAGCACTCAGCCCGAAGGGCCTGCAGAGCTACCTACCTCTCCTAGCAGAAGACTGTGGGAGGAAAAAGAGGTAAGTACAAAGACTGTCTACATACTAAATTTCATTTTTAGTTACTGGTCTGGAAAAAAACCCCAACATCAGGACTACTGCTGCCACAGTCCTATTGCCCTACCTGGCCTTTCTTCTCCAAGTGTACACTATCACACAATAGACAAAGCCGACCGCTGAGCCCACCCAAGGTTCTAGCGCCTCTCTGAAAGTGTATTTGAGCGAAGAAGGAACAACACGGCTGGGGGAAGGAGGTGCGCTGTGGTGGAGCGGCCGCGCTCCCCAGGGGACTACAGCCTGCGGAGAGGCTGCTGGAGCCGCAGAGAGAAACCGGGCCTGGGGCTGCTGTGCCGAGGGGACTGAGCGTAACCTCGGGGGACAACGACACGAGAGGAGAGGGCTCGGGAGGGGAAACCAGAGACAGGCTTAGAAAGGTATCCGAAGTGAAGCTCAGCCNCCTCCCGCCGGGGCACGGGCCCAGGGCACGGAGGGCCCCGAGCCGAGGGCACAAGGGGCGATGCCGAGGGGGCGATGCCGAGGGGCGGCCACGTTACCTCCACCCAGAGCGCCTCCCCGGCGCCGTGCTCCGGCGGCCGCGCCTGCAGGCGGGCGGACACGCTCTGCTGCAGCAGCGCCCGCGCCCGCGCCGGCCGCGCCGCCGCCATGGCGGGCACTGCGCTGAGGGCGGGCCGGGCCGCCCCTCCCGCCGCGCGATGGCGGAGCTCCGGCGGAGGTGAGACGGGGCTGACGGTGGCGTCCGTGAAGGGGGCTGGCGGCAGGGACACGATCTCTGGGAAAGAACTAAACAAAGCTCAGTTTACCGCTGCCCCGCAGCTGCCAGCAAGCAGGCTTGGGGTTCTTACTTTGATGCGAAATGAAAGATCTGCTTGTCTTCTGGCGGGGGGACGTGACATGCTTGTGATAAGCGTTATATGCTGTATAGTTTATGTATGAAAAAGAAACTACATATTGTTTGTTACTTCTTTAAAAAAATAATGTTTGTGTTTCAAGTGACTGGGAAGGCTATCAAGATGGATCATTCATCTTCAATTATACTGCACTGAAACAGAGGCAACATAAACACAGTTAAAAGGGATCTGGGTAGTTAGTGATCAAAATCATCTGCGGAAAAAGAAGGGCATAGCTTTGACATGAGATCCCACTGCTAGTAGGAAAAGTTACAGTATTGTGACTGCTTCTTTTATCATCTTCCAGGTTTTTGGCTACATAGCCTGATACTCCTTGAACGGCTCCACTGGAAGAGTTGTATCTTCCTCCCATCTGTGAATTCTGACAGAGGCAAGTTTTGAATAATAACTGGCTTCATCAAAGTCAGGATAGAAATGATGCAGAATTCAGCATCTCTCTCTGAATTAATTTTAAGACACATTTATATTTTTACAATAATGTTTTAAAAAAATATTTCACATATAGCAGTGTGAGTAGAAACCTGAATTTTACTACCTGGCCTCAACCATAGAGTAAGATTACCAAAGATGACTATTGCAGAGCAAGGCGCAACATGCACTTGTGAGTAGTCAGTGGCATGCATAGGGATATATTCAGCTTCTGTCTGTCATTATAAAATAAGATTCTTGCATAAATGTTCAGTGAGGTTGCTCTTCCCAAAGCAAACCTTCATGGAAGAAAAATAAATTCCACTAGGTGGTTAAGGGTATAAAGTAGCTCATTTTTGTTAGCTGTAGGGTATTGTAAAGTATGAGCTGTTTTTATTTAAACTCAGCTAATTTTATTTAAAATACCTTCTGTTCATTTACTTGAAAGCTGTATCTTCAGTCTCATTAAGAAGGGTTTAATGAGGTAGAAATTGATTTAAAATGAGAGGGGTTTTCTGTATGTATTTGCAATAGAAATAGATTGTTAAATAAAAAGGATTTTACTAGAGTCTGAGCAAATTATGTAACAAATTATAAGAGGCTATTAATATGTAAGGATATTGATTTTTTTTTTGCTGCAGTGCCATTATATACACCAGGATGTGATGGACACCTAAAGAATATATCCATACATAAAATACATTTTTATCAGTTACTATATAAAGACATTTTTCTACATGTTTTGGATTTGACTTTGGATATTTTCCTGTATCCTCTCTGCTTGTTGTCACTGGAGCAAAGAGTAGATATTTTGAGAATGCTACCCGTAAGATATTTCTCATTATTTTCACATTAGTTCTCTTTCAGAGGGGCAGATGGCAGTCTTGCAAATTTCAGTGGACACATGTTTTTCCTTACCTTTTGTCTGACTGGTCATGTGTCTGAGTTCAAGAAGGGTTTGGACAACACTCTCAGGCACATGATGTGGTTCTTCTAGTGCACGGTGTAGTGCACGTCCTGCATTCTTTATTGCCCTACATTCAGGGTTGGTCTTGTGCAGACCCACAAGGTGTTTGTGCTATGGTCCATGGCCCCTGTATTATTGGCCTGTGTTATGCATGGCTCCTGCCATGTAAAGGAAGTAAAATCTGTTCTTTTCCCCAGGCACTGCTGCATCACCACTCCCTTCTTGTTACTTAATCCCATTTTTTTTCATCTTCAGTGAGAAATTTTGATGATAATGTGAGGATGTTGCTGTAGACAGAAATGTGTCAATATCTTCTAGGAGCTGAAACTTGAGCTTCTATGTTTTCAATATATCATGTATAACATTATCACAGTGTTGGCATAAAGCCTCATGTTATTAAAAATGTACATGGAGTGAGATGTGGCTTTTTCTGCTCCTTTCACAAACAGTATGAGAGGTCATTTATTATTCCCTCTGTACCTGGACGGCTTCTTCCCTCCAGTTACTGTTGAGTGTGCAGGCATAATAGGGCTGCATGTCATTTATTTTTTCATTTACTTTGAAAGTCATCCATATAAAACTCTTACCACAGCTTCAGGCCAAAAGCTTTCTCCTTGAGTCAGAGCTCCTGTCATTTTTTTCCCCTCAGGCATACTGATCCTCAGCTAGTCAGGAAAGCATGCACACAAATGATAGGTCATTAGGAAATTCTCTGAATGTTAAACCTCTGAAGTCATCCCAAGTGCTATTTGCCATGCATCAAGATGAAACTCGGTGAGTTTCAGGAGGTGCTAATTATATGCTTGGTCTGACATTTATCTGTTGTTGGAGCTATTGTTCCTAGAATACAGCAACCTCTTTTGCAGCATCGTTCAATAAGGTTGCTAGAGCTCTGTGAGCCAAGTAGGGTTGACAGATTTTGGCATTTTATTCCCTTCGATGAAAGAGCATTGCATTACAACACAAATTGGGACCTCACTTTGCCACTGCACAGTGATACAGTTCGTCATTGGGCTTTTCTTAAAATTATATTTTGGGAACTTACTCCCCTTGGAAGAAATAGCAACTGTAGGACTTTCATTTACCATCAGCTTTTGGTTTTTGATGGTTTGTTTCAGTTAAGACCATATTTTTTTATATATAGATATAATCCTTTCATTACTTTTTTAACTTCCTGTTATGACTTCCAGTGTAGCTTAACATGTTTCAAAGAGCCTTCTGGTGTGAAGAATTGTATTTTAATTTTTAATTTTTGCACTTCTCAAAACACAGATTTTTTTAAGGCATGTTTCTGAACTCATTTGGGGTGCTTTTATTAGTTTATTATTATATACCTCAGAAGCATTGCAATGATGAAAAGATTTTTCACATAATCTTTGATTGGTTTTTGCTTTTTTTAAGTTGCCAGAGAGTCACAGTTTCTTTCTTTTACAATAGGTGCTAAATAGCTGCCACAGAGTGGAAGTAAAACACTTTATCTTCAATATTTGATGTTATAAAGGAATAGAAAAATGATACTTGGTATAACTTTTTCTTAAAGAGATTTTTTATTTCCCTGATAATTCTTGGAACTGCTGGAGGCATGCATTTTTATGATTAACTGGATACAACAATTAGTCTGTAACTTGGGATCTTTTAACACCAATTACAGATCTTTAATATTTCCTTGGATATTCTCTTGCCCATAGGACAAAAAATAATCATGTCTTTGTAGTAACAGTCTGAATGGGGGCCACATTCAGATTAAAAAAAATCCTTCATTTTGGTGGCCACAAATAAATTCCAGCATGAATATGATGTTTTAGCTCCTGTTACAGAAAACAGAGATCTAACTAATGCACTCTGGAGCTTGCAGAATGAGTCAGCTCAATTTCAGGTAAACCTCTAGGCTACATCTGTACTAGGAAGAATCAATAGCAGGAAATACTCTTGGCCACTGCAACTCATCTTTACTTTCAGTGGTTCCTGACATACTTTTGGCCAGGGCTCACTCTAACAAAATGATTCTGGTCCTGGTTGAGCAGGTGAGAAACAGCTAAGAACCTCTGGCTTAATGTAAAACCTTAAAGAAGAGTGAGTTACTTCTATAGTTGAGGATTATCTAGAGAATTGAGTTCCAAGAATCCGTGTTCTGGTTCCACAGTGGTGGACTGCCTCACAATTCTATGTGTTAGTGCGTCAAAAAGGGTGCACAGACACAAGAAGTGTTCTTAGATGACTTTTTTTTTTTTTTTGGCTGAGATTAGTCCTTGCACACCAGCCTCTGGAGCAGATTGCTAGTGACATAATTGTGTAAGTGGTCCATATGCACCCAAAGTGCATTAGTGCCCTGAAACACTTTGCAGTGCTAGTGAACTGGGATTGATGGGGTAAGTATTGAATGGCCATGGAGCAAAACTGAACTGGTTTACATTAACCGGATTTTAAATATAACTGCTAAACACCAAAATAAGTAAAAATTGATGTAACATTTCAATCAGCATCATTGATCAACTAAGATGAATTTACTGCACAGAACTTGTTTAGACTCAAGGTTCTGATGTTAACAGAATGCTTTCTGTAAAACAAGCTCATTACTGAGAAAAATGAATGAAGAGCAGAATTAAAATTATTTCAGAAACTGTGAGTGAATGTCATTGTGACTCAGATCAGTGGTGCCAAATGGTTTACTGAATCTTTTATTATATATTTGTACACTGTGTAATACAACAGGACTCTTTATGCCTTGGGACTCTTACGATTGCAATTCATTACAGAAAAAAAAAAGAGATAGGAGAAAAGAAAGAAAGAAAGAAAAAGAAAGAAAGAGAGAGAAAGAGAAAGAAAGAAAGAGAAAGAAATAGAGAAAGAGAAAGAAAGAGAAAGAAATAGGGAAAGAAAGAAAGAAAAAGAAAGAGAAAGATATAAAGAGAAAGAGAAAGAAAGAGAAAGAAAGAGAAAGAAAAAGAGAGAGAAAGAGAAAGAAATAGAGAAAGAAAAAAAAAGAAAGAGAACGAGAGAAAGAAAGAGAAAGAAAGAAAGAGAGAAAGAGAAAGATAAAGAAAGATAGAGAAAGAAAGAAAGAAAGAAAGAAAGAAAAAGAAAGAGAAAGAAAGAAAGAAAGAAAGAAAGAAAGAAAGAAAGAAAGAAAGAAAGAAAGAAAGAAAGAAAGAAAGAAAGAAAATCAGTCTTCCTTCAAAGATTGTAAAATATATGGCAAATATTAGGAATACTTTGAAAAGCTTTATCTTTTCAAGTATGGAAGTACTGTTAATTTGAGTTAATTCCATTCATGCAAGGAATATCTATATATTAGGTACCTATGAAAAATGATATGATTTTTTTACAGAAGGGCATATTCAGCAAAATAAATCTCTTAATTTTCTGCACCACTTCCTTAAGGCTGGAAAAATTGCTGTAATATCAGCTGCATCTTCACTGTTACTGTAGTAAGCAATATTAACCTGAAGAACTTGATGACTGACTTCAGAAAATTCTAGTGTCAATTTAAATAAGGTTTTCATCTCTTCTTGACTGTGAAGGACTGCACTGATTAAAATGTCCACAGGAAAGCAATATACAAACTAAATTGATCTCAGTTCTACCAAATCGTCTTCCTCATTTATCAAAACTTAACTAAAGCAGACAACTTCATTTCTTTCTCAGTTTAAGTTTTGGCAAAGCAATCGCATAGGATGAAGCTACTTATGTGGTCTTACATTTATTGGAAATACTAATACACATGATAAAGAAAAATGAATAATTTGTTACTGTTTCTTGTGTGTTTTCGTTGTGCTTGTGTAGTGGGTCGACCCTGGCCAGATTCCAGGGACTCATTAAATCCTTCTGCAACTAGGCAGAAGGGAGAGAGAGTGACGATAAGGACTGGGAGTGAGGTCATCTTCTTGACCACCTTTACGGGCAAAACCAGACTCAAAGTGAGATAATCCCTAAATTTATTACTAACAGGATAAAAGCTAAGCTAAAGAGTGAGAAATAAAACAGTCTTAAAACACACAACACCTACACTATCCCCCCCACCCCTCCTTCTGTCCATGGGATGTTGCAGTTGGTTGCAGTTGCTGCCGCTTGCAATGTGAGTTCTCCCACCCCTCAGGGTTACTCCTCCATGGGATGCAGTCATGTCTCTGCACCCCGATGGGCCTCCGTGGGTTGCAGAGGGACATCCTGCTTCACCATGGTCTTCACCACGGTTTACAGGGGACCACAGCTTAGTCCATCCCCTGCTCTGTGGGGTCCCTCCCATGGCAGACAGTCTTTAATAGACTTCTCCAATGTGAGTCTATCCTTCGGGCAGCAGTTCTTCCACATCTGCTGTCCCGAGGGTCACTCCCCAACAGTGGTACAGTCCTTCATGGACAAGATGTACTGATGTGGGCCCCCCACCATAGGGCCACAGCTCTCGCTTGGGTAAAACCTTCTCCAGTGTGGGTCTCCATCTCCACAGGTCTACAGGTCTCCTGCAGGGCTCTGCTCCATCCTGAGCCTCCCACAGGGTCACAGCCTCCTTTCAAGCATCCACAGCTCCAGCACGGGCTCCTACATGGGCTGCAGGGGGGTCTCTGTGCCACAATGGTCCTCCATGGGCTGCAGGGGTTTTTCAGCTCTGAGTCCTTTCCCTGCTCCATGAGGTGCCTCCTCCCCCACTTCTGCAGTGACCTTGATGTCTGTCTGTTATCCCATGTTCTTGCTCTCTGGAATTTCTTCTGCGCAACAACCCTCCAATTCTTAAATATGTTATCACAGAAGCATTACTATGATCTCTAATCGGCTTGGCCCTGGCCAGGAGCCAGATGTCCCTCCTGGGGCCAAGTATCATTGGCTGCCACGGGACAAGGGAAGCTTCTAGCAGCTTCTAACAGAAGCCACCTCTGTTGCCCCCCACACTACTAAAATTCAGCTACAGAAACTCAGGACAGCTTGTTAAGATGTTACAGTTTCAAGCACTGCCATAAATAATGAACTTTTTTTTTAAGGTCATATTCTATAAGAAAACGCAGGTAAACCTTCCTTGTTTTCTGTGGATATTTGAAATCAGAATCTGTTAAAATCCCTTGGTCCACATTTACTTTGCAACAACTGCCTCCAAATCAGTGATGTTGCCCTTAGAGTCTAAGCCTAGCAGAAAAACGACATTAGAAGAGAAATTCTAATGAATGACAGAGGCAATAGTGTGAGACATAAGGACTCTCCTTATATATGCCTGCAGTTCTTTTCTACTCTTTAAGGCCTGAAATTCCTCACTTACATGTTTTTGAGGTGTGCCTTATTGATATGTCAGGAGCTTGTTACCCCCAGGTACAACCCCAAGCCCACGTACAGAAGCTCTGCCAAGCTGACGCTGATTAGTATAGGACCAGATCACTCTTCCAGTACAAAGTAAAGCAGCCTGAAAGTTGCTTTAACTTCTATGAAGAGCATAGCGAAAATAAAGCACAGAACTCACAGCAGAAGGCATTTTGGCTGGGTTTATTTTGCAGCCTGACACAGTTTGTCAGCCCCACAGGAGCATGCTGGTTAGGCAAGAGCCATGAGATCGACTCTAGCTTGGTCTCAGAGCTGCCAAAGGGAGGAGGTGGCAGCCATCATGAGACACAGTGCATGGGCTGAGCCAAGAGGTCACCCTAGCGGCACAAGGCTCATTGACCAGGGCAGCGCACCAGCAGTTGGTGGGTAAGAGCACAAGCAGTCACAGAGGATTACTGTTTCTTTTCAAGCTAGGCTTAGCTTTGAAAAAGCTTTGTAATAACTGCTCCAGTTCAAAATACCATGGGAAAAAAGGGAATGTGATGACCCCAGGTGTCCTCCTTGCTCTCTAGCAGTCAGAGGCTCCGATGGAAGCAGTCTCTAACTTTTAAAAGGCAATCACAGTGAGAATTTTCCTGGCTTCTCCACACTTTAGGGCATTGTATCTTATTTTATTATAAATGTGAAATATTATCTAATGTGGAAAATTATCTAATAATGTAATGTATTCATCTATATTTTTAATCATGCAGCATCAGCTTCATTGTCCATCACATGAACTTTGATAACTGGCCTAAAACTTAACTATATTAGAATTCTTTTCTTCATGAACCAAGAATTATCATCATGTGGACAAAATAAATAAATAAAAAAAAAAAGGCAGCATTTTAAATATATTTGTCTTAAAGGTGTCAGGGCTGGCCACTGAGCCAGAGGAAAAAAACCCCCAGAATCTGAGACCCGCCATGCCACACACACTCACCCCAGTATGTAGTGGTATACCTCTGTGGCTAGAGATTACAGGCTTGGTCCTGAAGCTAATATGACCCCTTAGTTTTGAAAAACATTTTTTTAGCCATTCTTTAATATAATTTCTAGTTCAAATTGTGACAAAAATAGGTGGCTCATATGAGAAAGAGTTTGCAGTGTTTAATTTACTACATTATTAATTAGGTACTATGCAAAAACCCAGAAATGAGAATGGAAATACAGGGCTCCATCAGCCTTGAAAGCTTACAGTTTTGATAATATGCTGGTTTTTTTGGCTTCCTACTTACTTCCTACTGCACACAAATCAACCTAATTATCTACAAAGCCATTTTTTAAATGTTAATTAATTTTTAAAATTTGGAGTAATTTTGGCAATAAATTTCTCCTAGCTATACCTGGATACCCTTAATTGATTTTGGGTGGAAAAAGAATATATTTAAACACAAGACAATCTAATTTCAAACAAAAATCAATTATATTTTTATCATGTTAGTGTTCAGGCTGAATAGCAATTTCAAGTCTATGAAATATTTTGCTACATTTATTTAAAAGAAAATGTTATCAATTTGCATTGGAAATAAATATTGTGTCTTTCTTTTTGTTGAACTATTGAAAAAGTCCAAAGTGGAATTTTCTGAAAGATGCAGAGATTATCTGTAGTACCTTACCATCAAGACTCAAGTATGACAGTAAAAACTTTGTTAATTTTGGTTGCATTTTCTTAGATTATATTTTAGCACTGTATGTGGACTACAATAACATGTCAGGCAAACAACATATATCAATATTTTCAAATGTTAAAATTTAAATAGGACACCAAGAGCAATATGAGAAGTGTCTAATCCATGAAACTGTCTTCACAATTAACAGAGATAGTGAAACACTACTCAATCAAACCACAATCAGTGTATTCCACTAAAGTCAAGGTGTTTTGAAAATGTCTGCTTTATTGCTGAGTAAATTGATTCCCTTTCTAATGGCCAAATACTACTTTTCATATTTACAATCAATGCAACCTACTGCCTTATTAGCTACCCTACTATTAACAAACTAGTGCTAAAAGAAATTATTAAAACTAAAAATACTCAGAATTGTTAGCTCAATTTTAGTTTGATCAGCTCGATCAGCTTTACAAAAACAAGCAAACCCACAAAAATATTGAGGATTATTCCAGTCAGTGTTGGAGCTATTCTCAAAATGAAGAATTATGCTATTGAATGTTTTTGCCATGCGCTTTTCTTTGTATAGGCTTTGAAATGATGCTTATCTAAAGTGTATACCAGTAATCCTGCAGTACCAATTCCATTTATGTGAGATGCACAGTATTTTGCACTTTAACACTGCCTCAAATTGATCAAGGTAGAAAAACCAATTACATAAATTTCCTGGAATGAAAAAGGTAACATGACTTTGCAGTGAAAAGAAAGGTCCTCAAGGCAGATCCATATTACAGTTTCAAAATGAAATGGCTTGTTGGTTTTCATTTGTGTTTTGGTTTGACAGTAGGGTACAATACTGGGAAAGTATTTGACCTCTCCAGGTGTCTGTGCTAGCTATGCAAAATATGCTCATGTGGGTACATAGAAAATGAGAGCTTGAATGAGAATACCTTAAAGGATAGGAAAAAATTATTTTTGTCAGTGTAATTTATGTGTTTGAACTGAACACTGCAACATGCCTTTGAAAATGGTGGTATTTAGCAAAATACTCAATTAGTACTTTAATAATAAAAGTAAAAAAACCCCCACATTTAAAATAGTGGTGAAAATTCCACTTGCTGTGAAAGAGAGAAAATGTTTATCATGATAATGCTTTAAACTGATGTAAAGTCCTCTGCTCAGTTACATATTATAACAGATACCATCAGAAGACACTATCTACACTGTATTTTGTATTTGAAAACTAATGGCCTGAAACTGCCAAGATCTGAATTACTTCTATAACACCACTCAGATGAATAAGGACTGTTCCTGGAATTGTTGAGAGCAAATAATGTCAAAGCAATCTCCTTCCACAACATGGTTGCAAAACCTTGTAAATGGGAGAGAAGCAGTAGATGATGTGTCATGAAGCTTTAAGCAAATCTCACCCAATGTGGTTTTGATGAAACTTCTACTGAGAGAGGGAAAACTGGATGGAAAACTGAAACTATAACCACAATAGTTTTCAGTGCCAAGCAATAGGACAAGAGGCAATGGGCAGAAACTGATGTACAGAAGTTCCACCTGAATATAAGGAAGAACTTTACTGTGCAGGTTGATTGAACACAGGTTGTCCAGAGTGGGTGTGGAGTCTCGCTCACTGGAGACACTCAAGAATCATCTGGATGCAATCCTGTGCCAGGTGCTCTGGGATGACCCTGCTTGAGCAGGGGGATTGGACCAGATGACGCACTGTGGTCCCTGCCAACGTTACCCATTCTGTGATTCTATGCTTCCGTATTAGTATAATTAAAACCAAAACAAAACCCAACACAAACAAAACCAAACGGGTGGCATCTGCCTTGGCTACAGGCCTCTTTGTTCTTTTACTTAATGACACAACAGAAAAAATGGGATATGTTTATTTGTAGAGGACACAAACCAAGACAGGACTAAGTTCTTGGCTAAGCATTTTGCGGGCCAAGTTGTGCATTCAGAAGGCACCGACAGGCCGAGGGAGCACCGCAGAGCGCGCCAGAGCGAGCCTTCGCCAGCACAAGCACAGCATTAGGAGGAGTAAGCCCGAACCGATTTGTAATGCGTGTGGTCCCTCGGTGTTGATTCCTTGGCCCAGTTTCCTTACAGACAGCGGCAGGGAGCTGCCATGCGTGCAGCTGCTTTGCAGTGCCACGGCTCGCTGCTCCGTGCGGGCACTCTCGGCAGCGGCGCTCACACCCGCGGCGCCGCCGGGCGGGGCGGGGCGGGGCGGGCCGAGGCGCGGGCAGACGGCGCCATCTCTGCGNGGGCTCCGGGACCACCTCGGCGCGGCCCGGAGTGCGCGCCCGCCGCTTGTGCCGCTCCGTTCGCCGGCTCCGCGGTGAGTGAGGCGTGAGCTCCGCCGTGCGGGAGGGGAGCCGAGTGTCGGGCTGGGCTCTCCCCGTGCGGGCGCGCTGCGAGGGGCGGCAGGTGCGGCAGCCAGTTCAGCCGCAGGATCCCTGCGGGAGGGGACGCGGTCGCCGCAGTGTAAGTCCAGGGCAGTGCCGGGCTGGGCAGAGTAGATCTGCGCCGCCCGCCTTTTGCCTGGACCCGTGGGAATGGTGCAGCGCTCAGCGCCTTGGGCGCTGCGGGAGCGGGCGGGATGCTGCCCGCGGGGATGCCTCG
The DNA here is from genome assembly GCA_013396735.1 of Grallaria varia. Classification (NCBI taxonomy): domain Eukaryota; kingdom Metazoa; phylum Chordata; class Aves; order Passeriformes; family Formicariidae; genus Grallaria; species Grallaria varia. The sequence continues at coordinate 216,474 of VWZG01002877.1, read as the reverse complement.
CTCGCTGTCCCGCTCGCTGCTCCGCCCGCAGGGATGCTCCACTCGGTGCCGCACTCGCTGCTCCGCCCGCGGTGCGCGCAGCGGCTCCTCTGCCGCCGGAGTGGGCTCAGGGCAGGGACAGGGCGAGCCCTCGGGACAGGTGTTCGTGCGGCACCGCCCGCCCGCAGCAGCTTCGCTGTTCGCTGTGTTCGTTGTGCCCCGAACAACTATACCCAAAAGGCCCCCAGGATAGCCTCGTTTTTAAAACTTCCGGCTTTTAAAGCGGTGTGTTGGTTTATTTCAACGCAAGTCCTCGTTCTTTAATTTTTTTTTCTAGAGCTGTAGGTGATAAGGTCTATCATATTTGAGTCTAAACCAAATGCGAGCGGGGTTATTTTTTAAGCGGGCCCCGTCCCCGCGCTCCTGTGGAGCAGGCTCCCTTTGGGAGAGCCCGCGGGCCAGAGGGTTTTTGGACTTTTCAGCGTGCAGGTGGGTTCCTTTGTGTCGGCTTTCACCGCAAAAGCTGCAGGTCGGTGCATACCACTCACTTGCTCCCTGATTTTGTTAGTCCTCCGGCTCCGGGGATGATGCGCTGAGGGACAGACGCGCCCGCATCCTGGCACGCGGGCTGCCGAAGCAGAAGCCCATAGAAGGAGTCAAGCAGGTGGTGGTCGTGGCTTCTGGAAAAGGAGGAGTTGGAAAGTCAACAGCAGCAGGTAAGAGGTTGTTTTGGTTTTTTAAAAATTGTTGGCTTTGTATGTTTGCTAGTACTTCATAAGGAATATTGAGATGCTTGTGTCATTGTGATAGGACAAGGGTGAATGGTTCTAAACAAAAGTGGAGAGATAGAGATGAGGTATTGGGAAGAAATTCTTTACTCTCAGGGTGATGAGGCGCTGGAATAGTTTGCTCAGAGAAACAGTGGATACCCCATCCTTGGAAGTGTTAAGTGTTGGCTTGGATGGGGTTTTGCGCAACTTGGTTTAGTGGAAGGTGTCTCTGTCCGTGTCAGGGGTTTGGAGCTGGGTGGTCTTTAAGGTCCCTTGCAACCCAAACCATTCTATGATTCTATGACCCTGAAGGTAAACTTCTTTGAAAAGATCTGTGTAAAGTGTTAGAAATTTGTTTTAAGATCTCTTCCTTAGCATCTAGATCGGAGAAGACTCATCCTTTAGTTGAATGATGTCTACTGCTCATCTCCATTTGTTGTGACTGACATATGGATGTATCTCTTAATTTGTAATATTTTGTTTTATATTTCAGCCATACTTGAAAAGGACCAATTGACCAAATGCTAGAACAGATAAACATGATACCTGTACTTAAAGTAACTGTACTTTA
>VWZG01002877.1:46668-215090 GCA_013396735.1 Grallaria varia | reverse complement strand
CTATTTGTCTGTCATCTTATACATAGAATACACATACCTATACAGAGACGTGCAAAACAATTCACACTTGCATTTCTTAACCATCAACCAAAAGGTTCATCATTATAATTCATGGATTGGTTGTTTCAGGTTACTAAAAATACCAAATAACTGTTTGTCTGTCTACAATTTACAAAATGAACATACTTTGAAAAATAAATTCAGATTATTCTCGTCATGTCTGCAAATAAATATGTGAGTTTAAGTTCTGGTAATTGGCATCTATATGTAATTTCTACATAAAATATAACGTATGTATAAATAATACTTAAAGCTAGGAGTTCATTCCCATCCATTTAAAAATAAAAATCAGGTTCAACAAGCATTAAATAAGAGATCAGAAAGGTAAATGAACCATTCAAATGTAGCTGTATTGGACAACCTTTTTTAAAATAATATATTAATTCGTAATACTGAGAAGAAAATCTATATTCTTGTGTATTATGAGAATAAATTTCATGCTTCAAATGAACAATTGAAGGTCAGATAACTAGTATAAACAAAAGTATTGCATGACATCATTCCTGAATTATGTGCTTTAAATTATATTCTTTGTAATTGAGGTTTGTGGGGAACGTGTTTGTTGATGATTCCGCTGACTCATTTTGAGAGCAGGGTTTTAAAAGAAAGGAGAATAGTAAGCACCTCTAATTCCTAAAGCACTACAGAAACTACTAGTCTTATTGCTTGTATCTCAGAATGCCTGACAGGGCCCTTTTGATAGTTTTTCCCTGCGTGGTTATGTTTCAGTTGCTCTGGGTGTCTGTGTTAGGACAAGAGGAACTGCATTCTGGTCAAGTTTGTCAGGGCCATTCCTTAACCTGTTGGATAACTCTTTCTGTTTGTTTTGCTTTCATGCTGTGTTCTCTGTTGTTTCCAGTGCTTTTGGTCTTCTGAAATCAATACAGTCAACAGTTATAAAAAATAGGAAAAATAGTTTTCAATGCATATTTGAATACTTGAGTTCGTTTTTGTTGTTGTTTCTTTTTGTCTAGTATAAGTGTTGGACTTTTTGTTTGTTTGCTATGTTTTCTGTCACTTTCCTGTGAAGTTTCTGTCTTTTAACAGTATCATTCTGTATTTACTCCATCTAGCCCAAGTTTGGGGTTTGTTGTTGTTGTGCCTTAATTTTTTTTTTTTTTTTTTTTTTTTTTTTTTTTTGTGTTCTTTTTTTTTTTTTAAATTCTTCTGTTCCCTCTTTTGCATTACCCTGAAGATGAGAGTACTGGAGAAAACTGATCCTGTCATGAGAAGAGATCAAAGTGTGGTCTTGAAAGAAATGACATTTCTAATTTACTGAAAGTCTTACTGTTTTCCGCTATGGAAGGGGAATAAAATTGAAGACTGGTGTTCTTGCTCACATTTTGCTAATCTTGAAGTTTGAGGAAAATAAAACTACTTATTATGTGGACCTTCAGATGTTTTTTAGCAAAGACTAAAACACTGACATTCTTGATTATTGCTCAGGAAAGCTAATACCTTTGACCATGACTTTATATCAGTCATATTAACTGTGTTTTAACTTTTAACTAACCACCCTCTGGGTGAAGAACCTTTTCCTAATATCCACCCTAAACCTCTCTAACACCGTTTCGTGACAGGTTTAGGTTGGAGTAGACTAACTCAGTTCTAGAGGTTTAGGTTGGATTAGACTCAGTCAGATCAGCCTGTGCATCATTCCTGATACTGGTTGGCAGGTGGAGCTGGTGGTTTACCATGAGTGCTAAACCCTTGAGTAACACCGCCTATGGAGACTTTCTGCTGTGCCTTTTGCAACCGGCCTTGCCTATCTCACATTGGCCTCTTTAGCCATCAGCACGCTTGCAGCAAGCGTGGGTAGAGCCCTTCCCAAATATTCGTTCGCGAAGCCAAGCCATGATAAACCCTTGAGTGGAGAGACCATGGTGACTTTTCTTGGAGCCTTCTAAGGAGTTGTATACAATTTGTGGCATGTATTGCCTTGTTCTCCTGCACTCTTGGTTATAGGAATGTAGTAGTTAGAGCCAATATAAACATTTAGCATCAAGTTAGGTCCTATGCTACCTGTTTATGTCCTCTTGGTACTGACAGTAATATTAAGACATGCATTGCAGTTGATTTTTTTAAAATTTTTTATTCATAATAAAATTGGCTTGCTTGTTTTTTCTTTGATTGATTTGGGGAATAGTTAATCAAGCATCTGTTTAAATAGCAAGTTGAAGAATAAAATCTATGTACTTTATTGGCTTAGGAGTAAACACAAGCTGTGTACCTCTTAGAGAAAGCTGTGCAGTTGTCCTTGTTAGCCCCCCACCGTTTTGTTTGAAGGAATTTACTTTCTCAGTGCTAAGTTCTTCAAGACAGTAATTGGCTCCACAGCTTGTTCTCAGAACCTTTATACTCTTCTGGTAGAACAAGACTGACTGCAGCTTACCTTTCTTGAACGGCTGTGTGGACTGACAAACAGCAACATGTAAAGAAAACAAGAGATGTTACCTGAGAGTAGTGTGTGTTGTGTTTTTTCCCTTGTTTCCCCCCCAAAACATGTAACTGCTTGGGTTTTAAAAGTTACTATTTGTTTATACTGAAGCTTCTAAGCAGTCTTCCAACATTATTGAAGCTGGGGAGCCATTATAGATAGCATTTCTTGCACTTGCTTTTTAGTTACAGGAGTTAAGTGTTGATGAAAATGTAAAAGCTGTAAACAAACTCAGTCTTTTCATTTGCTTCATTCCTTTTTGTCTGTTTCTTCAGTTGTTAGAGATGGTTTCAGGTAGATGTGACTTTGTTTTCTGACATAAAAATCAAGTGGAAAGCACACACTGCACCTTCTTCCAGAAAACGTTCAATATATCACAAGAAATCTCAAAAAAAGGGGTATGATCATCTTTTTGGTCACCGTGCTTTAGTAGTTTATGTCAATACTTATCTAATTTCTAGTTTTATGAAAGTTCACTACAGACTATGGTGAGGGTTACCAATGGTAGGGATAATTTCGTTTTATAGTACAGTATCCACTTTTCAGAAGTGGGTACCTCAAAAATGTTTCCTTAATGTTATGCTTTGGCAAAATCTTGAAATGGTATTTTTATTTTGCAGTGTCTTCTAGAAACTTAAGAGTTTGCAAGTTTTTGTGGATTGAGTTTGTTTGCTTCTTAACAAACATGAACTGAAATGTGGGTGCTGCTGCCACTTAAACTGAAAATATCCTAGAGATGCAAGAACCTAAGATCCAAGATGATGATGCAATTATTAAATAAGTGTCATGTATTTGTATTTTCTCATATTAGTAATGATAACGTTCTCAATATTTAGGAATTAAGTTTTCCTGCACTTAATATTTCTGTTTTTTTTCTCTTTCCTCTTTCTTGCAGTAAATATAGCCCTCGCCCTAGCAGCAAATGATTCGGTAGGTGAACATCTTAATTATCAGCCTTACTGTGAAATGTATGTCATGTATCAAATGGTTAGTGCTGAGGGCAGTCACATTCATTAAATGTATTTACTCTGACAGGTAATTCTTCGTTTTTGCTGGACTTTTGAATTTCTGGTAATTTGTTCGTATTTTATCAGTACCAGTAAAAACTTAGTAGATCTCATCCTTTATCTTGGTTTGTCTGTGTCCTTTCCCTTGTGTGTTGCTGAGTTCAGCTGCAATTCTGCAAGAATGTGTAGATGTAGTAGAGGATGCTTATGCAGGTTTGAGACACTTAATAAGTATTTAAATTCTCTCACTTCAGAACACTGACTTGAAAAAAATATGGGTCAGTGGATAGTGTCCAAACCAATTTTTTTTAGCTCCAAAGATTTAGTTTTTCTGAAGAAATTGCTGTGTAAAAATACATTATATATAAACAGTTAAGGAAAAAAAAAAGCTATGTGTCTTCCCTGAAGCTTGGAAATGCTTTTTTTTTTACGTGACAAAATATTCCCAGTTTGGTATTGCTCAAACTGTTACCTGAACTATAAATAGACAGTGGCAACCATCCAAGTGTAAAAACCACAGGTGTTCATTATGTCCACCTGCTGCTCTAGGCTGGGAGTAGTGTCATTGTGCACATTTATTGCCACACAGGTCAACTCAAAAGCAAGCCTCATTCCTAGGTGAGGGTGTATAATGCAGGTTTTGGACTCATAAAACATTAAATACAAAGTATCCTCAACTACTTTAATCAGGAAGATGTAGCATCTTTTTCTTGTTGTAAAAGGTGAGTAAAAGAAAACATGTAGAGGGAGTGAGGTTTATATGCAATCTGCACGTTTTTTCTGGGAGTTCTGTAAAAGATTAAAAAAAAAGCCATAAACTCAGTCACACTTAATAAGCAGAGAGTGTTTAAAGCTATTATGTGAAATATGTACTGTTTGTGATGGCATCTGATCTTGTTATTTCACAGTTCTAATTCTCTGTTTTAAATAGACTGCTGGAGTAATTTCATTTCAGAAAAATCTGTCATCTTGAAAAGCAAAACTGCTTGAATGGTTCCTTCTAATTAACTTTAAAACATGACATTTGCTGTAATACTTTTGCAAAACAAATGTGAGCCTACAGTGTGATCTGTTGTGGAGTGGTCATTGAGTAGCTCCATGGAAACCATAACAACTAGTTGCACATAACTTTCTGTACCAGGTTACCTGTTTTTAAGATTGTGTCTGCTACTTTTCAAACATGGAGATAAACCATCTCTTAGTAATTCTGAGATACATAAGTTTGGGGATTATGTCCTTTGTTAGGAGTTAAGCATCTGACTTTAAACATAATGATGTGTTACATCATTTCTGTAGCCCACTAAAACACTCATAAAACAAAGAAATAAGAGAGGCCATAGTCTAGAATGATTGAAGTAGTTGCTGCTGGACTTGTTTGGAAAATCAGAAATAATTTTAAATGAAATTGAGCCGAGAAAGTTAAGTAAACATAGAAATGGGGCTGTCATTTCTGGTGTTGCCATTATGTGTGAAGTTGGAGGTGAGCATCTAGTGGATGTTAATGAAGGGCAGCTGAAATTGATGAAATAGCTATGACTTAGCAAGCTGCTACCTTGGTGAAATTGTGCATTGATGTAGTTAGAAAATATGAAATTAACGTGGGTTGACAAGCTAAAAACTCAAAATTTCTCTTCTTTGTTCATGCATTAATATAAATATTTTTGTGAGGTTTTTTGGGTTTTTTTTGCGCTAATGACGCATACATCATGTTTGTATTTAGACATTGGCCTTGAAGTCACTGGTCTGTTCATTTGTGTGCTCACATTGATTTCAGTTCACTAATTTTGTGAGTCAGGCTTTTGAAATGAGTATTTCTGGGACCTTATTCCAGGCTGGGATTGTCCAGTGCTCTGAATTGTAGAGATCATTGCTATGGTCAATTTTGTTGCGGTGACTGAAGTTAGGAAGGAGGTTGTTTTCTAGAGTCCATTGGTGCCTCCTGCTCAAGTTTAAAGTGAATTTCTTTGTCCTCAGATATACAGTAATGGATGTCTTCATTTTACTACTAACTGTGCATCACCTTCCCATTGTTTTTCTTACCTTCATTGCTATGATAAGTTTGTCTCTTTCAGAGGAAGCAGTAATGATTCTGTTAGTAAATCAGAGCTTCAGGAGGGCCCTGTAGTTGATTGCAGTCCTTAGGTCTCCTATAAGCAAAATACAGGTTTATAGAAACTGATCTTGAACCTGATGTGCTGCTTAAAGAAGGAAAGAGAGGACACGTGGAGGAAGATAGGTCACCATGACAATAAAGGTTTGGTTCCTTCATTAGGCAGTCTGTTTGTGTTACAAGTTTTGTGTTTGTAACTCAAGTGTTCTTTTTCTGAGATAATACAGGTCACAGGCTATTGAGAACAAGTGTCTTCTGGTGAGGGAGATCTGTGGAAGATACTTTCAGAGGATACTGGATTAGAGCAGATTGTTGCTGCTTTTAGTAACAGCTGTGACGTCTTGTTGTTTGATAGTGTTGTAAACTGGAAGATTAACAGTTAAAGCCTAAAGGATATTTTCGCCCTCTTGATAAAAGAAAGCACCTTTCCATCTTCTCTTAAAAGCTTACTTTCTGTAGTTAAAAAACAAAATGAAAACCCCACTGTTTTTATAGATAGATTTCTTTTTTTTAATTGGAAGCTTTTTCATTTATTATAGTGATTGTCTGAAATACTAAGGTGAGCAGAGCCTTGGATATTGTTGTGGTTGTGCACTGTTGTTTGCAGAGCTGGGATCAGAATTTGAGAGTTCAAAGTCTTGTATGCTTGTGCTCAGTCTGTTTGGTATGTTTTTACCTAATGGTTACAGAGTAAATAATTCAACACAGGATTTCACTTAGATGCCTAGATACCATGTCCAAGACAGAGTAGGGGTTTTTTTTGGGAGGGTTTTCATTTTTTCTTGTTTGATTTTGGTTTTTGATTCAAAGCCAGGGAAAACAAGCTGGACAGCTTCTTATGCCTTCCTGGAATATTAGTTTTTTGGTACCCTGGGTTACCTGTTGTAGATGGATTAGTTAAGAAATGTATAAGCTCCTGGGCTTGTGCCAAGGCCTAGAAATGTATACGATGTTCTTTTTGTGTTAAGAAATAGCTCAAAGTCTTACTCTTGTGTCCTATTTTTAATTGCTCGCTTAGTTTGACAGCTGATTCTTTTCATTCTTTTGATGTACTAGCAGTCAGTTGTGTTCCCCTAGGAGCACTTGGGAAGAATTTTTGGGTTTTGTGCCAGGACGATTCATATTCAGACTAGAATGACTATTTATGAAAGCTGCCTGGCCAGAGACGATTTATTATAGTAGAAACAAGTTGAATTAATAGATGGCAGCAATAATAGGGTAGAGATTGCTTGTTTATGAACAGAGTATTTTAGTGAGCAAACACCAGCTGTGCATGACTAAGGATGGCACAAATCCAGTTGGGAGACTACATGCTTGTGCTGTCACTATGAGGCAAGCTCCCCACTCAGATTTCCTTTGACTCGCCTTTTCGTTCAGGAAGATTTACATTTATCATTAGAGGATGAAATGTTTTTTGTGTTGTGAAGGACAGAGGAGCAAGAATTAAAACCACGTTGAACAAGTCAGCATGTAAGCATAAGCAGGTTGCTTCTGCCTGCAGTAGTGGGGACATGTGGTTAAAGGCAGCAGTTTTCACTCTTCTAGCCGAGCTCTGTGCCAAGGGATTAGTGGGTCATGCAGACCAGAACCGAAATCTGCGATGCACCTGGGGTGCTTTAGCTCGGGGAGCAGCCCGTGTTCCCACGCAAGCCTGTAGGTGTGAGTGGTGGCCCATCTGTGTCCATGTCCGTGTCCATGCCAGCAGGGCATGCAGCATCGTCCACCACCTCTGCCTGCACCTGCTGAGCCGGGAAACCCACGTAGGCACCTGCCTGCGATATGCACAGGCTACTAAGGGGTTCCTCATACATATATAGCAAGTTACAGCACAGAAATGACGTCGTTAGGGGCTGACTCTTGGTGTGAATTCACTGTTGTGATAATAAAATTAATTTTAATTTCTTCAAAACATGTTTTTAATAAAACACACTTCTAAAGTACTCAAAAGCCACCCAGCTTACTTTCTTTACAGTCCAGCTTTCCCCCCACCTATTTGGCTCCTGTAACGAAACTGTTTGTCCACAGGGTAATATTTGACTGCTGCATTCATAGATGACTTCACAATATATAAATGTTTCTTACTAGTAAGGAAAAAAATCCATGTGGGAGGACAAATAAATCTAGAAGAATTTAGACAATAATGGGCTTCTTCACTGAGTAATCATAGTGTGAAAGCAAGTTTTGACCAGTTTTGTCCTCCTGTGCAGCTTTTCTAATTATTAGGGTTTGATTTCTAGGCCTCTTTACCTCTGTTGCTTAGAGAACCAGGAGACTTTAATTGCTGTAGATAAGGTCTTCATGCTTGTTTCTTAATGCTGAAAAGTGTCAATAAAACTGGAGATGCCAGTTAGAATTGTTTTGGATTATTTTGCAATGACAGCTCGGCTTCTAGATCAGTTGAGAAAATGAGAGGATAAAACTTTAAAAATCTTACTGTTTTTCAAGTAAAAAATGAGTGAAATTAAAAATATTCTTAAACATAGACCTCTTAGAATGTTTTATCTAAATCAGGTAATGGCATGCTTAGTTTGAAAAAAATTTTCCTTATTTTTGTTACAAAGTATTGCCTGTAGAGTTAAATACCTGCATCCTTAGTCTTCAAGTCATTGAAAGCCTAGTGCAGTTGTCAGTGAGACTGATGTGGAAGATGGAGCATGTTCATAATAGTTTGACATGCTGTGAAAGTGGAGAGGCATCTTGTAGAGATGGGGTAATGTTGGGGATTCTGTTTGGTAATTTCTTTTTCAGTGGTGCTGTATTTTTTTTTTTTTTAATAGGATACATAATGTTCAAGAAGGCAAGACAAGGCTGAATTACTGGTATCTGATTATTGAGAAAACTGAGTAGGAGCTAGTGCAGACTTGTGGAAGAAAGTGCCAGAGAAGTTCTGTAGCTGGCAGAAAGTTGGAAGAACTTCATATGAAGGAAAAGAGCTTTTTAAACCAGTAGCAGACTGAGTGTTTGAAACATATTTGTGTTTCTAGGGTAGAGTGTGAGGGAACTGCAGTGGTACTTTTTTGGCTTTAATCCAATTTACAGCTAGGCACTTAAATAGTGTGCAGCTGAAAGAGCTAGAGAATTAGGGATTAGAAGATGGCTATTCATTGTGTCAGTATGTCAAATGAGAAATCCATAGCCTATCCTGATTTTAAGTTCCCTTTTGTCCTATGCGTTGCTGCTTGCAGTTTGGGATTAACTCTTAAGTCTATAATGACATTAAAGGGGTAAATTGGGAGTCCTGGTGGTGGATTAAGAGCACCAGCTTTAAAATAACTGGCACCTTCACTTAGCAAAGCTGAGATCCCTGTCTTTGGAATGGACTGCAGTTGCTGAATGTTGGGAGCACTTCTAGTGTAGAAAATTCTTCATGGTATAGAATAATGACAGCTCATTAACCTGTGCCTGTATCTCTCCCAGGCTGAACACCAGGGAATTCTGGTGGGCTGCAAAGTTTACTTCAAAGTAAAATACCATCCACTAGCATCCAGTGGGGATACATATGCCTGATCAAGTATGGAAAAAAGTCTCAGAAAATATGAGCAAAAATGAAATTGACACTGTCAAAGAGTCTCTGGATGCTAAGCAGGCTATGTTGATTAACTGCTATTTATAGCAACTTTTTGTGAGCTCTTTTTAAAAATTTTTTTCCCTTTCTTTTTTGGTGTGAAGTCTTTTATCAGGTCTGCTCCTCAATAAACTATTTGGCAATTTGGAAGAAATTAATATCACCATAATCTCCTCTGCACATGGAATTATGTGTAGACGAATCCTTGGTGATATGTGAATAGAACTGGTTGTATTTGGCTGAAAATTTGTTACTGGAAAATATAATTGATTTCATAGTTAATAGTCCCTGAAAGACAAAGAAGGGAAGCTACATAAGGAGAGCATAGAGAGAAACTAAACAGTGCTTAAGTGTCTGCTCAAACAGCTAAGAAGATATGGATCATTTTGTTCTTAGCATGGACTTACGCCATCTGAACAAGGATTGTGTGTAGTAACATTTATCTGCCAAAGAGAACAAACATAATAGCAATTGCATGCTTTCTAATCTGCATAAGGAAAAGCAAATGAGGCAGAATTTACTGGGTTTTTTTCATAAGACCTCTCTCTGCCAGAACTTTGTCTAATGTGGCCTTCAACAACTTTATTTTTTTTTTCCTCTGTAATTATTATAACTGAGTTCAGAGCTTGAAAATCGTTTGTTTAGAATACATGTCTTCCAAATCTCAATTGCTTTGTCCATAAAGCATCAGCCTGGTTCACGGGCTGAGTTTTGATACTGTTGATAATCCTGCCAGAGAAGGTAAAGGAAAGGATCTTTTTAGTGGGGCTATCTGTGCCTATAATTTGTACACTGCACTAGTGGGGCTGTCTGTGCCTATAATTTGTACACTGCACTAGTGGGGCTGTCTGTGCCTATAATTTGTACACTGCACAAAAATGAAACTGTAGAATTTTCCTCTTTCAGGGACATATGCAAGAGTATCTTCTTTATCTATTGATGTAGCATTTGGTTTTCTTGTAAATATGGGATCTGTACCTGATGACTGTGAAAACTTGTTTTTTTGTGTAGGTGAGAGAAGTTTCTAAATGGCAATGGAAACTTCACTGTATTTATACTGGATTAAGAGCTGCAGTGATTATATAACTTAGAGTACCTTACGCTGAATGTTTGTTAGAAATCTTTAGAAAGGTCTAATGGACAAATTAATGTCTTGCTGAGATGATGAATGGTAGTGAAGTAGGAAGAGTCATGTAGTCAGTGATGTAAAAGCAGAAGATGAACTATAGTTCTTTACCAGAGTCCTTTATTCTGAGCTCACCAATGATCAGATGAGACCATGGCAGTCAGTACCAGTACTGCAGAAAGAGCAAATCCTAGCAGTAGGTAGCCTGTGCTAGACAGCGTTTATCTGGAGAGGGGGAGAATCTTGAAAGCATTAGTAGAGAAGGTGAGTGTGCACATTTGTGAGTCTTTAAGTATAGTTTTAGCTCACAAGAGAGTACTTTTGGGTTTTTATGTGACAACAATATATTTATTTCAATTTTTTTGTTCTCTGCCTGATGGGATTTTGATAAGGATCTTACTCTGTATGAAGAGGTCAATAATTCTGTATGTATTAAGTTTTTTTTTTTTTTAAAATAACTGCCAGTGATGTGGAATTGCATGATTAAATCATATGGGAATGCTTACACAGTCAGTTGTATCTTGAGAATTTAAGCTGTTCAGAACTTGCAGTAAGGAAAGACAAAAAGATATAGGTCTCTAGAAAGTATTTTCCAAGTATAATGAACTTGAAGATTGATTCAAACTTTCTTCCACAGCTGGTCAGGTGGAATAAAAAGGACAAAAGTTAACTTGAGAACAGCTGTTTGGAACTTGATTATTGCTGTCATCTGCAGAGATGGAATGCAGCTTGTTTAATAGCACAGGACAGGAACATGTTTATAATGAGAAAATGTGGCTGTAAGAGGATGGTGAAGTTTTATTTTCTGAATCCTTTTCCTGCAAAGTGCCAAGGGTGACTGTAGCATTGGTGTGTGCTATGCTCTGAAAAACGCTTAGAAGCGGAGGGACTTCTGTGTCCTTGGATGTGCTTTAAGTACTCATTTCTGTTTGTGTAAGTAGTATTACTTAAGAAAAAAGATTCAGCATCAGAATGAGATGTATATGCACATGAAAATAATGTCAGAGGGCATAAGAAGAATCTTACAGCTTTTGTTTCCTCCTCTTTTTATTTTAAGTTGCTGTTGTGGTCCTGCTTGTGATCCCCTGAAGTCTGTTCCTTTTGTCCAGATGTTCTTTTTTACCTTGTCTCATGTTATGCCTGTTTTTTTTAGGATTTGGTTTAATAAAGCAATGCTTTGAAAGATGTGCTGTTTTATATGAGGTGTGGGTTATATGGTGGAAACACAATTTATTAACATTTAGTTTAATTTTTTAATTATTGTAACTCGCGCATCTGGATTGCATTTCACTCAGCATGAGAAGTATCTGGTGTTGGTAATTCTGATCAACAGTTTCATGTGGTAGCGTCCAGGTGTGTGCATATTATTTCTTCTCTTGGGGATTTAAAATGCTGTAAATGCTGGAAGAGATGATCTGGACTGTGCTGTGCTTGTCTTAAAAGATCCCTTGGTAACTGCAATAATGTATTTCCAAGATAGTTAAAACTTGAGTAAAGGATTATTATTGGTATTCTAGGGATGCTTAGATACTGCAAAAACAGGGATAGTTGGGAGAAACAAAACTCAAACCTGTAGCTTATTGGGCCAATGCTTTCTGTATAAGTTGCTACTTTTAGGCAGTAAGAATTCTTCTTATCTAAGGTGTTGAATTGCTTGGTGAAGAAAAAAGGCCTTGCCTTAGGCTATCTTTAGTGAGATTCTGCCAGTGATTTAAAGATTTACCAAAAGACCTTTCTCCTATAATCCTGCAAAGAGCACCATGCTTACAGGAACACTTGTGCTTTCATAAACATGAGTTGTAGAAACTTGGGAATCTGTTATTTTTCTGTTTGAAGATGACAGTTTTGTTGAACCATATCCACGAACACAAGCAATGCATCTTGGAAACAGTCACTTTTCTTACTTCTGAGGCAGTGTGTAAATTTTTTTGAGAAACTGTCAGGTTTGTTGTATTTGCTTGAAACTAAGATCAGCTCTGTAATTTAGAGTATTAGCTGAATTTACAAAGTCCTTCTAGGTAATTGAAGAACATTTTTCTCCAGTGTGCATATATTTATTCTTCATTCCAGGAAATTTTATACCCATGTACAAATGTAGATACATTCATGCTGACTCCTAAGAATAAGTAGCCTGAACTGCTGAAGACTTGGTTATGTCCAGGAGATCATAAAATGAGTCTAATTAATTGAGATAATCTTAAATCTTCTGTCCCCTTAGGCTGAAAACGAAACTAGTGAGTTGTGAGATCATTGTAGTCAGTCAGTGCATAGTCACAAGCCTTGTTGGGAGGAGGGGAACTCTCAAAAAATTGAGGGGAAGGATGTCTGTCAGGTTTAAAACACTATGTAGGTTTTATAGCAAATATTTACTTTCATTTGGGAGGGAATCAGGTGGCACAACCCTTAGATGCTGTTTTGATGAGTTCGATTAGCTGCTGACACAGACCAAGGGACTGAGTCATGAATTTTTCTAATCTGGTAAAATAATGCATTTTGTACAAGACCAAAGAAGCTCGAATACTCTGTTGTTGACATCTTTGAAATCTAACATAAAAATGGGTCTTTTCAATGTTTTTGCAATTGCAGATCTCATAGGCAAGAAGTAGAATAATTTGTTAGATAACTCCTGAACCTTTTTCTGATAGTTTTCACAAGACGTTATAAAGAAAAAATGTTAAATATAAATTAAATACTTCATATAATTGTGTATGCTTTGCTCTGTTTAATAAAAAGTATATTGAATAATTGAACCCAAATTTGATTGATTTTTGTAGTAACAACTTATTTTTCAAAGTGCATAATAGATCAAATATGTTAATGCAATTTTTTACATCTTAGTTGTAAAATTTAAGATACATTTGTCTTCTGAGTGGTAAATTTTACACTCCAAATTGTTGAGCTGTTAAGTGTGTCTTCAGGATTCAATATCAACAGCTTTGAAAAAGAGAAGGATAAAAGAAATCAACTTCTACAGAATAAAAATGCCCAGAAACTCAAGTTGCTACATGTAGGTTAATGGTTGGACTTGATGATCTTGGAGGCCTTTTCCAACCTAAACAATTTTATGATTCTATGATATGTTGTAGTAGCAAGTGTCACTCTTGCTTCTCAGTTGTCTAGGCTTTAATGAGTTAGTTTCCTTATCTTAATTGCAATTCAGATTTGTTTAGTAGTAGTGGCTTCATTGCCTAGTTTTTTGGTCTAGATACATCCCAAACAACGGTAAACAAACTGTAATGCCACAGAATACCCTTCATGTTTAGAAATCCTGTTTAAGGGTAACAATGCAGTGTACTTGCATTAAAAACCTTGTTATACTCTTCTTCTAACCAGAAATTTGATAGTTATCACTGAGCCTTTATCTTTCTATCTTTCCCATCAAAGCTGTGATAAAAAATGGCTTAATATAAGGTATGAAATTAGGAAAGGGTCATCCAGAAAATGAAGCCCACATTTTGAAACAGTCATGGTGAAAGTCTGATTTGGCAGTGTTGGAAAAGCCATTACTGCCTTAACCTTTCAAACAAGTCCTTAAACATACGTGTTTGCAATTTTGCAAAATGTTGAATACAGTTAGCTTTTTATGTTAGAGAAACTTGACATTCAGCACTTTAAAGGGCTTGCTCTTTACTACTTAATTTGCAGAACTTGATAATTGGTGATGTTTCTTGCCATCTGTAGGAAAAACAGTTTTAATTTCTACGAAATATCTATGTATATCTGTAAGAAAAGAATATAGAAAAGAATCTTGTAAGTCTAGATTACATAGTTGAAATATTTAAAGTTTATTTGCGTAATGTACTGTGTATAGCTGAATAATCCCATTTTTAGCATACTTTCGTGTAAATGTAATTGATTAAAATGTTATGCCTGCTTAATCAGCTTCAGAGACTTGTATTTCAGTAACTTCAGGATGTCTGCAAAAGTTTACTCTGGCCACTTAAATAGAAGAAAAAATTATTTTTTACGTTTTTCACATTCCCTGTAATCACTACTATAGTTTAAATTGCATTAATTTGAATATGTTTACAAACTTCTCTTGTTTTTATTTTACAGTAAAATTTGATACCTTTAAAAAATGTTAAAATATTATTTCTGTATAAAGGTACATGGAGTCAAGAGAATGTTGTTGATAATGTATGTTAATATAAAGTCTGTGGTGTGCATTATGTAGGTAGGAAAATGTGCAAGTGAGGACTCTGTGTATTGAGAATCTAGATTTTATGAAGATGTCTGACCCAACTTGTAGACATTGTTATGTTTCATTCTTCAATTTCAATTTAGAGAGAAAGGAAGCAGTGATAACTGAAGTCCAAAATCAAGATCCTGTTTTTATTTCCATGAGCAGTTTTGAATTTTGCTTATCTAATAATTTGGAAGGGAAGACAGACATTTTGAAATGATTTTTCTTTGTTCCCTACACAGACAAAAGAAGTTGGTTTGCTTGATGCAGACATATATGGACCTTCAATTCCGAAGATGATGAACTTAAAAGGAAACCCAGAATTAACACCAAGTAAGTTGAAGTGATTTTTCTTACTGTTTTCTTTGTACAGGGATGAGCATGGTCCACTCATTGGTGCTTTCTTGGTGTGGCACAGAAGGGATGCAAACAGAAGATGGCAACTGAGTGTGTTTATTTGTTTTTTTACGTACAGTATTGAGGTTGCTTTCAGGGCTAGTTTGTACAACTAGGAGCATATTCAGGGTCTTATATTTTATTAGTCTTGGTCCACAGACTTTGGCAGTTTCATGAATTATTCATATAGACACTGGCGAGGGTATCTGGGAAAGGAAGGTTATTTAGTAGTTTTAAACTTGCTATACAATATCCTAGAGAACAAACCCCACTAATCTTGGGAAAAAGGAAAGACGAAAAGAAGTAAGGATCATTACAGTAGTTTGTGTAAAAGGTAATTTAAATTATTCTGTTTGAGCTCTCCTAAGGCAAATGTGCTAGGCCACTTGAGTCATTTGTAGTTGAAGCTGTGTGTTTAGGATTGCAGGAGTGGTCAGTTGGCTACCAAAAGGTAAAGACAGTATACAAGACTCCTGATTTTCCTTCTGCTAGGATGAATTCTGGGGAAACATAAATTCAGGTAGGAGAGTCTAGAGAGAAATAAGGAAGACCTAAAGCAGAAAGGTTTTGTCAAGTCTGTTTATCTTTCAGAAATTTGACCTTCACCCAGGCCAACCAAGGATAAAACTTAAGAATGGCTTTTATGTTAATACCCTGTTTGTATGATGTTTGAGTATAAGGCAGTGTGCTTTTTTGAGGTGGTAGGGACACTGAGACAATTTGGTTTGTTTAATACTTTGTTTTACTTGTTCTGTGATGAACTTCATTTAATTATAACAACTAAAAACGTCACCACAGACTAAAACAGTCCCACACTGTCACGCCTGGTTTACACATTAAAATGTACTGGAATCCTACTGAAAGAAAGTACAGATAGACCATACCTGTTGTCAGGGAGGGACCAAAGTTTTCTACCAATTCAAATAGGACATAAAAGGGCTTCAGTGAAGTAATGAACTGCAAATACCAATTAATATTTGTAGGCAGTAATTGCTAAGTGAAAGAAAAGTTCGATATTCGTTCTACTTCCTTCCATGCAGTCATCTGTCTTTATTTATCATAGTATCATAGATAGGCTTGGCTTGGAAGAAACCTTTGAAGGGCATCTCGTCCAGCCATCTTGCAATGAGCAGGGACATCTTGAACTGGATCAGGTTGCTCAGAGCCCCATCCAACCTGATCCAGTAATATATTCCCATGTACAGGGGCACTGCATGTGCTTACACAGACAGCTGTCAAATTGAGTACTTTCTACATGTAAGTACCTGGCTTACAAATACAGATTTTATTTAGACAAATTTCTAAGAGAGTACTTAGTTTTATATGTTGGATTTTTGTTTTATCTTTTGAAGTCAAAGGCTAATTCTGCTGTATGATAAATAAATTACTGAACCTTTTTATGTATCATCAGTAGAGTCTGACTTCCTGATACAAACTTAAGTATTCTTGCATTCACTTGTACTTTGAACTTGGTTGAGGGTGTATGTCATACAGGCTGTGTTTTCCCATAGTGGATTTTTTTTGCTATGAATTTTGCATTTGAGGTACATTGTGCAATATGAACACAAAGGGAACTATGTTGTGGTGTTCATATCTCTCCTCTTTTCATTTTTATGTGACGTTGACTTTTGCTTCTCCATTTTTTTCCCTCTCACTGTCTGAAATATTGATTAGATAACTTAGAACTTCTTAGCCATTTTGTTATGTGTTTTAGCAATCCATACCAGATTTAAATGCATGTGTTGAGCCACAAATTAAAAAGCAAATTGCCCACTCTATTTCTTATGGTCATACAAATCAACTCACTAGGAATGCAAGAACTTAAGAGTATATTCAGATATTGGGCAACTCAGTTTTGATTCAGTGACTGTAGACATTTTGCTAAACAGCTGCGCATTCACTATAAGCTTGTGTATCAACATGTTTCAAGCATTGATAAAAATGCGGAATTCAATGTAATAAAAAATACTTGGAGGATTTCCCTGAACTGAAACTGCTGCTGTTGACTTGTAAGCACTAACATTTTGATCACTAAAATATATTTTCTAGTTTCACGTGGTATGTACGAGTAAGTATCAGGATTTAAAGAACATACTTTTTTTTTTTTTTTACATGGCAGAAAAATTAATTTGTCTATTTCAAAAGCTTGACACTACTCAAGTTTACTGAGAGAGACATGTAGTAATTTGGTATGAATGATAATAGGATAGAATCTATATTTCAGGTATTTTGTTCACTTCTCTGTGCATTTTTAATTCTTGAGTTGGTGAAACTGTAGAGTTACAGCAGTGACAGTGCTGTCAAAGGTGGTTTAATGGTGAAAAATGAAATGTGGATGGGATAGGAAACTTTAATTGTGAACTTCAGGGATTCCTTTAATGAGTGACAGATATGATAAGCTTGCAAAGAAGTGATCCATTGCAGTGTGTGTGTGTGTATATATATCTACACACCCCCCTATATATATATGTACAGATACAACAACATGTATGACCTTTGTATTTTTTTGTATGCTGAGATTTTAGTGTTCTCTTCTGATCTCTTACTATGTTTTAAAGAGTAAAACAAGCTCTGAACAATTACTGCGTAGCAGTTGAGAAAGCCCAGGCTTGTTCATGAGAATGAACAAGCCCAGTTCACATGCCTGAACTATGTCCACATAACAGTAAGTCGAGTAAAAACATTTTTAATAGCATAGCAATCAAAAATATGTTTAAAGTCTAATGTCTTCATTGTGAGGCCTGGATTTGAAAATGAAATCTGTGAAGTAATCCTGGGAAGTTCTGAGCACTCTTGCAATCTACAATTTCTATTTTTTTTTCTCATATGAGCAGTTGAAAAGGAATTAGGGATGCCTGGTACAATACAAAATAAGTCCACGCAGTAACTATTACTTCTGAATAGAAATTATGATGGTCATGCCATTTTTTATTTAAGTATTCAAAATGAATTTGGAGTTCTTGGTGAAGAGAGTCTGTATAAATGGAAGATACTCCATTAATTTAATTTTGCAAGCTGTAGTATATTGGAAAGTTGGCTAGTATTTAATAGGCTGTCATTCAAAATATTGTAACTAAATGATCAGGGAAATATTGGTTAGTAAGTTCACAACTGAATTTTAACTAGCTAATGGAGGATTATCTAAGCATGGGATAAATGTTAACATCAGCTACAATATATACACACAGCAATGCTAATAACACAAATAACAATAGCATTACTTCTTTTCCCAAATAATTTACTTAAAAGCTGTTATCTGGCTTAGTGTACCCCATGATTTCATTTTTTTCCTTTTAAATCTGCCATTTAAACTAGTTGGCAGAGAGTAAAAAATATTGCCAAAAAAGAAACTGCCATTTTGCCAGGTAAATAAGTTCCTTCAGTTAGCTTAAATGCTTATGAAGGTTTTGGTGAGCAAGTATTTATGAAAGTTGACTGCTCTCTTAGTATTTCAAAGCTTTTTTGCCATTTTATGATAGCTTCAATGCCTCTTGCTTAATAAAATAGAATATTCCAAACACCAGTAGTGAGAATCTGTTTTAAAAATTTGGAATCAAAAGTAATTTTTGAGAGAAAGCTAGCAGTGTTTGTGGCTGACTCCATTGAGTCGGTGTAATATTGCAGCAGCTGTAGAAATGGACACTTGCATTTTTTCTCTGGGATACATTTAAATGTGTGCTACTCTTTAGACTGTGACCGCAGACTCTCATAACAGAAAGTGTAAATTTAAAACAGTAATGGCTGTTCAAAGATGTCTGCTGGTATATTATCAAGGGATTGTGGTGCTTCCATTTGAGCATTATGAACAGAAAATGTGGAGTGGACTAATTAAATAGAGAAAGTATTATGTTGGTAGCATATTTTTTGTGGTAATCATGAAGTTTCTTAATCTTGCATAAGAGTTTAAAGATACAGCATGTGGTCTCAAAGTTGTCTTTATTGTGCTCTCAGTGGAACTGCATCATGATTAATGTAATTAAAAACTGAATTTGATTCTTTCAAAACAGTCATATTTGCTACTGACTGTAGCTCAGGGTTTGTGAGCAAGTGATTTTTAGATTGTGCATATTCTAATGATATGCTTTATTGATTCTATTTTGAAAGAAGTCTGAACTGAAATCCTGTGTTTTACTTTTGGTGATTTCTTATCCCAGTTTATATGAATGGCTGAAGTAGGGTAGTCCCACTTGTCTTACATTTGACAAAATAATAATTCAGAATGTCATAATTAATTGTTTATATTTTGGAGGCTTTTTTCATATGTGATGACATAGTTGAAAGCAAGAATACTACTTAAGTGTTAAATATTTCATTCTGGACCTTGACTTGCCTTCAAACCTGTAACAATGAACCTCAAACTAGATTAATTCAGTGATTGATTTCACTTGTGGCGAAAATTGATGACCTTTACTTGGAAGGGAAAGGAGATGGAGGATACCTAATTCTGCAAGGAATTCGTTATAGACATAGAGCTGTTAGCTGCTGCTTTAAAAAAACAAAACACAAACCTCTAGGGGATTAATTTATTAAAAATGTATTCTTCGTTATACATAAGTTCATACAATTGCAGGAGAAAAAGCTAAAAAGTGTAAAATGAGAAATGTAGTGTAGTAATTAAAGCCTCTGACTCAGAGCAGTTTTTCTGGATAAATGACAAATTTTACCAAATGCTGTTCCAATATGAATTACTGAAACACTGTAACCTGAAAAAATACATTTGAAGTACTTGAAAGTGGAGTTTTATTACTCTTCATGTTGTTAATCCTGCAGTGCAGTAATTTTAAGTGATTTTATATGGATTATTAGCAGATTATTATGAAGTTTACTCTTAAAGATGCAAAATTTTTTTGGTTCAACTTGTACAAACGTTGGAATTAAATTGGCCAATGGTTTTATTATAGGAACGTCATAGATACACTTTTCATTGTACATACATAAATTAATCATGTTTTTGACACTGAATGTATTTACCTTTTTGCTTATTTCAGAGCAATGTTTCCATTGCTCTGCTCTGCAAGAAGTAAAATCAAACAACTGTAACAATTCTGAATTTTCTCAATATTTTTACCTTGCAATTTCACTTTCACACTTTTTTCCTCTGTAGGTTCCGTGTTGTATTTTTCCTCTTTCCTTATCTGCAGTACAATGGAGTGGCTTTTCAGAATAGAGAAATGAAGCAGAATATATAAAAAATAGACAAAAAGGTGGTTTAATTCTTTCCCTATAGAGACCAGAGGCTAAAAGTGACAGAGTTTAAAAGCTAACCTCTCTTTACAAAATTAGGACCGTCAACTAAAGCAAAGTACATAGAACTTCACCTTACAAGTAGTGAAATAGAATAAAGTCACAGAAGGATGGAGGAGGAGATTGATGTGAAATGCAGAAGGAAATATTAAATATACACAGGAACACATTTGTTTTCAAAGTGGCAAATCAACAGGTTTACTGTCGTTTTAATCTATATTGTCAGTGTCCGGTGTCATGGTTTAACCCCAGCTAGTGACCAGAGCCCACACAGCCACTTGCTCACTCCCCTGCCAGTGGGAGGGGGGAGAGAATTGGAAATGTAAAAGTAAGAAAATCAGTGGATTGAGATAAAGACAGTTTAATAAGGAAAGTAAAAGCCACATACACAAGCAAAGCAAATCCAGGAATTCATTTACCACTTTCATGGGGAGGTAGTTCAGCCATCCCTAGGAGGCTCTGTCCTGGGTAATTGTTACTTGGGAAGGTGAAATGCCATCACTCGGAACATGCCCACTTCCTCCTGCTTCCCTCAGCTTTATGTGCTGAGCATGATGCCATATGGTGTAGAGCGGTCCTTTGGTTAGTTGTGGTCCTGTGTCCTGGCTGTGTCCCCTCCCAGTTCCTTGTGCACCGCCAGCCTGCTCACTGTTGGAACAGGGTGAGAAGCAGAAGAGACCTGGGCTCTGTGTAAGCACTGCTCAGCAGTATCTAAAACATTCCTCTGTTATTGTTTTCAGCACAAATCCAAAACACAGCCCACACCAGCTACTATGAAGAAAATTAACTCTATCTCACCCAAAATCAGCACAATTGCACATAATCCTTTGGGCAGTTTTCCCCTCCATGTCTTTTTATCTAAATTGGTTTTGAGTCTTGATTACAATATTAAAACCTAGAAAAGCTGAGTCAACTAAAATGTATTGAGTTCCGTAGTTTTGCTTTGGAAGCAATGGAAGTCCCTGCTTGACTGGGATGTTTTTTGAAGTTGGGTCTTGAATTGAAGCTAATGTGTAGTGAATGTCTGCCCCTCAGGTTCCTGCTGATCCCTGCTCTGCACTACTGTTGTCTGTCACCGTGTTATGTGACTGACCTGGGCAGTCCCCCTGTCACAGCAGCAAGTCAGTGCTTCAGATGACATGAGCTTTCCCAGAGATTTTGTGTGTAAGGACAGATGCCTTGAACTGGATGTTGTGTTAGTCTATTTCATTCCCTGTGGGTATAATGAACTAAAAGAACCCACTCAAATTAGTCTGATAAAGCTTTTGATCCACTAGAAATAAATTTTTTGCCTCCCCGGAGACTTGAGTGCATTAAAAAATGTGGGTTATTTTAGCAATTTTAAGAAGGACATTGGTGATGGAAGGTAGTGGCATGGTAGTTGAAACTAGTCCTGTGTTACTATTTTAAACTTAACAAGTCAATGCTGCTTTAAGATGTACAGAGATGTGACTAAATCACTGTGCTCTTTACTTGTGCCAGACTTGCTTTTGAAGTATAGTCTTCCAGCAAGCAATTAGTTCTTTTGCTTTTAGGAAGGACCGATGAAGTCATTTCTGCAAAACAGTTCTGTTAATGAAAAAGCTTTTACAGAGCTTTGTTTGCTCTGCTGTCTTAGCAGGAGGAAAAAAGGTGGAAAACCTACTCAGGTAGTGGGACTGGTACACCCTCTAAATATGAGAACCAAATTTTTTGGGAAAAGTTGCATTTCATTATGTGTATGTTTTTTGAAATTGAACAGTGAACATGGAATAATGCTCTCTAAGTTTCATTACTGGTTTGCTTTGGTTAGGTATTTGGGATGTCTCCATGGTTAGATAACTGTTAATGCGGGATGTAATGGGCAATCACAGCCTTCCTTGTGTGAAGCTCTTCAAGCTTAAAATACAAATTGCAGTATTTCTGGGGCAATCCTGCAAATGGACTTATAACACAGTGTGAAATCAAGCTTGAAGTCTCAATTAGTCTGTTACTTGCCATAGAATATTCTGGGCTTCTGGCACAAGCAGTTAAAACAACAAATACAGTTAAAACAAGGATTTAAAATTTGTGACTGACTAACCTTTTGGTGACAGCATCCTTTACCCTCTAGCACAGATTGGTGTGTCTATGTTTTATTGCAGGATACCCCAGGGGCCCTGTTGCTTTTCATTCCCTTCCCCTCTGCTGCATTTTGTTCCTCTTTATCACACTGAGGGTAGAATTCAATTGACTTTTCTTAGGAAACTAGTAGTGCTTGAAACATACTGGAGTATGGTGTCTGGTGTCTAGCTGCACCTTCAGAAAGTAGGGCTCTCTCTATGCTGCATGTATGCTGTGTATGTTGAGTCCTAACTTAGATTGTCATAGATTATCCTGTAGTCACTGCAGAGTGACATTACACACAATTAAAATCTGGATAATGAAGAGTTTTTTGAGATCTTACAAGTAGCTGTGCTGAAAATCTGTTGCAGTTTGTCTGTATGTATGGCACATCGAGTTTGTTTCAGATAATCTGGTTTAAGATACAAGAATCCACGGATTGCTCTGCAGTGTCTCTCTTGGACTAGCATGGTGGCCATGTGTTTCAGTGTGCCAGACATCTTCAGGCACTGAGTTGTAACTGAGATGTGAGGAGGTGGGAAACAACAACCTGTCATGAAAACCTCAGCTAATGATGAGCTGTGCAAACAGCAGCAGATCCTGTAGCTTTTGTATAAACTGTGAAGAAGTATCGGCTTACTCAAATTCTGATACACATATGCAGGGGAGTATGGGTTTTATTTAAATAAAATACTACAAAAGATGCAGGAGTACTTAAACTTATGAGCAGTTCAGAAGTATGCTTTTAAAGCTGCTGCTTTAAATGCTAAAATGTTATCCAGAGACTTAGGTGGTAAGAACAGTATGTAGTATAACTTACTGAGCCTTTTCTGTTGTATGTTGCTCGTGCCTCAGTTTGCTTTTTAAAGTTTAAATTCTTTCAGATGTATTTACAAGTTTCAAGTGAAAATATGTAACTTCAGCAACATACCTAAACTATTCAGATCTCCTAGATGTTTATTATTGTGTGTTACGTGGTTTCCCATAGCTCTGTTAGGGTATCTGACCTTTGGGAACACAACATAGGTCTCCAAATTCACAGGCTTCTTGAATAACCTTGATTCTGTCATCTGTAAATGAGATAATAATTTCCTATCTTAGAGACATGTTGTTAGGTAAAAATGTTTATTTTAGGTGCATGGGTGCTACAGAAACAGGGCTTGTACAAAAGGTAAGAATCAGTAAACAGTCACAGAGTGTAGTCTGGAGCTTGCAGTAGTATCTGTGCTGGCAAAACTTCTGTATTGGATGTGTGTTTGGAAACCTTTGGAAATATGTATGCAAAGGTCAGTAGGATGTTTTTTACTGGAAAATAGTACAAGTGTTCTACTTTTTCACAGATTTAGCTGTTGAAGCTAGAACAGCTTAAAAGCACCACTTTCCTGCTCAGTCACCAAAATCCAGTTAGGACACACCGAGAATATTAAGATTTATTGAAAACAAATATTAAATAAAATAATTATTAGAAAAAATTCCAGAAAGTCTCTGATCTTTCTTTACAGTGGCAAATTCCCAAAATAGCTGAGTAAAGTAGGAAATGTTTAAAAGGAAGGAAAATCTGGGCTTCTGGTGTTCTTCTCGTGTTTGGATATTTTTTTCTTTGACATGGTAAAAAACCCCCAACTTACTCCTTAGTTCAGACACTTGAAAACTCAAAGCAGCTCCTCTGCATTAGTGCTCTCTGAGTCAGTGAGCTCAAAATACATTTGCTAGGGCATTACATGATCCACTATATTAGTATTTAATAACGATAAGCTACCTTTGCTTTTCTTAAACAGTATAATGTCTCCAGGTGTATTCTGGAATAATTATCTTTACTTAGCTGATGAGATAAGACTGAATATAAGATTTTATTTGGTCTAATATGTTAGTCAACACACCTCTTCTGAAAATTAAGCCAAGAATTGAAATATCTCCTTGTGGTTTAATCCTGATGGGCAACTGAGCACTTCACAGCTGCTGGTTGACTCCTCCCAAGAGTGATGGGGAGAAAACTTGAAGGGAAAAAACTAGAAAACTCGTAGGTTGGGAGAAAGACAGTTTAACAGGGAAAGCAAAAGCGACACATGAACAAGAAAGCAAAATAAGGAATTCATTCACTGCTTCCTGTGGGCAGGCAGGTGTTCAGCCATCCCCAGGAAAGCAGGGCTCCTTCAGGTGTAACTGTTACTTGGGAAGACAAATGCCATAGCTGAGAATGTCTCCCTACTTATTTCTTCTGCCCCCAGCTTTATAAGCTGAGCATGATGCCATGTGATCTGGAATATCCCTTTGGTCCATTGTGGTCATATGTTCTGGATGTGTCCCCTCACAGTTTCTTGTGCACCCCCAGCCTGCTTGCTGGTGGGGTGTGGTGAGAAACAGGAAAGGTTTTGGCACTGTGCAAACACTGCTTAGCAATAACTAAAATATCTTTGTGTTATCGTCACTGTTCTCATCACAAATCCAAAACGTATCACCATGCAGGCTACTATGAAGAAATTTAACTTTATCCCAGTCAAAACTGTATGAATAGCTCTGTACATACTTTCTGTGCTGTACTAATCTATGGGCACCATTGAATGGCTATGTGAGCCTTTTTAGAGAAAAAGTGGAGTAACTCAGTTGCCTTGTTAGGATGGTCTTCAAGGCTTGATGTTTTTGGGGGTGAAAAAAACTTAGTAAAAATTAATAACAAAATGCAGAAGATCCATTGTCATTACATCAGTGTCATTCTTCCCTATATGAGTAACAATCCAGCTTTCAGACCAGTCCTAGAACTCTTTTAATGAGCAATCTGCAATCATACTGTCATGAATTTGCATGTGTTTTCCTCTTTTAGTGCCTTACATTCTGTCAGAAAAGGAATTTATTGTCATGTCATTGTTGCTCTGTTGGTCTTACTGATCTGATTTTGTAGGTTCAGAAAAAGCACAGTATCCATTTATTTAGGGCCATCTAGCTTCTTTGAAAATTGTAAATAAGGCTATTTTATAGGTTTCTTGGCATAGGTGGCACAGTGTTGCTGTGTGTTGCGATTTTAAGAAATCTGTTGTGTGTTTTTGGAGCTGTATGGTAGGCACCTGATAACAGAGAAGCATATGCTAAAAGCAGTGGGAATTTGAGATGTTACTGAGATCTCATTAAGCTAAGTCTTCTTTGCATGTTATGTTTTAGAAAATCTTCACGAGTCCCAGGGGGAAGGAGAAGGAGGGCCTGTTGTTTTTGATGAGACAAGGGTGGTTACCAGAGCCCGCTGAAGCACTTGAGATTTGCGATAGTCCTAA
Source organism: Grallaria varia (assembly GCA_013396735.1). Lineage (NCBI taxonomy): Eukaryota > Metazoa > Chordata > Aves > Passeriformes > Formicariidae > Grallaria > Grallaria varia. The sequence goes on along the minus strand of VWZG01002877.1, from coordinate 189,614 downwards.
GAATGATCTTTAGCAGTAGGCGAACAGTGGGGTGCTTGGCAGTATTTTGTCTTACTTTGAAAATATGCAGAACATTATAACCAGAATATATAGCAGGTTGTAAATTTTCTGGTGCATTGTATAAATTTGATTAAATCTTGCCGCTCAGAGCAGCTTACAGTCCTTGTCGTTAACCAAAGAAAATAAAATCCTGTTTTCATGAAAGGAAACTCTACTGTTTAGAAATAAAAAGTGCACATTTTAACAACAGAGGCGCCTACTCACATCAACTGTCCTGTTTTACCCACTGAAGTGAAGGAGGGGGAGATGTCTGAAGGTGAGATTAGTCTATGTACCTGGTCTCTTTGCAGAAGAAATGGGCCATGCAGGTATGGATGTTGAAATGTTAGCCTCTGGATATTTGACTGACATAGTGTAGAACAGTTGAACTTTGGTGAACTTTCCAGAATAAATGCATCTTTTCCATTCATCTTACTCTCCCGTTCCTGGTCCCCATGTGCTGAGCAGACAAAGATTGGCCTCCCCTTCTTGTTTCATTTGTTTTGTCTTATAATTGTCCCTATTTTATGGTAAAAAAGAAAGGAGGCTTTGAATGTGCAATGGTATATACTGTTGAAGATACTTTCTTCTTGTTGCTTTTTTAAAAAAAACCCTTAGGTAAATACCTAGTCATTTCTCTCAATAGTTCTAACTTGGGGTGTTATATATATTCTTTACCAGGACACCAAAGCAATGCCTAGAGATGGCTCTAGGCTGAAGTTCAAATGTCATCAACCTCTTCATAACAAAACTGTCTTACTGCAGGGGAAAATGTAAGATTGTGATTCCTAGAAATGTGGTTAGACAGTATAATGCCACCAAAGTAAGCCCTGACTAAACATTGAAGAGCTGCATAAGTCAAGAAGAGCTGTATGCATCGGTACAGTGTAGCAGACCAAGCCAATCTCTTTTCCAATAATAGTTCCATATTCATTCCTGAATGCAATAGTCATGTAAGTGATTTGCTTAGCTTCCTATTTTGTTCTTTTTGATTTGTAAACCAAAACATCCAATTTATTTTCAATCATATTTCTACAGAATTACATGGCTTGAATTCCCACTTACTTGATTGCTTGAAAGCTTTCATCTGTAGAGTTTAGCTGTTTAATTTGCATGCTTTTAGTTGTTTTGTCTGAATTTGGAGTTCAGCTTTGAATGCACTGCATTACATTCACGTATTTATTTTAGTCTATATATTTTGCTTTGGGTGCATAAAGGGTTTCTTTCAAAAATCTGTATTATAATGTATTTTTTATTGCTGTTTTCTACTGGTTCCTGACTGTGCATGCTTTTTAATGACATCAGCTAGACCAACTAAAATTCCTTTTGTTCTTTTGTATGTGTCTGTGTGCCATTTTGAGATAAGGTGTGGAGTTAGATAGCAGAGACTATAAAGAGGAGTTTTGGCTTTTGTGTGATCTTGTTTTGAATGCTCCCTTTTTGTTTACTTTATGCTCACTTGCCCCTTTACCAGCAGAGGAGCATTCCTTCCCTCATTTTTATTCTTGACACTGGAGAGCATAGGAATATGAAGCAGGACAAGGACATTGCCTCTGCAAGTAAGCATCTTCTGTCCTACTGAAATTTTAGACGACCTGCAGACTTCTACCATCCTGAAGAAATCCAGGTCTTTCCTGGAGCTGTTGACGATGTGTAATTTAGGGGTGGCTTTATTTAGTACCTCTACCATGGGGTTCCAAAGCAGACTTAACAGAAGGAGATAAATTCTCCAAAACTCTGGTGTGTTTTTGGGAATGTTCTTCTGTTTCACGAGATTGATGAATAACATTGTTTAAAAAAACCAACAACTTTAAAAGCTCATCATGTTGTAGGACTTCAGTTTTATTCTGATATAAATGACTCAGCTTTTAGGGAAGTATTGCAGAAGTAGAAGGCTGCCTAATAGGGAATTTATGCTTTGCAGCATGGGGATTTCATAAAAATAGATCAAATTGGTTTTGCCAGCAAAAAGTGACATTATATTATGGGCATATGCATTGTTACTCTGGCAAAAGATGAATGGTATCAGTAAAATGTAACAACCTGAATAAGAGTAGGGTCAGCGTCTTGGATAGAATAGGTAAATGTATACATATTTTACACCCTCATCCCGTCAGTATAAGAAACTGTTTAAATAGAGAGGGAAAACTGCTCTTTAAAGATAAAAAGATGTGTAAACTTATTTCTTTAAAAAACACCAAAACTCACAAAACCAACGACCCTCAAAAAAAAAATCATTATTTGCTTCTGTTTTAGAAAATCTTATGAGGCCCCTTAAGAACTATGGAATCGCATGGTGAGCATATGTTTTAATTTAAATCAAGCTTCTTTTCAGATGTACTTGTTATTGTGCTGGAAAGCTTAAGTTTTTGCTTTCTTGTTTCAGCATGTCTATGGGTTTCTTGGTAGAAGAGACTGCCCCAGTTGTGTGGAGAGGGCTCATGGTAATGTCAGCTGTTGAAAAATTGTTGAGACAGGTAAGGTCTTAGGTACATATTTGTGTTTCAAAATAATCAGTTATTTTGAAATGCATTTAACTGACACATGAGCGTCCATGACATTACTTCATATGCTAGTGCTGAGCATTTTTTGTATCTTGGTCTTCATAAATTCTTAAGAATTTACTTAACTTCCACTAAGAGGGAAAGTTGATGCTTTTGTATTACCCATCCACTTCAAATAGAGCTGTTGTTACCTGCTTTTGATGAGTGAATCACCCCAATTTGCCTACCTTCTCATTCCTTTTTATGTTTCTTTATGCAGTTGTTATAAAAAAAAGGTTTTTTGACGTTACCTAAGGACTTGAATGTGTAGGTATCTATGCATATCTACAGCTGTATTCCCTTATGTGCTTGTTAATTCACCAGCACTAAGAATTCTTGGATGGCATTTGACATGTGACAGATAGAGGAAAATGCAGATTGTTAGTTAATAAATTGCCTGGCATGTAGAAGCTGGGTGACTTTTTTATTTCTTGAGAATTCTTTTTTTCTTTTATTGTGAATAAATCTGTGAAGTGCAAGTGAGACAAACAGCTGAAAAAAATGCATTAATGTTGCATGTTTAGACTTTGAAGAATTATTCACAGCTGACATCCATTCTAGGGATCTAATGTGTACAGCTTGGACATCACAAGGTTGCTGTGTGTAAATGCCTCCAGATCTTATGCTCCCTTAACAACTGGAAAGAATATTTTCTCAGCCATTTTCTGTTGTTACTGAATTCTCCTCTCGCACAGATTTTAGAACAGTGACACTCATTGGTCTAGTTAGAAAAGACACATGTCTGCTAAAGTTTCAGGAGGAACGTCTGTCTAAAATTGGCCTTAAAAAGTAAGGGGTATCCATGCCAGTAGCTGTGGAAGGCTGTTCTGACCTCTTCGTGTGTTGCCCTGCACTGCATGTAAAACCTTGAAGGTGGAGCTAAAGTTAGCAGCTGCTGCACTGGCATTGTTGGTCCTGGGGGACTAAGCACTGTCAGTCAGTAGTATCCCCAGGTGGGAAGCCTGTGCCATCATTCTTGTGGAGGGTGTAGATTATACCGTGTAATGAGCTCGTTGCTCCCTAGCAACCAATGATGCGGTTACATGCTGGCCAACCACGCTGTGGGAACGAGGCAAGTCCATTAATGCTCAGGGAATCACTGATTTCCCTGACAGTGGAACCTGAGTTCTGAAAGAAGTCTTTACAGCTAAATCTCTTCTCCCCACGTGTGTTTTGCTTCTGCATGATGACCAGGATAGTCTTAAATCTGTGCTGGAAAAAGTTGTTTGAATCTCCTTCTTTGAAGAAAAAAGTTCACAGATCACAGGGAAAACCAGTAGATCTGTCTGATGTACAGGTGATTTTTAGAAAAGAAATAATACATTTTCTAGACTGAGCTGCGCTATTTTGTTTTTAAAAGCTGTAATCTCCCTTCTGACATAGTTACTAGTCAGTCTCAAGAAGGGGTAGGAGCAATAGTCTTAGAATCTTGGACACCTCAACAAGAGAGGACAACAGCATGTGATGATGCTTTTAAGGATATTATCAATCCATTTTATATTAGTAGCTTGTGATCTGTTCTTTTTTTGTTTTGTCTTCATCTGTTCTGGTTGGTCTTAGCTATTACCTTTTGTTCAACAGGATAAAGTTGCTTCCAAGAGTAAAATACTTCTGTTTATATTTAACTTTCTAAGACCATATTCTTAAGAAGTAGCTGCTTTGTCTCATTAGCTGCATAGAAACCATTTAAATTAGCTCCCTAATCTAGATTTGTAGGATACTGTAAGTGTAAGCAGCCCCTGTGCAAGCTGTTAAAATATTAAGTTCTTAAAATAATGAATTCAGCCAGATAAAAAACACAGAGGTTCCCAGAGTTCTGCATTAAAATAATTCTTCATATTTTGTAATTGTTTTTGTTGTTACATGGTGGAGAGTTTGTTTTTTTTAAGAGCATAAAGACTGTGTTCATTCTGTAAATAACTTTGAATGCTTATTTGTTTTTGTCCATATGAAGAAATCTATTTTTCAGAGTTTATCATGCTTCAGATACTGCAGTAAAACATTTGAAGTGCTCAGTTTCCAAATTCATTAGTGGGGACTTGTTGACTCGTAACTGATCTGTGCCTATAATGAGTATTTAAATGCTTTTCTTACAGTTGGAGGAACTTACTTAAATTTTTAGAATTCTTATATATTTAACAAATATAATTTGAATTATATGTTATGCTTTCTTACATACTTACTGCATGTAACCTCACTCTTTGTAATACATTCTTATTTGTCCTACTTCTGTGCATTAACGGCTTTCTGGCACAGTCTAGAGTCCAACCTTATTATTGTCTCTTTTCACTTCTAGTTACACATGGCCAGAATGTATATCACTTTTCAGATAAGATGCCACTTTTAAAATCTAGGCTGTCCTTTTGTAATATGTCTAATTTGAGAAGCTACCTCCGTTGTATGGTGTCAGACTGGTAGATAACGGGCAATAATATTGAAGACGAAAAGTAGTGCTTGGTGTTTCTCTGGTAATCTGTGGGGGGCCCCAGCTGGCCTGGGGTCTTCGTGAAATAATTGGACTAAAGAAGGAACTTCTGCACAGTGGTAAAGTGGCATATATGGAAGGAAAGACTGTAACACAGAATGGAAGTCTGGTCTCTGAGTGCTGAGTCATTGTTGTCTGACATGCGCAGTCTGTGTGTCCAATTAAGAGTTATTTATATATAGAGAAGCCAATAGTGCATGGACATGTGTCGATACTAATGTCCATATAAACTGCAGCTTCTGATACAATAAAGGTCCTGTTTTCGGAAGAAGTCGTGTCACTCCTTGACCTACCCCGTCAGCGACAGTAATCCATATCTCATGAGCAGGGGTGGTTCTATAACAGAAGTACTGGTCAATAGAAAAGGATAACAGTGACGATTTTAAGTTGTTGAAAGAACAAGAAATACATAGGGAAATTTACTTCTTCACCTATAGGAGAAGTGAATTAGTAACAGTAGTGGAACATTTGATCTGTATAAACACATTCATAATTTTTTCTATTAAATGTATCTCTAGTTTACATGCCTTGAAATTATCCAAAATTCTGTTGCGGCTGAGAAGTGACTTCTTTGTTAAAATAATGATATGTACTGTAGGCCCATTTACACTGCAGGGTGGTCATTGTCACTTATCTGGATTTTAACTTTTTTTATTTCCTTGTCACAGTTATCTTCATGTAAAAATTCTTTCACCTCTGTTAACACTCCTTTGAATGTTGCTTGCCTGTAAGTGAGATAGAAGAGAGTATTTTTTTTTGTTTACTTAAATTTTAAAAGATGGTTCCTTTTTCAAAAGGTATAATTAAAGCCCAGGTCAGGAAATTTTGATAGTTCTTCAGTGTCATCTATAGCACTAAGCTTTTTTTATTCAGTTTTCATTTCACATACCACTTCAGAAGCTGCCTACTCTTTTGTCTGGTCTTATTTAGCACTTGTTCTTTTACTCTTGTGTGTGTCTTGATTCAGTGTTATGGTGTTGGGGTCAGATTAAACAAGCTACCTAAAAATGCGTCATCTTGGTGTATTTGTTGTGGAAGAGACTTCTGATTAACCTTACTGTACTTAAGTACAGTAGAGATACAATTGTTTTGAGAGTCACCTAAAGCCTGTACTTGAACAGTAATGTGTCTGAAAAGCTCTGTTGAAATAAGTATCAAGTAGCCAGCTAAGAACCTTAGAAATATAAAGATTATTAAAGGAAAAAAAGACAGGAATGCAAGCAAAACGTGCTTTCTGATTTGAACTGCCTTTGTGACAAGGATTTCCAGTAGTCGTTACCACTGTCCCATACAGTCTGTATGGTAAGTTTTCTAGCACCATTCTCACTTCTGTCTGAGGACATCTTGACAATTCAGTGGCAAAGAGCAATTAGAAGGGTGCAGGCACAATCCTGCTGTATGCCTTGCAGTATATTATGGCAATTATTCTGATAAAAAGGTCGGGAGAGAGGAAGAGGGACTGTTTTGACTGCCAGTTTGATTACTGCTGTAGTCGTAGAACCAACACAAATTGGGAGGAGGCGTGTTCTCATTTAGGGAGTAATCAATAAAACTTTTAATGTGAAAGATAGCAAGTGTTGGTTTCTCTGATCCTGAATTCTCTGCTTTATTCTATATGTGTTAACTGAGCTGAAATATCATCAGAGAAGGGGAAAAAAAATCAATATTCACCAGAAAAGTCTGATTTTTCTATGAAAAATTCAAATAAAAATGGGACTACTGGTAAAATGTAAGTGCATATTTTACTGTGTAGCTTTCTCCTTGTATCATTGCCATATCAATAGATAAACTTGTATCACTACGGGAAGCAAGTGTTGCCTACAGAACATGGATTATAAATATCAGCAATTCTGTTTAGTACAAACAGTCCCCTTGGAACTAGCCCAAAAATCTGGTCTCTTTTCAAGGCAGGAATCTCTGGTCGATTAACATCCTTAAAAGGATTTCTTACCCTGACATGACATTTTAGCCTATGTTTTTGCAGGCTAGTCAGATCTTACGTGACAGGACTCTTGTATTTCTTCCTTATCATACTTCTTGAGAGTATGCAGAATATTTTGTGTATTGACAACATCCTTGGTTTATTATGGCTACAGAGTAAAGCCTCAGTGCTGTTAAGTGTATTGTGAATTCTAAAGGTTCCTTTGATGTACCTGATAAGGATGAACATGTTTTCCCAGAAAGATTATGAAGCTTTCCCTGGAATGACTCAATTCTAATGAGTCCCTAAAATGCTCTTCGTATTATCTAACCGTGATTCCTCCACCTCTTTTTTGTTGCTTCCTTTAGCATCTCTTTAGTGTCTCTGCTTTAGTGAAGGTGTGTATTGAGAGAAAATTAATATAAAACAAAGTTTCAACGGGAGGGATATAATTACAAAAGAAAAAACACAGGCAAGTTAGCAGAAAGCAAATTACATAAAACTTCCAGTGCAGAGCAATTGCACATGAGCAAAAAATGGAGCCTTGCACTTTGAAGCATGGACAGGCTTTATCTGTAGATTCATGTTGAGAACAATAAATTTGGCAGAAGAGGGATCAAAATTATTTTATTAGCTCAACCCAAAGCTGAGTAGAGCTGTAGTCTGGAGATCCAGTCTTGTCCTTTAAGAATATTTTAACTCAGTTTGTATGATATTTTCATTTGTACATAATTTTGAAAATTTGGCTAGAAATGAGAACTCTGTGTGTGCTGCTTTCTTTCTGAAGCTGTTGTCTACTGAGAGAATTGCTTCAAAACCAGCACCTCCCAGAGTTCATGTGGGTAGCATTTTTATAGTGGAGTGTGTGAACATACATGTATGTACTTGGACCTTTTCTTGTAGCAAAATTCTCTGATGCTCTGTTACCATACGCAAGTAGTTGTCGAGTATCATGTTGTCACTGTGAAAAAAATTAATTCTACTGCAGAGAGAACCAGCACACATGGGTTATAGGGACTAGGGAAAAGGCAGACAAGGCAAGCAGGAATGGTTTTTGCAGTGGACTCCAGAGACATGAATTTGAAGGCTAGCATGTTTTTAAGTGTTTGCTAAACAGGAATACTGATGCTACTTACTCACATGGCAAATTTCAAAATATGGAGAGACCTAATGCCATTATTCTGGTTTTTTGGGTTTTTTTCCACTAATAAAGGAGTCTGTTCTTTCTTTCTTGCATCTGTAGGTTAGATGCAAAAAGAGGTATCAGTATTGCTGCACTGAATATTGTAGTACCTAAGAGGTAAGTCCCTGCCTTGCAGAAATAGAAAGTTAAACCAAAGCCTAGGCTGGAGCTACTGCGTACCTAGGGTGGTGGGAATACATCACTTGTCATTCCTAGTGGTACTACCTGAGGGATTATTTTCCTCTCCTGCATTTACCGTCATACCCTTTGGCAGTGTCTTAGGATGATAGGTGCAAGCCTTGGATTTTAAGGATAGCAAAAACTGGTTGTCCTTCAGATCCATTCTTTAGCAAATTGGCAGAAAGTTACAATTTTGCTGTGTTTTGTCACTTACATGGTAAATATCAAAGATGAAAGTATTAATAGTGTTGGCAAAAAACTGTCTCAGCAGTATGAAATTAGTGAAACAGTGTATTGGTGGATGAGAGGGAGTAGTGAAGTGAGATTTAGCTGAGAATGGCAAGTACAGGGTTGGTCAGGAGGAAGAAAACAATAACGAGTTGATGGCTCTGATTTTTTGTAGCTGTATTTTAAATGAATTGAAAGGATGCCCAGAATAGTAATAGTGAATCAATTCTGAAAATTATTCTTATTGTAAAAGTAAAGAGCAAGTGAAGAAAGAACACTGCAGTGAAGGCAAATGATTATTTTTTTTTAGTGTGGATTTTATTTTTAACACTTTTTGGTTTAGGAAGGGCGCTCTATCAAGTGATTAACATTGAAGGCGTTCAGCTTGCCAAATTAATTATGGTACTGAATTCTCAAGGCAGGAAAACAGTGAGATGCTGCAATGGGAAATTGTAGCAAAGGGGGTCAGAAAGATGAGGAGCTCCTAGTGTTTTTCAAACTTTTGTGATCTTTTAGCCTTTTAGTACACGTTTAAGAGTGTGCACACTCCTTTGTGTATCCACAGAGTATGTGTACCAGAAGGTTATATGCAGATAAATATTGATTTCCTTTTTCTATATTTTGTGTTTTGGCAGCATGTTTCATCTTAGGATATTTGCTAGTTTCAAAACTGACATGTGTTTCACAATATTCATGTATTTACCCAATCTGCAAGTAATTGAGGAATTGAGGCAGATAGTCAGTAGCAGGATATTTACAGATTCCATTTAATAGAGCTAAACAAAGCTGTGGTTATATTATAAACTACAAAGATGTGTTCGTATTTGCAGTGCATAATCTGAAATACAGTAGTCTCACCAGGTGTCACACAGTGAAAAATTTGCCAGTGTTTCAGCAATTACAAAAATATTTCTTCTGTTATGAATTGCTGTAGCCTGAGGTGGACATAGAGATTGTTGATTTGCGCTAAACTCTGCTACCTTACAGTTTGAGGGGGAAAAAAAAAAGTTGACACGTCACTGTTCTTCAGAACAGTAAGAGCAGTTGCATATTAGGGGGTTGGGATGCTTTTGCATTTTTGTTTTGTGATCCAGAGTACAAGAATGAAAAGATCTGGACATTTCATCCCTACACATAGAATTATCAGTATTATGTATTTGTTCTGTTTAGAACGGTCAAGGTCTGTTATTGGAGTTATTTTGAAAAGGAACAACACTGAACTTCCAGTGCTAAAACTACACTTCAGTGTGCTACTCTGACTGCAACTACAGCTGGCAGATGGTAAACAATAACTGAATGCTTCTGAGTTGGGTTTTTTTTTCTCAAGTTTTTAACAAGCTTTCATTTAAAACAAGGAAGGCAATTTTTCATTCCTTGTTTTATCAGTGGAATTAAGAAAACTGTTTCAAGAGCAAGATAAGCAGATGCCTCTTCATACCTTATACAAGAATGTTTTAAAAATTCTTATACTCCTTTTTTGTTATGTTTATTTTGCTAAGACTAAAGAACAAATTAAATAGTTTCTTCTCCTTTGGAGACTGAAATCTTCATACTCATTTCTACACCATGCTTCAGCTGTGATGTTGATGTTTAGAAAACCCTGTTACAGGAATTTGTGTAATCATCATTAATTTGCTCAATTGCTAATAATCACCTGGAAAGGTCTGTCTGTCCAGAGGGAGCTGCCTTAACCGGTCCCAATCACTATATACATGTTTAAGGGAAATGATTGTACTTCCTGGAGATCAGAAGCTAAACATTGATGCAGAGATGTACTGCAGCCAGATGTGTGGGAGATGATAGGGAGCTCCTTCTTTCCACCCCTCTGCCCTCCGGTTAAAGTACTCCTATCCTAACCCTTTGTCTTCAGTGTTCTGTATGTTTTGAGGTGGGTGTGACTGAACGAATATGGGCTTGATTCTTTTTGTTTCCAGCTGAAGCTACAGAACCTGTTCTCTCACCTTTCTTCCCTTAATGAAGCACGGATCCCTGTTGCTTTATTGGCTTGTGTTAGCAGCTGATATGAAAAGGGATTATAGTCTCTGAAAGGAATTGACAGCCACAGAAAGAAGTGTTAGGAAAGCCAGAAAAACACACAACCATTAGCCAACATCTTACTGGTGAGCTGGAAGCATTTCCAGTAAATATATTTTAACTGTCTTTGAGGATTAAAAAAAAAACCTAACAACATAGTGAGAATGTATTTACAGCAAACATTTCTTGGCCTGTTCCTCAGCTGTCGTGATTATGACTGTGCAGTTACTGCTGCTGTGGGAACAGCCTGTGAGAGTGCTTTCTTTACTCTGCTTCCAGTCTCATCTCTCGCACAGATTATACAGGTATGCAAGTGTCTGTCCTCCTTTGCATGAAACAAAACAAATGCAAAGCATGCAACTGTTTTGCTAGGTTCATTGACTAGACGGGAAGAAATGGCAGAGAGCTTGTGGTGTCTCAAAATGGCAGTGCTGGGGCTAGATTTTTTTTCTTTTATCTTGTTTCTTTGGTTTTTTTTTCCCCATGAGTTTTCAAAGGAAACTGTTTTGATGTTTAAGATTTCACTACAACAAAGAGCTGAGTTTTGTGCCTAAATGGCATGCAGCTTCATTCTTAGAAAGAGGTAGTGATTTAAGCATGATCTGAAGTGTTTACTAAACAGAAATACTGGTGGTAAAGGAACTAGGAGAAGAGAAGGCACTGCTGGTTTTCTTGTCTAAATGAAACTTCCCTTATTTATGTGAAACTTTAAAAAAAATAGGAGACACCTAATGCCACGCTTTTGCTTTCTCTGCTCTTCTCACTAATAAAGGGGCTTGTAGGTTAGATGCCAAAAAAGGCATGGGCATTGCTCTGCTGTGCCTCAGAGGTAGGTGCCCTGCCTGCAGGAATGAAAAGTTAAAGCAAAGCCTAGCCTGGTGCCACTGCATGCTTCTCGTGATAAGAATACATCACTTATCATTCCCAGTGGTACTGGGGGCTTACTTTTGCCTCCTGGGGGGTACCTTCAGAGTCTTTGGCAGTGCCTTAACAGAATAGGTGCTGTGTCTTGTAGTGCTGGAGTTTAGAGCTTGATGTGGAATATGTGGATATTAGTTGTGTAAGTCACTGATGGTAGGTTCAACAAGTGGAAATGAACAGTACTGAAGATGTAGGAGGACTATTAGGAAGAGCCTAGGGGCTGTGTTTCACTTTCTGTCTCTGTCCTGGATCTCAGCCCCTAAATGTGACCTTACCGAACAGCTATGTGGAGGAGAGATTGAAAGCCAAACTGAGCATCTTCTGTTAGATACTAAGACCTTTCTTTCAGTTTAACTTCACAGACTTACTTTCTGTTCTTAGTAACAGCCGTGGAAGCCTGGACATGGGAGCTGCAAGTTCGGGTAATTTCTTGGTTTAGCATTTAAGGCTGTATTACCTGCTACCCAGCAGAGTGCCCTGAACCAACACACAGCAGTCATAACCTGAACCATAACTACAGCTGTGGATACAAGATTCCTGGGGCCAGAACTACACATGTGAAAGTGGAGCGTGACCAGATCTGTGCAGGAAAGTAAGTTAATCCGAAGCTTTAGCTTTCCAGGTGAACAGTACAGCTGCTGGCCTTGTATAGGGTCCTGGTTGCTTCTGTGGCTTTTGCATTCTTGCTTATTACCACTGCCCATGTAAATGCCACCTGCCTGGGAAATTACACCTCACATCTTCCTGTTCATAGATAGGTTCTCTCTAATTATGATATTAAACAGCAGCAATTCTAACAGCAGAACCACAGGCTTTGGGATTTTGTTTTTGAATGGCCACAAGCGCTCAGCAATGTGTTGGATTCAGTGTTACCAGTGGCAGGTGCATTTAGACCATGCCTACTAAATTGGGCTTGTAAGACTTGCTCTTTTCTCACAAATGTGTGTGGATCCCAAATGGGCTTTGGGTTGAAATTTTCTGCTCAGTGGAGATTTTCTATTTCCTTTTCCTTAGTAATCAAGATGTTTGGAAGAATTTCTAGGGTTGCTTTTGAGTGCACAGATGGAGCTCGCCAAAGCTGCTTTTTGTTCATCTTTTTGATCAAAACAAAAGTGGAACATCCCCACCCCGAACATTGATTGAACATTGATACACTGTTTAGCATTACACACTAATTTTACATAGTATATAACTATGAATGTAATTGTATAAACAACTTCTAAAAGTATTATTGAATTTGTGTATATATTAAACTTATTGCAGAGTTCTTTATTTTTTTTCTTTTTAATAATCCAACTTGCATTCTGCCTGTTGAAAGCTGATAGATTGATCTTTCACTCAAGCTATCCTCCCATATCTCTTTTACTCCCAGAAAATAACTGCAGATACCCAAGAACAGCAGCAGGATTTGTACCGGTGTTCTTTGTAGAAAGTGATTATTTCTCACATCCCAAGTGATTGACACAAACATAAAGTAACTGTGCTTATGGTACCAGAGATAAGTGTCGTGGGTTTTTTCCCCCTCCTTAACAAAGAAAAAACCCTCTTTTTTTGTACTATTTATGAAGCTGCAGAAGATGTTTCTCCTCTTAGCATGTTTTGCTCCATCAGTACTATCTTTTAAAAGAAGGATCATGTTCTCCTAGCAGAATGCTGCCTTTGGAACACAGCTATTATTAGGAACCTAAAGTGGATACCCATTTAAAGTACTTTTTCTGCTAGATATGAACAGTTTATTCTATATAAAAAACATTAAATAAGAACTGGAGCTAAATAAAAAGTCTAGGAAGTGAATGAAAATATGAAAGCTGTCCCTTGCTTGGTAGTAATCACTGTATGTCCCTGAAACTCAAAGTATCAGCACATTCAGGAAATTATTTTAGTTGGGTTTAGAATACAAATAACACTTTATTGTTGCAGTGTCGTAACTGAGGACACTGGTGAATGCAAAAGCATGGTTCTGTTGGCACCGCAATTATTTTGGCAATCTATATGTGATGCTTTCATGGATTGTCTGTGGTCTAATTCATAGTAAATGCTCTTTATACTCTAGGAGTAAGACATCCAGCACATCTTTAAATTGTGACTGTTACATGTGTGACTGCAAAACATGTACAATTTTAAAATCTATTTATTTTCATTTTTACATCTTGCCTGTGTCTTTAATGTACTTTCTGTGTTCCACTCTTGGTAAGGACAATGTATATGCAATTTTTCTTGCTCCTTTCTGACCTAAAGGCAGTTTTTTTAACAGAGAACATATATCAACTTCACAATCAGAGTCCCATGGTCATGAATCTGCTCTCCTCGCTCTCACATGTGCTCTTGCTTACTTTTTTTTTTTCACAGTCATCCTCTTGAATCTTCCTGTGTAGTTGAAACATTCTATATTTTGTGCAGCATTGTTGTTAGTTCTTGTTGATATTATTGATTGTTGTGCTTTGAGGTAATTCAAGCAGGCTCTCTAAAGCTTGTTTCATTTTCAGGGGGAGACTGTTTTGAATTCTGTGACTGAGAAGGATTTGCTTGTGAATTTAAGTACAGTAATTTTAGAGGATGAATATTTGTCCATATTTGTGAAAAAACAAGTTATTTAAAAAAAAAAACACCATTTTGTTATTGAAAATTAATGTTTCACCCTAAGGCTGCTTACTTTGAGACCTGATAACATGTCACCAGTCAGAAGCCCAAGTCCTGTATTGAGATTTACTGTCTTTTGGCCTCAGTTCAGTGGTCTATATCTAATTGATTCTATTTCAGCTTTTGTTGCACTATTTATGGTAGTATTGGAGGGTTTTCTTCAGCAGCATTTTAAGAGACTTGAATAAAATCTGTTACTTTCTTCTGTAATCCTTTTTCAGAAGGCCTTAGACTGGCCTCTGTGGAAGTTCCCTTTTCTGTATAAAAAAGCATTATATGTTGTGTTTAAGAAACAGAGTATGACCTTTTAAAAATGACCTTTTTAATCTAATGATTTTTAGTTTAAGCTCTAATTTAAAGTCAGTGTCTCAGTGATGGGCATGAAATGGTAACTATAATAGTCTGTTGGTACCGCAATAAGGACTTCATACATTTTTTTTAGTTGTACCAGAATATGAACTGAAGCTTAAGGCAGTTAAATAACTTGTGAAGAAATTTAGGAACATTGCATAACTTAAGCATTCAGTCTTAAATTATGTATCAGCTTTTAACATCATTATGGAAATATAGGCTGAAATACATATGGGGAGTGGACTTAATAAGCTTCTTCCTTTTGATATTTGTTGCCAACACTTGCAATATTTCATTCTGTTGTTGTTGTGGGGAAAATCTGAATCAGACAGCTTGTATAGATTTTATGAGCTTAAATTGGGTTGTGATAATACTTCCTGAAATGTGTCATGGGCTTAGGGTTTGATAGCTAAACGATGATTTAGCCTTTGTGTATTAGTGTGGAGAACTAGAAGATAATTTGTAGTTGAGATGATGTGTTCTGGTTTAGTTAGACGATGGGATGCTAGCCTACTTGGTTCTGATTTGATTACTATTACATTACTTTACCTTTGTGATTAATTTTCTTGCAGAAAGACATAGGAATGGACACTCATTGCCTCATCCCACATTTCTTTTCCCGATGTCATATCAGAGTAGCTGAACTACAGACAGTTCTGTATTGTAGAACCTGAAAAAAAACCAAATTTGTGTGTTTCTGAAGAAAAGTTTCTGCAAATTAATGTAGTGTGGACTGTGGGTCAAGGGTAGAGAGAGCAGCAGACCAGTGATCAGTCTCAAGACTGACTGCATACTAGAAATCTGCTTTTCAAGCTGTCCTCTCTTGGCGAATAGACTCTGAATAAAGGGAATCACATCTCACAAAATCTCTTTGTAGTTATAGCTTGAACCTAGTGCAAGGGCCTTTTATACCTGGTATAAAATCTAATACAGTCTGTATCAGAACTATTCCTTTTCAGTCATCCCCAGGGATTTTCCCCAGATTCTTGTGGGTGTTCTAGACTGTCCCACAGATATGTTCATCTTCCCTTCAAGCTGACACGATGTTGACTGGGCTTTCTGAAGAAAGTTGAGTGCCTTCCCTCCATCTCCTGGAACGCCTCACAGAGAATAACCTCTTTACTGGGAGTTGTTTAGTTTTGCAGGTTATACAAATGTAGGTGACAGAAACTTCAGGTTACCGCATTTACCTTCAGTTCTTAATGTTATTAAAAGCCATCAGGGAGGAAGAGGAGGAGGCCAGTATCTGTTGTTGAGTTGAACAGAACTTTGGCATTCTTCCTAGGTGCTTATTTCTAAAAGTTAGTCTTAGTCTATATTGAGAATAAATAGGAGAATTTCCTTCTCCTTATGGAGATCTTTGTAGCAAACTGTTCTTATGCTTCACCTCAATTTCTCTCTGAACTTGGCAGAACAGACTGCTCAGAAATACCTTAGAGGGAATTTGAACTGTTGCAGTGCATCTGTTTTTCATGGTGTTATATTGCTAGGCTTTGAAATTGGTTAAGCTTCAGAGCCCAAGTCAAAAGGGCAGTTGTCTTTGCTCAGAGAGTGTCGAGTTGTGTTAAGCACTGTGGCGTATCCTGATATGATACTACCAGAGAGAAAGTTTCCATAGAGGCTAAAAATCTGGTTTTTGTCTGGGGAATGTCTTCTTTCTTTATCAAATACTTGTGAAAATAAATTAAAAACATCTGATTACAATGCCATGTATCATTATACTATTCCTAAATTATCTGTTTTCTTACACTGTGAGACTACTTGTTCCCAATGTCCATGTATGTTTAGGCAGAATCTTCAAGTAATTTTTCACGGAAATATTTTCAAATACATGTTTTCTTATTTGTTTTTTTCTCTTTTTCTTTTTTAAACATGTGCTTTTTATTTCAAATAAATGTTTTACCTTAACACGCAAATACGTGTGAACAGTTGTATAAATCTTCATTTAAGAACATAATTTCTTACCTATGTTTTGTTCAGCTGTTTGGCACTATTAAATTATTTATATACATATGAAGCACTTAGGAGGATGGCTCTGGCAGGAACAGACCTCAGGCTGCCTGCAGTGTATCTCTTGATACTTTTCTGATACTGGTATTCAGAGTTTGGCTGGCTGCTGCCAAGTTTGCACCTGCATAATGCTTGATTGAAACTCTGCATGTATTCCTTTTAATAAGAGCAAGTAAATAATATATTCTGTTATTTACCAAACAGCCAAACACCAGTGTTATTTCAAAGTCACAAGTAATAATTCCTCTTCTGTGCTAACGTTCTATCATTTCTGCCTCATGCACAGAGGGTACTCAGGGTTCATTCCTCAGCAGAAATGTCATCTATGTCTCTATGCTCTACCTTGGGTTTAACTTGCTATTTGGAACCCTTACTCAAAATGCATATCTGGGTGCTTTGATTATGTATTGTCACATAAACAATGATTGATTAAAGTAGTTTACATGGAAGATTTCGTAGTGTTTCTGGGCAAGGGAAAATACACAGAAGCACGTGGCACTTAATTACATTGCTTAACAATAAATGTCAAGTTAAACCTTTTTTAAGAAAGATGAATGCTATACTTAAGGAGAATGCAATGACATTTTCTATGGTGTGAAATGTTCTACATACTGCATACATTAGAGGGGCAACGATATTAACAGCTCTGTATGTACAAAGGTGCTGACAGATTTCAGATACCACAAGGCAGGGTTTTGTAGCTGCTGTCCACTGATTGCTTGCAAAGGAAACTCATTTACTGTAATGTACTGTTGATCTGAGCTCATTTACCACATTTGCATACAGACACAGTTCTTGGAACTGATTGAGAACATGAGGACTAGTGGTTCTGATATGGAAAATTATTGTATATAAACAGAATTTGCATTCAAATTAGTGTTTTATATCACAGCCTGATTATGCTTTCCATTTTAATAACGTTGAATAAATGGCTATAGTAGATTTCAAAAAGCCACTCCTGGTTTTATGTTTCAATTCTAAATTTAATTAAAAATATCTTTCCCCTGTTTTTTTTTTTCTCCTGTGCTGAAATTTAGTAACAGACTTGGAAGGTCTTTTCCTATTAAATAAAACATGCACTTCCTTAACAAATTATCCAAATTACATCAAATAATTTGTTTAATAAAGGATTGTCATACTGCTGTATTTCTTTGGGAGGGTGATGGAGGAACAACTTAACTGTACAGTGTTCATCATCTACTCCTTGCAGAATAGAGAGAAATAAGAGGAAATCCACTGAGAGAAATGGGGTGTCGTGCAGAGTTTCCCAATCTAAGGCTGAGCAAATCCATATCTAGAGGATACTGCTCACCACTGGGCAAAAACACTAGCTCAGTTCTTGCCAGAAATTGTGGTGCAGGTCTCCCTTCTTGCCCAGAATTACAAAAGAAAAAGAAGAAAATGAAATTCTGAGGATAACTACTTGACCTCATCTGAAATAAAAAGCAAAGTTAGTTTTAATGTGGAGTAGTTTTCCAATCTAGTGTGCCATCTGACTTTTACCAGTTCAACTCCCCAGCAGTGGCAGGACTCAGAGAGGGTAGTTCTCTTATATACTCAGTGCTCGTGCACCTTGACATCTTTACTGGGGCCTTTTCTGGACTGGTATGACAAGCCCGTCGTCTTCTTACTCTGCACAGTGGCAAGACATCCCCTTCACTGCTGCTGGGATGGTGTAGCGTCTCCATTTTTCTATGCTCAAATTTATAAGTATTATAGTGGAGCACACTTAATGTGATAGCTCATTTCCTTTTTTTTTTTTCTTCTGTCTATGAATTTGAAGAAAATATATGAATTAAGATGTTTTCAGTGCCATAAATTAAATAAAATGTTATAATTTAATTGCACTGTGTGTTTACAGAGTATTTTTCCTGTTGCCTAGCAATGAGATTTGCCGTGAGATTCACCACGTACTTAAGATTTTATAACTTTATTAAAAATCTTTACTCATAGGACAATCCATCAAGTGCTTGTTGGGTGGGATCACTTACTAAGGAAGCTTGAGGCGGAAGGGTCTGGTGCCCTCTGATTTCTGTACCTTTCCTTCTATTCTAGTGTATGTGGTAAATTTTGAAAGTGACTTTTTGAGCAACAGTTTGTGTTTCCCTATGAAACTGAATGCCTAGTAGGGCTTTGAGCGCTGGTGTTCGAGGTCAGCTCCATTAGCGTAGAAAAAAGTAGTGGAATAGGTCTAGATGTTTTCTTTGGGGAACTGTAATGCTTGGTATGTTGGAGGATTGCATGGAACTTGGTGATGAAGACTAATGCTTGAAGAGGTTGGAGGAGCAAAACCTTTGGCAAGAGTGTAAAGAAAAGCTATAGGCCGAGCGCAGAAAGTCACTTTGTTTCACGAGAGTAGCTAGCTTAAAGTTAGGGCCAGCAAGTATATGCAAAACCACACAGCTTTTAACTTCGAGGGAAAAAAACAGTGTATTTATTTTTCATTCCAGTTACCTTTAATAAGGGTGGGATTGGGTTTGTCTTGTATTACCCCATAAGGCAGTGCTGTACCTAAAAGGACGTGAATTAGGGCACGTGAAGAAAAGGGCTGAAAACTACTCAACATGCAAGTGTTTTTTCCAAGAATATATCTGAGAACCAGGTGTTTTTGGCAAAGTGATTAGAAACTGTCAGAATGATAGTAGTGCTCTGCTACTCATAGTTGTGTTTCCAGACTGCATCTTACTGCAAGGCAGAAAACAAAAAGCCAGTTTGTTAAACTGTATTCTATAGAAGCTTTTAAGGAAGGAGAATATGACTACTGGACTTGTACATTTGGAACTAACAAAAGATGCCAAGATTAGCCTTCATGAAGATATAGTGGAGTAAAGTATTTCAAATTAATACTTTTTAAAAGCTAAAGCTGTTTGTACCTACGTAGCATTTCAAGATGGTTATGATTATTAGGAAAGATGTGTGTGTTTAGTTGCTGATCTTCAGGGAACGTGGATGGACTCATGTTGTAAACTGCTTTTTAACATATATATAATTTCAATTTGTCACCTTTATAATGTTTTATTTTTAATTAAGAAATATGCAAATTTGAAGTTCATGCCTTCAGGTGAGCAAAATAATTTTTACTGGAAAAAAAGGCATTCATCAGCCCTGGCATTATCTGGCATTGTAAGTATGCAAGATTAGTTACGAAAAATCAAAGTATAAAATGCGCCCTTTTTCTTTTTTTTAGTTTAAGATAAATTGTCTTCTCCACCCCATGATTATGTTGCAGTATGTGTATTTTTGCACATATATGTAATGTTTCTTTGAGGTTATATAGTCTCAATATGATTATGAATGCTGATTGCGTTTAGAAACCTGCTAGGTGTATGTCATTTCTGTTGAAAAAGTGTAAATTATATAGATTATATAGATTAATATTAAATGTGCAAAAGTTAAAGCGCAGTATTTTCTGTGGTTAACATCAGTGGCATTTCCTGTGTCGCTAGACTGTCTTAAGCATCATTTAATGTTCCTGCAGCCTTTATATGGAAAGTGAGGAAAGGGACGTGTGCCTGAGAGTCCTTAATTTAGATATCTGAAGTTAGAATTTGCAACTAACTTTCCCCATCACCCTTCTCTTATAAGTGCTCTGAACTCTTCCATCTTCATCAGTCTGCCTTGAAAAATTCCATTTCTCACTGGAGTGCACATTGGGTTAGTGATCTGGATTTCATGTCTCATGTGCTTTCCTAGAAGATCGTCATCCATACAAGAACTGAATGAAAATGAATGAGTGTTGCCCTGACAGAGTCTAGTACTCCATGACAATGACTAGGGGACTGGTGATATGTTGATTGTTTTTTGTTGTTCAGGTGACACTTGAGGGAACGTGTAAAACACATTGCTCTAGTTTGCCTGAGATTTACATTAATAGAGTAGGCCTAGGACCATTTCGGCTCTTACGAAGAGAGCATTTATCACAGTGCACCATGCTCTGGAGAGAGTTATTTGGCTCTCCTGGAAGTCTGCCCTAGTAAAGAACATAAGTAATTACAGCATTCTTATGGTGGAGTCTAATAAATGGGTGCTCTCATTTGATGTCTAGCAACCATTAAACCTTTTCTTTTTTTTTTTTTTTTTCGATGTCTCATGTATGTTATAGGTTTGTATAATTATGCCTAGTGATTTTTTTTTTTTGGACAAATCTGGGATGTTTTGTTTATTTACTTTTTTGTTTTCTCCCAACGCCTCTTTTTCCCTAGGAAAAAATGGGTAGTGATAGCTCTAACTTTGTAACAACAAAACTGATAAAAAAAAAGTAAAATATTTATCTGTAGTTTCAACAAGTGATAAGAAGGAAGCAAAAGTAGCTTTAAATTAATGGAAACAATTCCTAAGCCTTATTTATTGCACAGAACCCTGATTTTGAGCCTAAGTTATACCTAACTTTTGATTCTAACCTGTGATACAGCAGCTGCAAAGTAAAAGTCTCAAGTTATTACTGCTTTTTCATGGGGACATAATTCAGTAAGAGTTATGCCAGTGAAGTTAATGATAAAGTTGCACTTTAAGTTTTAGGTGATCAGCAAAGATTGTGTCTCTTAGAAAAACAATGTTTGATCCTGTGCTGAAAGTGTGACTAAGAGGGCGTCTGAGTATCATTCTTTTGAGGTGTCCTGGGATCACTTGTACATTAGAGGAAACAAGGACTGCACTAAGACATAAGGTGCTTTAAATAACCCCACTTAAATCTCCATATACATTTTTATTGTTGTCTTCTAGGTTGACTGGGGTCAACTGGACTATTTGGTAATTGACATGCCACCTGGGACTGGAGATGTACAGCTGTCAGTATCGCAGAATATTCCAATTGCAGGTAAATGTATTGCTTGACCGTTTCAGAGATTTGAAGTTAGTTTAGTTTGGTAGCTTTAGAAAAATTTTATTTTAAAATGTCAGTAAAAAATTCTTTTACTTTTCTAGCATGCTGAGAAATTATTGTGGTGGAAGCATTATTAGTGATTTTTAAAATGTTAGCATTATGGTTGTGTTACTTTCTTTTAAGCTAAATTTTGAAAAGATTGAGAAGTCAGGTATAGCTCTTGAAGGAAAGACAATCATGCCAAAATCTGGTGAGTGTTGTAGTAGAAAATTTTCTTTGTCTGTATCAACTACATCGTAAAGCTAATACAATAAAATAGTTTGTCTTCACGATTGCTTTTTAGTTAGAAACTGAAAATGCTGTTATTTCACAACATTTATTCAGTTGAACTTATTTGGCACTGTAAAACACTAATGCATTCTTTTTCCTCTTGTGTTATGAATTTGACTTTTTTGTAAGGGATTTAAACTTCAACCGATCAATCTTGTCATATGCAGGCTGCCCTGTAATCTTGTTGGGTTTCAGCAGGACTTAGAAATACTGCTTCTGAGAGAAAGCTTGAGCATCTCATGAGATATGATAGACTGTAATGGTTTATTACCTGTCTGACATACTTCCAACAGAAGCATTTGTCAATAGCCAGCATAAATAATGTTAGAAACTCAGTGGTAAAAGAGACAAAGCAATCCTTTACAGTCTCAGGAACAATTTAATAATTGCTGTGGC
Organism: Grallaria varia; assembly: GCA_013396735.1. NCBI lineage: Eukaryota > Metazoa > Chordata > Aves > Passeriformes > Formicariidae > Grallaria > Grallaria varia. Next base: position 167,531 of record VWZG01002877.1, on the reverse strand, counting down.
TCTTCACCAGAAGGGGAGTTCATGGGATCTCCATTCTGGGCAGTTGTCCAGATCATACTAAACAGATCCCTAGCTGGCCCTATCTAGTGTTGCCAATGGAAGACCTCCAGAGACCTTTTTCAACCAAAAATTCTGTGAATCTGAGTTAGGAAGGCATCGGTAGGACTGCTTACTCCAATTTTAATGGTATCAGACAAGTATGCCAGTGCAAACCTGAAATGTAAGCATCTTTTCCTGCTCTCATTCTTTTCTGAGTGGAGACTGGTTTGTGCACAGACTGTATGTCCCTCCGACACTCCTTTGTCTCTGCGCTGTGGTGGCAGTAACAAACTGAGTGAAGCCATTAAATATTAAATTGGTAGAACTGTTTCACTTGCCAGACTTGCCTATAAGTTAAATTAAAAAAGAATTGTGTATCTCTAGAGCTTCATAGGATAGCATTAAAGAGTTAGCTAGAGGTATAGGTAAAAGACAGGCCTATCTATAAGGGGACTAGAGCTAGTGGGTTTTGGGACATGCATCCTGCTTTCACAGCAAAACCATTAACAGGACAGTAACATCTACAGAACTGAAAGGAGCCCTTTATCAATCAGGTCATATCTTGTAGCTTTTTCTTCAACACAGGCATGTCTCAGCTTCAGTCAGTCGAACACGATAACCACAGTTACTGATATATCCAGAAGACGGATTTTTTGAGAAATAGTTAAATTTAGCAGCAAGACTGTGTGGTGATATCTCATGATCTTCCATGATGTCAAGTTTGGAAAAACTTCAGTCTTTTGGCATAAAAACCTCAAATGTTTGGACACATGCTAGCTCAGCCATAACATTATTGCTCTGAAATTGGTAGTGATCATGGGAAGTTCTCTCTGCTGACTGTGATTATGTTGAGTGGTGGAAGGGAACCTATCAACATTGTTGTGATGAAGAATTCAATGAATTTTTCCCAGAAAAAGAAGATGAGGCTTCTAGTGCCTTAGCTAATCCATGACCTGGAGCATATCTTAAAAAGCAAACTATGATTCATACCCATTTTCTTAAATGCAGTGCTTAGTAGGTTGCATGTGTGAGGAGCAAAGCAGGAGGGCCCTTTACTCCCAGTGTTATAAGCAATGAGGTGAAACGTGACAGTGGTACAGAAGTTTTTGGGGAGGTAGAATTTCATTAAATCATGTATGTAAGGGCAGTAAAATTATGAAATGGAAAAGTTGTGACTTTATCTTTGTAGATTATGTTGTTTGTTATTTTTGAAGTATGGTGGGTGTTGATAATTTCAGTTTACTGCAGTGAACCTTAGTGTCCTGATTTAACAGAGAAAAGTTCATTAAGAGCTTGTTGTGGCCTTTCCCCGCAGAAGTCTGCACTGCCTTCAGGAGTGTGAGTGGTTGTGGTGGTGCACTGGGTCCTCTGGGACACAGTGGTGATGGAAATGATGTTAATCCTCTATTTCTTCTAAATTTTGCTGATGTCTTTATTTTGGAAGGTCAGAAGATCTTTCTAACTGATACACTATATCACTAAATGGAAACTTAAGGTTTTTTTTTTCATAGTACATCTTCATAGAATGCAATAGATATTAACGAAAGCAAAACAAGTTTTAAAAAAAGCTGGATTTTCTTGCTAAATACAGCCATGTCCTCATTCTTGTGAAGGTGTAACAGAGTGAAGAATTAAGAGTAAATAATTTATATCCCGTATTTTCATTAGTTGTCCTTATGATTGTCAGAAACCTGTGGTATTCATACCTGTTAAATCATGTTGTAAGGCAAGTCAAACTAGACAAGATGTTGATTTATAAAAGGGAAGGAAAAGAGGTTTAAAACTACAACAAGAAGTGCAGATTTTCTTCATGTACCATAAAAGGGGATATATTCTTGCCTATGCTTCTCTTTAAAGTCTTCACTATAGCTTCCCTTTGTAGTTTTTAGAGTTTTTTTTATTTAGTTATACAAGTATGAGCTTTTAAGACTTCTTAACTTAAGACAACATTTTGATTTGAATTCTGAAATGGCTTCACATTGTTCCTGTAGTTGTTCCATTCAGTTTATTACTTTGTCAATCCTAACTTCATGAAATCAGGAGTGANAACAGAACAAATAATTCTGTAACCAAAACCTCTAAAGAAATGAGTCTCTGTAGGGACGAAGTGAAACCTGTCCCAGTAGGCAACGTGGACTCTCCCTCCTTTGTGCTCCGTCCAGAAGGCGCTGGCCTGGGAGGGAGGTAGAGGGGGGCCGGGGGCTCCTGCGTTGGTGCCGTCGGTGCCTCAGGAAAACTACAGCAACTCCAAAGCGATGAAGATTTTCTGTCCCTCTGAAGCTCAGGGCACACTGGGCTAGAAACAGGAGGCAGGGAAAGAAGCCAAAACCCGCAGCAGTCCCTCCGAGCTGGTTCCTTCTCTAAACCGAGCTGAAGAAGTGAAGGATAAAAAACCAACTCCAAAACAAACAAAAGTATTCTCTGCCCAGCCATCGGGTTGGAATTTGGATCATTAGCCAGGTCTATTGTTGAGAAGGGTGTCAGCTCCCAAAGTCTGTGTTGTTACGGAAAGAAAAATTCTGACAAATTCTAAAACTATAACAGTTGGTCTTTCCCATTAGTTAGTTTTGTTGAGCATGCTGAAGTCGACTCTCACCGTTTAAAAAAACCAAATGTACTTTGCTTCTGATGAAGACAAATACAGCAGAGAAGGAGGGATAAGATTTGTAATTCCCTGTGTTCTTGCTGCTCAATGGATTTGTGACTTATGAAGAATTTTCTCTGTTGTTTATTATGGCTGTTTTTCACAGTCATTGGTGGATTTCTTTTTGCGTGTTACAGCTTGAACTGTGCTTTCTTCTTTTGCTCTTGTTACTTGGTTTCTGTCTCTTTGACAGTCCTTAGTGTTGTTTAGCATGCTTTTATTTTCTTCAAGTGTATGGAAGATAGCATTACAGATCTTGATGGTCTTATCTTTGGAGCAGTCTACAGAATTCTGCTGGTTTGGGTACTCCCATCTTCATTTGCAATTCATATTTTCTAAAACCATGTGTTGTCTTTCACTTTGTTATAGAAAATATTTGGTGTTGTGCCATTCTGTTCCCTCTCCAGTTTTCTTGTTCTTTCTTTATCCTTTGAAGATGCCTTGGACAGTCATGGTGTTAATGGAATAATTTCTCTATTTTTCCTCAGAGAAAACATATATATCTTAGTTAAGTAAATTTCAAAGGGCATTATCTAATTGGCATGAAAGTTGTTCTTTGATTTGCATGCATGCATATGTGAGATACAGTATTTGCATTATGGTTTCTTCATTATTAATCTGTGGCTTCCTAGGGATAGGCAGTTTAGAATATTTTTATTTTGCCTCTAAATAAATTTACGAAATCTGCACACATAGTTTTGCCAGCCACTTAGAGGTTTCTTTGTGAGTGTGAGAAACAGCACTGGTGAAGATGTTTCATTTGGGACATGAAAAACTGTAGCATCAAAATATCCGGCAATGAGAGGGACTGATAGGATGTGTGAAATTGTATTGGGTTTTAATTTTGCAAGACTTCCTTTTAGTCTTCATCATAGGTCCCATAGCTTTCTGGAGTCAAAAAGAGGCTAGAGCAATACCTAATGGGTAAAAGCAAAACAACAAGATGTGTCTTATGACTCCAGTTGTCATTAAAGAGAATATTAGCCTCACACAACTTTGTCTGGAGTGACAGTTTTGTGTGAGTACTTTTCCTTCTGTAAAAGAAGATGGAAAAGGAAACTACTGTGAGCTTTGATTTTTATTTTATTCATCTTAGTCACCTCATGAGGAGATGCATCTTATTTGGTGTATTATTCTTTAATAATCTGTAACTTTGCTCATGTTGCAGTTCTACAACAAACTAGTAGGTGAGAAATTATATGATAACTTGAAAATGTGATACATACTTCTGTGCAACCACCACTGCTTTCTTCAGATGCCAGTTTGCTTTCCAAATAGAAATCCAGGGTCAGTATGGAGACAAAGGCTTTGTTAATGTCCATTGTTACTTAATGTGCATTTAATACTACTTTGTTCTTCAATTTCATATTTTGCATGAACAAAACTCCCCAAAGCGGGTTCTTTAATATATATGGAACATGCATACTTGGAAAAGTTAGAAACATCCTTACACGATATAGTGTGAACTAATGATACTATGAAGAATAAGGCTTGTTAAATTGAGAAATCTAAGTGTGTGCATTTGTTTGGTTGTTTAGATAAAGGAGCCACAAATAAAATGAATAGATATTACTGGAGATGGAGAATTGGCCTCCCTGAAGACTGGAGAGAAGGTTATCATTCTCTCCCTTCAGAGTGTGAGGGTTGTGTGTTCAGGAGGGAGTCTCAGCTCCTTCACAAGTGTTTGTGTCTCATGGGGAAGCTGCATTGTGGGAGCTGATGTTACATAAATCAGGCTGTCCACTGCCCTTTCTTTATTAATGTTGAAGTGAGGTCCGTGTTAGTGAAGGGTGACAGCTTGACAGCTCTGCAGACTAACACTGTCGTAACTGACAGAACCAACTCCAGGTTAATACTGGAATTGTTTCATTTGCTAAAGTTTGTCATATCACTCTTTTCTTTGGATGTTGAGATGCCATGGCAGTGAAAACCATTAGAAGTATACACCTGTCCAGTGGGAAGTTGACTGAGACAACTAAATAATTGCACATCTTACTGAGCAATCTGTTAATAAATACAATAACGAGTGTTCAACTGAACTATGTTTATAGAGAAGACCTAAAGGTAAAAAGTTTCAGGTTTTATTTCAATGCTCTTAATTTTCCCACCTTTTTGAAGTAACATTTTTTCCATACAAAGCATATATAATTATAGTCTTATAATAATAAGCTCAAAAAGACAATTAGTCAAGCAAAGTGAATGCTTTTTTATGTTTTTCTCAAGTTCTATCAAAGCAGAAGCATTGCCGTTGCTAGTCATATAGGGAATTGCTTTCATCACCTTTCAGATTTAAAATCAAGATAACACAGAGTTCCTAACATCTATTTATTGCCTCATCCTATAAATGGTGTGGCCTTTCTGAATGTTTTCATCTTTCAGTGATATGTGGATCTGAATGCCTTTCTTAGGTAAGGCTGAAATATTTATTAAAGGAGTTTTTGTTATTTCAAATACAAATTTTCAAAGAATTGTAATTAATAGGATTTCTTTTGATGGCAGTGTTTTGATAGATAATTTTAAATAAATTAGTATATTTTTGTCTCTACTGATTAAACGTTAAAAGTTGTATTTCTATTTTAGTATGTACATAGAACAGGAAAGAGCAGAGGGATGCCACCCATTTGGTGATATTTGGCTTTTTAAAATTCTTAATGTTATGTGACGCACCAAACTGGTGAACCAAACTATTTACTCATATTTGTCAGTGTCACAGACCACGTGTTGCCTTGTGCACAGCTATTTTATAGCAGTGTGTGTGCACTTAAGAGAACTACATCCTGCCTCAATATGCAATAATGTACAAGAACAGGGAGTTCCAGGTGATGAGGAGACTGTCTCTTCAGAAATGAACATTAAAAACAGTAAAATGAGACTTTCAAATCAGCTTTAAAAAAAAAAAACACTACTGTTTACGTTTTATAAAACTGTGTGTGATTTAGCATGGAAAAGAACTGTGATTTGGGTAAAAGTGTCTTTTTAAATTGTCTGAAATTGCAAGCTGAGTAGGTATGATGCTGAGCTCTTGTCTTTGCCAAAGAGAAATGATCAAACAAAGCCCAGTGCTGCAGTACATGTTGTGTGTAGCATACAGTGTAAGGTTAGAGGTGTATCTGTATTCTCTCATTGCTCTTTGTGTAAATGTTTGTTTGCCCCGTGTTGCATATCTCTTACTTTGATGCAAACCACAGTTGCAAGGCATCTGATCTTCTTTTCTTACAGTTTAACAGTAATAGACAATGTTTTTCTCCATTTCTGAGCTTGCTTTCTTCTTCTGCGGTGAAGGTGCATAATTAGTTTCTGCAGTAAATTTCTGAAGTTATTTTTATGGGAGCCACCTGGGTAATAGTAAAATCTACTTGATCTAATTTTGAATGGCTTATATTTTTAATACCAGATTTTGATGTAGATTTACCCTTGGTTTTGGGTTGTATTTTGATATTTTAAATAACTGCAGGAGAGGAAAGGCTTGTAGGTTTAGAATAGATTGAAAAACAAAGAAAACCTTTGTCACACCAGTGGGGATTTTAAAACAGTTCTTTGTATTCATTCAAATATAATTTACATACTGAAATAGTTTGCTTCTGTTGTCAAAATAAATGTAGTTGACAAATGCAAATTATCATCAGGGTTACCTTAGCTTTGGACACTCCTGATACTTTAGTATTAACTGCCAGACTCAGTAGACTCTGTAAACTTAATTAAGACACCAAAATACGGTATGAGTTTACACATTAATATCTCACACTCTTTCGGTATAAATTTAAATGTAACTCTTGGCTCGTGGAGATTGGCATAACACACACTGCCTGTGGAAGCTTAAGTGATAGTATATTCAGTGCAAGTTCTTTAAATTTTATTATTCCTGTAAAGTAGTTTCCAGGTATTGAGGAAAAAAAGCTGTGAAGGATAGAGGCTTTGGAAACTGTGGCTCTCTGAGGTCTGGCAACAGTGGCTAAGTATATGTTAAGTACTAGGTAAGCTGCAATTGCCTCAGGGTTTTTTTTTAGACCAGTCATTCTGAACAGGATGAACAAATGAGCCTGGTGTTCAGCTGATGACTCCTAAAGCTGAGAGAAATTCATACGAATCATGCTACTGCGTTTTCTCTTGTAGGTATTTCTTCTAAAAAAATAAATATTCAAATATGCTCCTTACCATCCCCACCTCAAGGGGAAAAATGTAAAGAACAGAATGGTTGAAGTAGTCTCAGTCTTGTCTTTTTTTTCTGCAGTAGAACTAATCTTTTGCACGGTTCTCTTCTTTGGGTTAGGACCTCTCATTTAAAAAAAAAAAAAAGTAATTCATTTGTCAGAGAGACTGTTTGGACTTTGCTCTTGCTTGGTACAAACATCATAATAATCTGGACATGATTGGTAGATGCCCTTGAAAACAGGAGGTGGAATGGAGTAGAGCAGAAATACGTTAATTCAGGTAGCTAAGGAAAAGTGTAAAGTGGCAGTGTCTGTGGAGGAGTATCTTTTTATTTTATGCATGTACTTCACAGATAGTGGTTGTTCACAGATGTTATTACAAATGTTTTAATTGTTTTCACTTCACTAAATAAATATTTCATTGTAAGTTGCATTAATGTGACATATGTATTCAGTTTTCCATGACCAAAACCAAACATTTTAACACAATGAGAGTTGTCTTACCACATCTTTCTGCCTGTGAAATAGATGTTCTAATGCTTACCAATCAGTTTAGATGAGGGCAGTTTAGCTTTAGGGTGACAGCTTTATCCAGCTTCTGATATTCAGTTGTTTCACGGACAGGTCCACTTAACAGGAGGAAGAATCTTGCTGTTAGATTTCTGTTCACTTTTCATGAGTAAGTCAGTAGTGGTGTCCTGATCACCAACCACTTGCTAGGTCTTGGGCAGATGAGGATGTGTGGCTGTTGGAAACATACACTGTCTGGCCAGGTGTTCAATGACTCCTCCAAGAAAAAGGTAACCAGCAGGCTGGAAGTGTAACACAGCCAGGATCCAGCCCTTGGGTCAGCTCAGAGCTACGTTATGAGTTTGAAGTGAGGACTCTGTAATGGAAAAATCACACTAATGGTTCTTTCAAATTGCTAGTTGTAGTGAGATGTCACACACAAAAGCTGAAGGAACTTTTTTACAAGGTTTATCGAAGGAGATGAACAGTTTTCTAATGTTAGTTTATCTGTTATCATTGCTGGTTGAAATTGTGCAAACATGGAAGTCTTTGTTCTTGAAAGACCTTTTTCTACATCTTCAAGTGAAAACTATTATCTGTAATTGCAGGCACATTTTGTCTATGAAGTGAAAAGAAATTTAACAGAAGGTCAGAGGGACTCTGAAGAGATCCACACTCGAGATGATTCAGATTACACAGACTATTTATAACTGGGAAGTCTCACCTAGAAGTTTGATATTAATGCAGTGGAAAAGGTAGCAAAAGCTACAAAAAGTGCATGAATGGTGTGGTCAGATCAGGCAATCTACAGCTGCATTAAAGCCTGCATGTGGTTTCTTGCCGAGAGCGTTCAGTGCCTGTCAGTCAGCAGATCTCATCATTCTGTGTCTTTATTCTCCAGCATTCTGTCTGTCAGTCTTCCTGGTCAGTTGCACTCCACGCTACAGCTTTTGAGGTGGCAACGTTTGCTAAGAGGGTGATACAAGACACCATCTAATACTTGTGTGTGGAGCGACCCTTAATCATCTCTGCATGAGAGACACCTAACCTGGTTCTGAAGTCTGTCTGTGAAGACAGTGGAGGGAAAAAAGAATATATTACAGGCATCCTTTTCATCCTAAGGTAGACCTTCTACGCTGCTGCTTATCAGCTGCTTTTTAGACCCTGGTGTTTTTTTGCTTGGGTACAAATTGACTATAGCTAAGGCTTGGTGAGATTTCACCTTACACTTTGTAATTCAGAGCATCAAATGCAAACTTTTTTAATGTGGTGAATATAGGTGATATTTTCTATACACAGGAATTATAGGCTGTTTAGTGATTGTAATTTTCTGAACACCAAGGATGAGTACCAATGTACGTTTTAGGTACACCTTTGTTTTACTGAAGACTAAGGACCTGGGATTGAAGAAGAAAGGGAAACATCAGTGTTACAGGGTGCTATTAGTATATCATGTGTCTTACGGATTAAAAATACAGTTAACACAATTTTTACTAGTGCAGTCTCACCTGGAGTGCTGTGTCCAGTTTTGAACTCCTCAGTACGAAGGAGCCAGGAAGCTCCTGGGGCTAGATCAGCAAACAGCTATGAGGAAGATTAGGGTACTGGAGCATGTCACTTATGGGGAAAGGCTTATGAGGGAGCTGGGCCTTTTTAGACTGGAGAAGGCTGAGAGGGGATCTTACCAATATATATGGATATCTGAGGGGAGGGTTTCAAGAGGAAAAAGCCAGGCTTTTCTTGGTGGTGCCAAGGATCAGGAAGAAAGGCAAATGACAGAAGCTGATGCACAGGAAGTTCCACCTGAACATGAGAAGAACTTCTTTACTGGCCAGGTGACTGAGCACTGGAACGGGTTGCCCATCGAGATTGTAGAGGCTCCCTCACTGGAGATACTCCAAAGCCATCTGAACAGAATCCTTAGTAACGTGCGCTAAGGGACCCTACTTGAGCAGAGAGGTTGGACTAGATGACCTCCCATGGTCCCTTCCAGCCTTACCCATTCAGTGATTCTGTGTGATTCGGTGAGCATGTGTCAGCTTTTTGTCAATGGAACTAGATGAAATTACAAAAATAAATGGAATGCATGAATTAGTAGATAAGTGAGTTAAGTAAAAGTGTGCTCTGCTTAGATATCCTTAGTATGCTCAAGGCACAGTCATTACTCTTGCACGCAACTGCAAACACAGAATTTGTAGTATGTTTTAATGTGCAGTGTGATATCTTTACAGTTTCTGCAGCTTCTCCATTCAATTTGTCTGCCTTAGTTTGTCTCTTTCAGACAGAGACTTGTGTAATCATTGCACGTATTGCTTCAAGACATACTATGTTTACAAATTCAGTCATATTTCATTACTTTATTGGTTAAAATAACTTTACTCTTTGGTAGTCCTGTTAACCATGTAGAGTCAAGATAGCAAGGAAAGCGTGGGCTGTGTTCTTTCTTGCTTATCATTTTAATCACTTTCTGAGTTAAACATATGCAAACTTATTTAGGGAGGGGAGCACTGTGAAAAGTCTTAATTGCCATATTGAGTTGCTAGGAAAGGAATTAATGCTGCAAATAATTTGAATTCTTGAAGTTCAGGTTGGGTTTGCTGGACTAGCAGTTGTACCACGAAAGGGGAAAAGATACTTATTTTACAGGGCGTTGGTATAAGTAAGTACAAGCTGGCTGTGAATAAATTTTGTCTGTAATCCAGCTCAGAGTGAAAAGGAAAGTAGGAGAGAAACACCTGTTACACCCTCAACAGCAGCTTCTTGAGCATGTTGGCTTTCATTTGTGGAAGAAGCCATGCGAATTGTTCATAAGCATAATTTTAACTCATGTTTCAGAAGCCAGAGGTTTTTTTGTACAGAGGGTTGTTATTTGTGGCAGCCCAAGTGCTGCAATGTGCCACTGGGTCTTTTTGGCATTTTTGCTTTGGATGAGAATTTGTTAAGTCAAAAATAACTCCCAGTTAAGCTGCTTGTGGTTCTAGTGGGTGTTTTTGATGTACACAGTCTCCATCTTTTGTGCCATGCCAATTATTAGATTCTTAAAAAAAAAAAAAAAGAGCCAGAAAACGTAGACTACAGTCTTATTGACTAGATATTAGCATCTATGTGAAGATCCAGGGAATGCTGAACCAGCGTCTTGAGAGAAAAGTGTGAACAAAAGTGTGAAGCAACTAACATGAGTGTATACACATAAGGCACAAATTTCCGATTTTGTTTGGAAAAAAGCAGTAATAAGCATTTTGTCCAAGTATTGAAAGATCATTGTTTTACAAATATGCAAAAAACTCAAGGACATTGAGTCTAAATTATTTATTTGTGGCCTGTGCTTTTAGGGAGAGGTGTATTCATTTTGTGGCATTAACCGTACGTTTCAGAGTTGGCTGAAAAGAGTAACCCTGCATTTAGTGAAATGAGGAGCTAAGGTGACATGGATGTAACCAAACAGCTTCTACATTATAGTTTGTAATGCTATTGGAAGCAGGTTGTCTTGGCAAAAACAACAAATTATTTTTGATGCCAGAATTTTAGCAAACAATAGGGAAATTGCATTTGCATGGTACATTACATATGCTGCTCAGTTTTTGGACTTGTTTATAATGCTGTGTAAGGCAGAGATTGGCAGCTTTTCAGAAATGAAGTGCCAGATTGTATTTTTCTTTCACATATTAGAGGTTAAGAACACTGGTTGAAAACATTCAAAAGCACTGTCAGGTGGTGTTTGGAAGCAGCTGGCTGTCAGGCAGGCAAGATGCCACCTGGCAGTAGGTGGATGGCATGAGGGACAGGGCTCCCTGTCCCAATGCTGCCAGAGCCAGGAGTGCTCTCAGAATGCCAGGGCTTCTGATGCTCCAGTCCCTGCCAGCAATGCCAGTGTTACATTCCTCTGGATATCTACCCACCTCTTCCTTTGCTGTGTACGCCAAGATTGGAAACTGCAGGCACAGGAGGAAACTGTCTCAAGCATCTGAAATTATCTGTTGTAATTGCTGTTAGTGTGAAGTTTGACATAAATTTCATGTGCATTGTTGGCTTAATGTCACTCCACTTTTTTTTGTAACAGATACTTTTTTGACCCTACATGGTCACAGGGAAAGCAAAGCTAATCAACTGACCAGTAATGTCCTCTTGTATGTTACATTTTTCTAAAACAGGGACAAGCATGAACAGATTTTTTTGTTTAAGTTTTGAGGAGATAATGTTTGAGACCCCACAGCATATGGAAAATGATGCTCTTTGTGAAGTGATATGGAATTCTCTGTCTCTATTGGTTTTGCAGGCTGTATTAATCAAGAAGTAATACAATAATACAGAATATAATAGTAACCTGTATGTTTACTTCCCTTTGGAATCTAACCTTTGACAAAGAGTTCTAGCTGTTTTATATACTTAATAACTCTTGGGACTACTGATTATCAGGTAACCTGGAGGCATGTCTGAACAGTGAGCAACTGCACTTCTTCCAAACCTAATGCAAGTGTGCATGAGTTGGCCTCTCACTTTGTGGTATCACACCTACAAACGCACTCGTGTTGTGCCTTGTGTGACATGTTTCAAGACTGTGCCTTGTTAACGCTTGTATTAGAAAGTGTAGCAAGTCCAGAAAGCAACAGTCTGATTACTGGCAGCTGCCTCTTGATTTTAGAGCAAGGCTTATTGTTAAATTAAAAGCTTTTATGGGACAGTTAGCGTGTAGATGTTCTCAGAGTACCACCTCTGCAACCTGTCAGCATGTTGACCATGTTGTCTTTTATCCATGGTCATATGACACTAGATAATTTTTCTCATTTAGAAAATATAAATGGTTTCTACATAGAAAAAGTTATGATAGAAATGTCTGAATTATTTTAATCACTTCATATCGTATCTCAGTTATTTTGGTCATTGCATAATTAAAAACCTGGCATAATTTTCTTCCTTCAGAGCATATAAATGTGTGACTACTTTGAAGTAGTAGCATGTACTAATTAATCAAAATATTTAGCAGTATAATTAATAATACACATTTTAATGTTTTCTTTTCCTAGGAGCTGTGATCATCTCCACTCCACAAGATGTGGCTTTATTGGATGCACGCAAAGGAGCTGAAATGTTTAGAAAAGTCCATGTACCTGTAAGGCTCTACATTAAAAATATCCATAGTTTTTTTTTATAATAATATACTGTAATATACATAATAATATGTGATTTCTTCAATATCAGTTTGTTTAATCATGTGAAATGGATCAGACTGCCAAACAGAATATCTTACAAAGTAATATGTGCTTTTCAATTGTACTGTCTTACCATGTCCTCTTCAGCATTGGCTATGTTGGAGATTAAAACTTAAAACTTCTTGAAATGTAGAAAAATCATACTGGTATATTTTAAGAATGAATTCAAGTTTTGGGGGAAATACGCATGTATCTAACTGTCGCTTTGCCATTTGAAGGGCTCCATGACTATCATGGCAAGTAGAAGGCTATCTAATCGCTGTTTTTCATGAGGTTTGTAGCTTATATCTTAGCTTGCTTGTTTGGGAAATACAAATTTAAGAATATCCATGATTAGGAGAAAATTATTAAAGAGGCTGACATCTTTGACTTCATATTTTCTGTGTTGCTAAGTAACTGAATGTTACACTCTAGAGTACGTTTATGTAGAGATCAATTTTTCCTGTGGAATGGGCAGTTGATGGCAAAATAGAAGCTGAAATGCTTCCTTATCATAATCAATAAAGAAAAAAACAATGTTCTCTTGCTTACCTGTTTGAAGGTTACTTCTACTCTTTATTAAGAAAGGAAATTTGTAGCCTAGTGCTTTGTTAATTAAAAAAATGCAATCAAAGGTTGAAGTGACTGCTTTCCCTTTTTTTTTTTAAATTTACAGAATAGCTTAACAAAAGAAATACTGTGATAAATTTGCTAGTAGCATTTATAATTTGCTGCTGGAAAGAAAAAAAGAAGAATAACGTGGAATGTTTTGATTTAATGTTTGGTTTGCTGAAGTTATGTAAAATTATTTTCTTCAATTTAAATTGTGTTCAAGTTAACACTTTGCAGAATTTTCCTTTTTCTTTAATGAGATATTACCAAGATTTCTTTCTAAGAGTGTTTTATTCAATGCTTTTGAAGAGAATGGCCTCTAAGAGAGTCATGCTTTGTGGGATAGGCTTGGCTAATGTTACTTTGACTGGTGATAGATAAGATATTAAGTAAGATCTATTTTGGTTCATTGGAGTTTTCAGTTCTTATTAGATGAAAAGTCCCAGTAAAACTGTTATGCCAGGTGTTGAGTTTGAATGTGCTTGAACCAGTCATCATGTCTTGCCTTTTTCATGATGCTGCTTCGTTTTATTCTACCGTTGTATGTACCTGAGTACAGATGTGTCATTTAGTTCAGTTTTAAAGTGAGTGACTACTGCCTATTTATTGCATTTCTAAGTGTCAGCTAAATCTGAGGATCTAAAGAAAGTGTAGTTACATAATTTTTGATGGACAACTTCAGACTTGAGGTTTACGTCAAAGAGGTGGAATCTTTGAGACTGTGCTAAAATTACGTATCCTGATTATATAATTGACTGATCTTTAAAATTCTAATCTCTAAAATTTTTCATATTTTAAAAAGTGCTTGCAAAAATTCTACTTTTCAAAGAGACAGAGAGTCCATAGGTTGCTGAACTATGCTTTTTTTATATTTAATGAACTGCAATCTCTCCCTTGTACACATAGGTCTACATATACCACCTTCCTCTCATACTTACTGTCAAGTCACAATCATTAAAGTTGTTTCTTTGACCTTTATGGTATCGAAATTAAAGTTGAATGACTGAAGGAACTGCTGAAAAGCCAGCAATGAGAGTTAAAACCAGGATTACAGTGCAGAAGTAGTGTTTTCAGTCTTAGGACATAGTTATTAAAAAAGGACTGTCATCTTTGGTGCAGAGGAGCACACCTACACTTCCACTAAGGAGGGAGTTTGCTAAGTACCGCTGGCTCTTACAGCACCAGGTTTTTTAAGATTCTTTCTCATTATGTGAGTTTGGTCAATGTTTTTTTGCATTCCAGAGGGTGACTCAGAGTGAGTAACTTTAAGTATTTAGGGAAAAATTACCTGTTTTCACCTGCTGAGGTTGAGTTCGGTTCAGTTTGGTTTATCTCATCAATCATATCCCTGAAAGAAACAGACAGTTTTAGTTAAATCTGCAGCTTTTTTTGAAGTTTACTTGAATTGGGAGGTTGTCATGGATTTTTTAGGTTTCAGAAAACTGCTTAGATAAACTCAGCTCTGTATTTTTTTCTAAGTTATACTAAAATTACTTGTTTGGCTATGTTCTTACTGGTATTTCTGTAGCATCCAGAGTACAAGATTATGGCTTCATATTAGGAGCAGCTGTTAGAGCCAAAATCTGCTCTTTATAAGGTGAAAGGTAGGAAGACAAAAATTTTGTGCATGTTTACTTGAAGCCCTGTAGTATGAAGTGATTGAGTCATGTTTATGTAGGATGGCAGACCAAGGAACTGTAACCCTGCTCACTTCAGTCGCCATCAGATTGAAGTCAGAGCTCAGCACCATCTGTCCTTAAGTACACTGAACTACTTAAGGGGGTTTCTCAGGAATTGTCTCCTGGTGTAAATAGAGAGAGCTTTCATTTTCTCACTGTACTTTCTTGTACTTAGAAAGTAGTATATTTGGATTTTGTTGTGACTTATTGTGTAACCAAAGTGTTACAAGAAGTATGTAAACATTCAGAAACTGTGCAGATAATTCATAATGAAAGGTTTCTTAATTTTGTGTTATTTCTTGATAGGTGTCTCTTCACCATTTAAAGTAATAATTCAAATAAATGAAATTCAATTACGTGTATTGTAACTGTACTCTCCTCTGCTACCACAGATTAGCTCCTGCATTGTGATTCATCTCCTAAATACTAGTTTTCATGTCATTACTGAGCCAAGTTTGCCAAGAAGTGTACAGGAAAAGGGGCTCACTAAGGGCTAGAGTAGTATCCACTTATGCTTGCAGAATAGTTTGTTTAGACACTAGCAACTGCTTTGAAGCTACTGTCAGTCTATTATTTGAGCAGGGAAATGAGAGTTATTACTAACTTCATTAGCAAGACCTATTACTTTGCCGATTTAAAAGCTCTGAAGATTGTAGTGAACTTTCTTCCTTCTGTAAATATATGTGCAGGAATATGCATAGTAAAAATACACTTTAGCAGGAAAGTTGTGTATTTGCACAAATTGTATATTAAACCTTGTAGTTTTAAGTGGCATCTTAATACTAAAAAAACCCACCTTAATACTCCAGAAGAATAATTTATGTATTAATAAATATGCACTACTCAGTGGCTGACACACAGGACCAACACTGACAAAAGATTGTGTAATGCTGAATCATCATTTGCTTTTAGTAATGTTTGTTGGAATGAAAAAAAAAGGACAGTAAATAAGGCCTCTTAATATGATATGGCATTGGAGATACAGTTGTATCTCATCATTTGCATTAAATGTGGAAGAAGGACTTCTTACTTATTAGATTATCAAAGAATTAACAAAACAGTTGTAATAGTCCTTAACTGTTCACAAAACTAGAGTGGACTACAAAACATTTTCTTTGATTGTAAATTCACTGAATCATAAATGTTGTATGACTACTTTGAAGAGAATAGAAAGTTCAAACTCCAGGATATCTGAAAATGAGTTCATTATAGTGTAAATATCAAATTATCTTTTTTTTTTCTCCTGTGCTGTCAAAAATGGCTTCCCTGTATCCTGGTGAAAATTACATTTTTCTTTTGTCATATAATACTCTTTGCAGTGTCCTCCAGTTTACCAACACAGTGAAATTCCATGACTTGACTTCAATGACAGCAGAATGAATGCCTGCTCAGAGGTCATCCATAGAAGGCTGTGGCTGTAGAGATCCCATTTTACTGTTCCTGTAACTTGTACCCTTGGACCTGTCTCTCCTAGTTTAAGAACTGGCTTAGAAAATTACCTATAACAATGCACCAGTAAATAGAAACTNTTTGGTGCCAGAAGTTGTACATTATATTTGATGGTTGCATCAAACACTGTAGATATACGTCATTACCATAGGCGTTATGTTTCTTCTCTAATAACTAGGCCAGCTTGTTCACACACAAAACGAGAAGGCTCAGGGAAATGTACAAATACAAAGTGATATAAAGGAAATAACAATATAAAATATATGGTCATGTTTTTAAAACTTGACTATAGTTTGTGTGATGTATCTAGATAACATACAAATCCAAAAGCGAAGTATTATAATGTGGAACCTGTTAAAGCAGGTCTTATGTTAATTAGCAGATGCATAGAAACTTTCACCCTGCAGCATTTGAATGCTGTTTTTAATCACTTCTGGAAATTCTGTTCTGCCTCAGTGAAGAGTTTTGTTTACTAGGTGAATAAAATGAGACCAGTGCTATCATTAGCATTATTGTATGTTGTGAAAGAAGATTTTGTTGTGTGAATGATTTGGCAAATTTTCATTTGGCATATTTTATAAGGATGGTGTTGAACACCTGGTATCAACTGAAAGGTACCCAGGATATGTGTATTAGATTTTTATGCTGTGGTTTTTGCCTCTTAGTTTCACATAACTGTTTCTTTTGTTTGATCTTTAAAATGTGTTTGTGCTCTTCAGAACAAGCGCAAATCTGGTTCATTTTGAAAACATTTCCCTACAGGATAACTTACAAAAATACCTTAAAACGTGCCTGATTGTGTAATTCCTTGTAATAGTGTGTTTTTATTTTGTGTTTCCTGAAACTGCATAGTACAAATCTGGAAAGCATGGAAAGCCTTCTAGTATTTAGCGTGCAAAAATGAAATACTGGAAGGGAGAGTTCTTGGCAAGATAGGGTGGTGCAAGAGGTGCTTCTCGTTACAATTAAGTCTGTTAGACTTTGAGAGGTATAAATGTGATGAAATTAATGCACAAATGATGGTGCAACTGAGATGACTAATAAGAGCTGATAATGCTGTTAATGAGTCTGATTCCTATTTTAAATGAGTACTCTGTGTTGATTCTTAGTTGATCTTTATTGTCAGAGATGAACAGTGGAAATACCAGTGCTTGAATGCCAGGTTTGAACATCCTTTCCCTTACGTTAACAGGTTTTAGGGCTGGTTCAAAATATGAGTGTTTTCCACTGTCCCAAATGTAAGCATGAGACGCATATTTTTGGAGCTGGTGGTGTAAGAGATCTAGCAAAAACCCTTGGACTGGATATTTTGGGTAAGAATATGGAAATGGTTTTATTTTTGAACATTTAATGGTGTGCATGAAGCGTGAACTATGGAACAGTGTAATCCTAGATTACTCTATATTCAGACAGTGGTCAGATAGATACAATAGTATAGGATGTTACGTAATAAGTAGTATGCTCTGTTCCTTGTCATTCTTGTTATGGCAATGTTGATTCTTGAATTATATCTTAAATCTCTTTGTGTTTACAAAGATTCTAGAACATGAATTGTTTTGATATCAGTGTGCTATATTATCTGAAATTCATTATGTTATTCATTATACAGCAATTTTGACAAATAACCAAGAATTCTCTTTCATCTTAGGACAGACTTAAACTCTGTCCAGTAGTGTTTTCTCATTTATTTCATTTAAATTAAATTAGTTGTTACATACTGACTCAGTGGAGACCTTATANTTTTTTTTTTCTCCTGTGCTGTCAAAAATGGCTTCCCTGTATCCTGGTGAAAATTACATTTTCCTTTTGTCATATAATACTCTTTGCAGTGTCCTCCAGTTTACCAACACAGTGAAATTCCATGACTTGACTTCAATGACAGCAGAATGAATGCCTGCTCAGAGGTCATCCATAGAAGGCTGTGGCTGTAGAGATCCCATTTTACTGTTCCTGTAACTTGTACCCTTGGACCTGTCTCTCCTAGTTTAAGAACTGGCTTAGAAAATTACCTATNGGGGGCTTACAAGAAAGCTGGAGACTTTTTGCAAGGGCAGGCAGGGATGGGACAATGGGGAATTACTTTTAACTGAAGGAGGGTACATTCAGGTTAGATATTAGGAAAAAAATCTTAACTGTGAGGGTGGTGAGGAACTGGCACAGGTTGCCCAGAGAAGATGTGGATGCTCCATCCTTGGGAGTGTTCAAGGCCAGTTTGGATGGGACTCTCAGCAATCTCGTTGAGTGGAAGGTGTCCCTCCTGTCTATGGCAGGAAGTTTGGAATTAGATATTCCCTAAGGTTCCTTCCAACGTAAACCATTCTGAGGTTCTATGGTTAGCCATCTGGTATCATCATCATGGCTAGGCTTCGCGAACGAAGATTTGGGAAGGGCTCTACCCACGCTTGCTGCAAGCGCGCTGATGGCTAAAGAGGCCGATGCGAGATAGGCAAGGCCGGTTGCGAAAGGCACAGCAGAAAGTCTCCATAGGCGGTGTTGGTGAGGCACGGTTCTTTCTGCGTTGTCTTTTCTCCTCGAGACTGATTCTGCGTGTGTTCTCAAAGGAATCAGCAGCGTTTTGGATGGTGTGTCTCCATGCCTCCCGACTGGAGGCCAGAGTGGACCATTGATGGTAGTCAATATGGCCAAGGCTGAGGTATTGTTTCAGAGAGTCCTTTTATCTCCTCTTCGGGGCTCCTCTCTTGCAGCAGCCAGTGGCAGGGTCACCATAGAGCATGATCTTAGGGAGGTGGTGATCCTCCATCCTCCAGGAGACATGCCCTGCCCAGCGCAGCTGCGTTCTCAGCAGCATGGCCTCAATTCTGGTGACTGCTGCCTGTTCAAGGACAGACACATTGGTCATGTAATGAGACCAGTGGATGTTCAGGATAGTGCGGAGGCAGCACTGATGGAAGCGTTCGAGGAGACGCAGGTGGCGGCAGTAGATGACCCACAATTCAGACCCACATAAAAGAGTGGACAGCACAATGGCTTTATAGACACTGATCTTGGTACTTTTCTTCAGGTGTTTATTGTGCCAGACTCTTTTATAGAGTCTCCCAAAGGCACTGTATGCCTTTGCTAACCTTGCCATCTGGTATACCTATAAGCTAAAGTATACATAGTTCTTTAAAGTGTACATTGCTATTTTAAAAAGGCACGGTTCAACCTATGCTGTAAGTAAAGAATGTGACACAGCATAATTAAGTTTGTAAATGGGATAATTGCATGTGCTAATGATGTGTTTCCATGTATTACTGTAATTATCTCAATGATTTTCCATAGCTAATTCCTTAAAAAGAACCAGGAAGCTCACTTAGAAAAATCAACACAGAAACGTCAAGATCTGACATAGACAAAAGATAGCAAGGCAACACATAATTAAAGGCATGCTTTTGGGCTATCTTTTAGTTTTCTGAATATATAATGAGTTATGATCGGAGCCCAGGGGGGATTCTACAGTCCTGGTTATGTGGATGGATGCAAATGCTCTGCAAGCAGTTGAATCAAACATGCATTTAGATACAGAGACACGGATGATGTGCCATGCCATTGGTCCCAGAGGTGGTCTGTGTTACTTCCTAAGAGGGCAGAACTGATTGTGATTGTATTCAATTAGCAGTGAGGTGAGAGATGTACAGATTTAGGAGGGGACAGATGAGATATATGAAGAAAATCAGAGTGAAGTTTAACTTCAGACTGTCAGTGAAGGATCTGACTAAGATTAAGAATAATGCCCCAGGGGTTAAGTTTAGCATTACAGTGCTTGATCTGATTAGTATACTCCTTCCAGGGATGACCATTACGTAATAATACCATATGGTATCGCAAGAATTACTGCTTACAGATTTTATATTTATCTATCCCAAATGGAAGTTTTATCTCCATATTATTTGAATTCTGCCCCAAACTTTTTACATATATATCTAGAAAATGTATATATTTAAAATTAGTATTTCTGAATTTATTTTGCTTATCTTTTGCAACACTTGTGGCAATTCCATTTGTTTAAATAAGCACCTAGTCCTCCGTTGAAACCTGACAAGCTAACATCTAACAAATTCTGCTAAGATTGTGTACAGTATTGAAAAGTATTTTCCTTCTGCTTGCTCAAAGTTAGCTGCCATTAATATTACTGAATACTTCATTAATTTTTGTTTATGACAGAAGGCATTTAGCAGTTGCCAGAAAACCTTCAAGTGTAGTTCATTATTTCGTATACTTCTGATTGTCTTGCTTTTTTTATTGTTCCCTAAAGGAAAGCGTGACAAGATTGGTGTGAAAGCCTTTGTGCTGCTGATTTTTCTCTCCTTGCCTCTGAATTTTTTTTCTGATGTTTGGTGGCCATAATTTTGTTTTGTTTGTATTCCTGCTTGCCTTGGGTTCTGTTTTTTTTTCTCTCTTGAACTTTGTCAATTTTCATACAGTTTTTTTAATGTTTCTTTTTCTGAATACATTGAGTATCAGTAATTTACACTGGCTTGATTTGAGTTAAATAAATGTTGATAAAGTGTATGAATTAAATTGATACAGTTTCTGACATCAGTCAGAGTTGAACTAAGGTAGACTATTCTGTCTGCATCCATTCGTGATATAAAATGTAGCTGTGTCTTCCATTAAAAGAAAGTTGGTCTTTGATTCACTTTATAATTATGTAACAGTGAACTAAACATAGGAACCTCCAGGTTTTTTGTAGTGCTGAAATCTGTGTTTCAAAAACTATGTTTCAGAATGGAATTGATTCTCCTTTAGAATGTTCCTTTCCTCTCTGACAGTTCCCTGCTCGTTATAAAAGCAGAATATAAAGAAGATTTCTTTTGGAAAGAAGAATGAACTGAATAGTTGTCCACCTTTGAATTGGATCCAAGGCCTAATAAGGACAATAACAAATCCTATTATTTGGAAATTAAGTATTCAAACAAGTCTTTGAACAGTGATTAAAATCTTAAAACAGCACTGAAAAGAATACAATGAGGAGATAGGCTGAAGAGTAAGTTGCATGATGAGCATTTGCCTAACACTCAGGCAATTCATTTAATGTATGCAAAATAATTTATATCTCAGCCTGTGTTTCTCTGTGTGTTTAAGGCAAAAAGCCCTGCCTTCTCTAATAAATGACTACAAAGCATGGTCCTTCCTATTCAGAGAATGAGACGTCCAGAACAGTTTGGGCATTATTCGTTATGGATATAAGGAAACTGTACTGCAGCCAATTTTCATTTAAAATGCTAATTTTTGGAGATTAAGTAATTCAAAGAATATACTGAACTGGAATTTGGTATCAAGTTGCTTTAGGGCTATTTTAAAGAAACATTTTAAAAGTATTAGCTCTTCACATATGTGTATCTTGGTATCTTTGATGCAGGAGACATTCCACTGCATGTTAACATACGGGAGACGTGTGATTCAGGACAGCCTGTTGTGATCTCTCAGCCTCAAAGTGATGCTGTAAGTTTAGTGCACTGCACTTAAAACAAGAAAAAGGCCTCCTCCAAAAGTGAATGGAGAGTGCTTCTTGGTATTGCTGTTTCAAAAATGTATATCTGAATGGAGCTTAAGGAAATAAGGTAAAAGAAGATAGTATTGTGAAGTAACTCAGGCCCTTGATTTCGGAATGCTGGTCGTCTCTTCTGCTTCTGTGGGTTTGGTTTTGTTTAATTAGGCTGAATCCTTCAGAATAGCGAAGATTTGATCCAGGTCCTGGCATGCCAAGGAGAGGAAGGTCAGTGTCAAGCCTCGTGAGACCTTGCAGCTAATGTAGCTCCTCTAAAACTGTTGGTTGAGCCTTTGGTAGCTGAGCCTGGAAACTGTCAAAGGGCCCTATCCAAAGATGTTTGGAACAAAACCTGCATGCTGTCAGTACCTGCATTGTTTTCAGCAGGAAGTGAAGCGATTTACACACGGGAGGAAATGGATTTTTTGGTGCATTTACTGTATGATTTTACTGTCTGTGGAAAACAGGAGTTGGTGAGGTGGTGGAAATCAAATACACAAGTCTCTAAAGAAAAGCAGTTGTACATATAGAACTTCATTAATGCTGGTAGAGTAAGATTTTTCTGTCTGGTACCTTCTTTTTCCTCTCCGGGAGTTTGTCTTCCAGCGTCTGTAGGGCAGAGTGCTGTGCACAGTATATGGTATGGTGCAGCCTCACTCTTGACTGCTGCTTAGATGTTATAGTGAAAATAGTGATTAATGCTAGTAATATATGGTAGAATGAATTCGGGATAAGGTAGACAGGTACTTTCTGATATTGGTAACTTTTTTTAATATCATGATTGTTAGGCGCATGCTGAAATGCTTTTTTCCTTCCCAGTATTTTAGAGGATAAAAAATGGAAGGACAGGATCAACATTGCTAATCCAGTGTTATTAACATACTGATTGGGATTCTGAAGGAACAATGACAGTCTTAAAATTGTAATACATCATTTTGTTTTGATAGAGAAGCAGCAGCACTATGGAGTGTTGATTTCTAATTGAATGCAGTATTTTTGCTAGACTTGAGTAAGGCCCATGCTGTGGAATAATGCAGTGATCTTGAGTTCAGGTCCTTGTGGACAGGAATCCTTATAATCCATGTGGTATTTTCTCTCTGGGAAGTTTGATCATCAGTGTGAAGGTTTGAATGGATACATGGCTTTGGTCAAAGTTGAAATAAAACAGCTGAGCAAACTAAGATGGAAGGCTCGCAGCTCACAGTGTCAGAAATTTGTAGCAGCTGAGGGTCTGCAGCCTGATGGACTATCGATCTAAAAATTCAGACACGGGGGATAACATTCTGAAAATAAAAAAAGACAAGAAAATCTGTTGTCTTGCCATCTGTTTGTCCTTGAATTATGTTCTTGATGACAAAAGAGTGGGTTATAATCACCATTTGTGGCAATTAAGTTAAATAGGAAGAGGAATAAAGATTTACAAAGATGTGTGACTCTGGGGAAAACTCTTAATATCCTTCTCTGCCACTGTGTCTGTGAGATAATCATTCTTCTCGGAGAATGAGGGTTTTCTTAAATGTCACTAATCTCTACAGAATAAAAAAAATAATTTCCCTTTGTCCCAGGTTTGCTTCTCATTTTAAAGACAGAAAAATTATTGCTGTTCTCTTACATTTTGAAAGAAAAATTAAATTCTTAATACATAACTGATGGTGGAAGAGGTCATATAAGGTCAGATTCTAATCTCTAATACATGACACTCATCACCATGTTTTTATAAACTAAAATTGTGGCTATTCATGCATGAACAATTGCAAGTTTTCAGAGAGAGAACAATATCAGCTGAAATTATCTCTGCTCTTGTTTCATAAATGTGCAGGGGATTTTTAGACAAAATTCTGAGCTGATTTTGTTAGAATGCATTTAAAAATTAAATACAGAATCACAGACATGAAATAGCACCTAGCAGATTCAAACAGTAGGGAATAAGGGTACTGATTGACTTCTTAGAAACCCAGCATGCTGTCACACCTTCTAAACTCTGCCAAACCTACTATAAAGGGTGTTTCTAAAATATGCCAGTTAATACTTTTTTTGCTTGCATGTCTGCTATGGGGTTCAACTTGCCGTGCAGATATATAGAAGTATAGCTCTGTCTACACTAGAATTTCAAAATGTGTAAGCAAACCTGTCTAGATTAATTATTTTAAACCTTGGATGTAGTTGGTGGAAAAGGGGTTTCCTTTTCACAAATGACAAATGCTAACAACTGAAAAAGAAAACTACTTGTAGAATTGTGCATGTTGGAATTTAGAAAGTTCTTCCTCAGGGAAGGCACAGAATACACAGGATGAATCTACTTATGGAAAGGGCTGACAGTATAGCTCAAGGATATGAAGGTTTGAGGGCTGGAGTTCTCTTCTGGTGAAGCTTGAGAAAGTTCTCAGGGAGAAATAAACAGTGCTGGTAAAATGATTTTGCACTTGGTATAACCTTGTTTGTGCAAGGGTTTCTGTCAGCTTAGTTGTTCAAACTGTGACTTTTTCCTAATAGTCTTCATTGACAAAACTTTATGTGCTGTAGGAATTGAATATTGCTGTACTCACATGCAGCCTAATGCAGCAGTTGGGAGTGACCCAAGATTCTCTACAGGAAGCTAATAATTTCTTAGGTTAATCAACAGTGAGGACTTACCAGACCCTTCTGGAGATTAATTGAGCATTTTTCTCCTCTGTCAGGCAGTGAAGGTGTATTGGCTGACTAGGGCTTCATTTTTTTCCTCACCCAAACGTATGCAAAAGTCACTAAACAGCGAAAATTAATAAATGAAAATCAAGAATGCTGCTGAAACAATAGAGTAGGGGGTTAAAAAGTAGGCTAAAAGGGAAAACAAATGAAGAATTACTGAAACCAGGTGAAATTGATCATGCTCAGATGTAGGGAAACCTCCTGTGGACCATGGGAAGGAGCCAGTGGCAAAACAGGTGTTTGGAAGAGGTATCCTGAAGCCTGCAGATAAGAGGTACAGAACATGATTAATTGCTGTGCAGTCATTCTTTCACCAAATGAGTTGTTTAAATGCCCAGGGAATTCTCCATCAACACTGGGGGAAGAGATAAGTGGAGGTTCCTAGGAGCTCTTCCATCTCTGAGTGCAAAACCCAGATAGTTATGGAGCGGTCAGTGGTTATCTTGAGAGGAGTCCTTGCTAGTAACTTTTGGTTATATCACTGCCTTGATGGCACAGTGGATTTATTAATGCCTTGGTAGAACAGAAGGGCTGTCTTTGACTGTTGAGCACCTAACTCCCACCTGTCTTAAAATTGAAGAAGCAGCTCAATCAAGTATGAAATACATTTGCTGTACCAGTGTGTCCATTCACATCCTAAAAGCCAGGGTGTCTTGTTGGGATAGACATTTCAGAGAAGAGACATGTTGGAGGCTGAGACTGGTAGATGTCTCTCAGCTTTTTGCCTGGGGCATGAGGTGATAAAAAAGAAGAGAGGAGAGATGATACATCTCTAAGATTCAGCACGGATAATGTGTTCAGGACAGAGAAATCATGAGAGGATGAAGTTTAGATGTCACCTTTTTGCCCTTCTTTATTATTGAAGAGATAGTGACACCTCATGACAAAGTATAGAGAGGATGACTGCTTTTGGGAAAAAAATCCCAAATTCCAGGAAACACTTAATGGTCAGTTAGTTCCTTGGTGTTTTCTTGCCACATGTTGTTATGGAAAATATTTGGAATGTATTGAGGAAAAATACTGAGTGCAGCTTCTTGTTCCATGAAAATCAAGTAAAGTATATTGAGAAAGCAGGGAAAGGTGAAAAGGAGCAAAGCTGGTGAATCATATATAATTTAAAGTGTTGGAATCCCCAGACTGCACAGCCCTTTGCAGGTATGCACAAACTTATATGCAGTGTGGTGAGGAATTTATGACTTGGGTAGAACAGCTAAACTTGTCCTGAAGCAAGGAAACCAGGACCTGTGTCTGAAAAACATTCTTCCTGTCATCATATCCAGCTTGTGATAGATACCAGTATATGATACAGACCTCACATACTTCTTGAGGGACGTTCTTTTACTATCTAGCACACGTTTAACAATGTGGGGTATATTCAGCAGTCTTGCAGATGTTGGATATTGATGTATATTGGTGAAGAATTTTTAGTCAATAAATTTCATGCTGATCTGTAAGGGGAGAGGAAAAGTCCAGTCAGGTGGAAAAGAGGGACACAAGACATCAGCAGCCTGACATAACAGAGCAAAATAAGTCTGGTTAAAATCCCTTTTCAATTAAAGCATAATGTTATAAACCTTACTGTGGTGTCATCCAAAGAGACAAGTGAAATTTGTATTCAGAAACACTTTTCCGGTAGAACTCTATGAAGGGATTATGTGTAAGTAGCGTGAAAATGTACAGACTTTTAAAGCTTGCGAGAAATAGTTGGAGGAAAACTGAAGTATTGGTAACAAATAATCATCAAATCATGTTTGGTGTTATTCGGCTGTCATCAATAATTCTGTTTAATGAGTGGTCAATCCAGGGTGTATTATTTTCAAAAGAAAAGCAAACCCCTAAAAAAGGCTGTATAATACGATTTATAATATGCCTTATCATCAGGGCTTCCTCTGAATGATCACAGTAATATCTGATATATGTAGGTTCAAATCCTTCATTCAGGGTACAGATAGTGCACTATATCATCAGACCTCCATTTATGGTTTGGTCTGCTGAAGAAAATTCTGAGTAGTAGGTTAGTCTGTTTGAAGGATGTTACTGTGCTGCAGTTGGTTTCTGTTCTCCTTAGCCATGTTTTCTAGACAGGATGTCTTTTTAGATGTCTGTAGTGGCGTCTGAGTGATGTACATGCATAATGGCACCTTGGGATATCAGCATTACCCAGCTGAGGCTCCCTCAGAGGGTGGCTTGGCTGTTGCAGCTGCTGTTATATAGGATTAACAGGAAATTTCCCTTGAGCACTAGGGATTTTTCTTTAAGATTTTAGTTTCGTAAATCCAGTTTACTTATCCATGTCTTTCATTTCATGTTGTAATGTGTGGATTGGCTTTTATTGTCTAATGAAGTCTCCACTTCTGGGCTGAGATTTCATTGCAGCTTGGCAGGATTTGCCAGTACATGCAAAGAAAAATTGTATGGTAGAACTGCCCAGAGGAGGACAGAGTGGGAAAGGCTCTGGACCTCTTGCAGCCATCAAGAATTTCTCTGGGTGACATGAAGCTTTTATCTGAAGTGGAAACTCATTTAAAGCTGTGTGGATCATCATGCTTTTAGTGCCTTCTGAGTTGACCACGGTAAAATACAGATATTAGAGGGCAGCTCCAGTCATGCACTGAGGACTGAAGTTGTGTCAAAGCAACAAGCAATTTCCATGGAAATTAAAGCTGTTTAAAAATCAGATTGAACTGGAACATGTACTGTGGTTGAGCAGAGAGTGCTAATAAGAACAAAAGCTCTCAACTGTGTTTATTTTCATGTAGATGGCAGCTAAGTCTACTATTTGTCCTTGTGACAGTCATTATTTAATTAGTTGCTCATGGTTGCTAGCTTCCTTTAGAAATGAATGAACTATAAGCCCTAACAGCTCAGTTGAGCAGATTTAAATTCCTTTTCCTTCTTTACAGGTATAGTAGCATCTGCAGCATTTGATATTCCAGACATTCAGGAGTTGCACAGATTCTCCTTTGGGTTGCTGGGCTGGATAAAGCATCTTCGTAGTCTTGGAGCCTTGCAATCACAAATAGAAACCATGTCAGTACTGGGATTTATACTCTGTGGTGCACTTGGCCTGCAACTGAGGGATGGTATCAGTATGCTTTTTCTCAGTTGCTGGTCTGAAGTTGTTTGTATGCAGTGGTTTGGGTGAAGGCAAATGTGATATCAGCTCCTCTGGGTTTTGACTTTGTTGATTGTAAATTGAGTTCTGTGTTTGAGTGGCCATTGTGCCAGATACTGGAAGCCACTGTGAGGTGTTTGCAGGCTAGTGGAAGGCAGACCCACCGGTCAAACCAATCCAATCCATGAGAACAGGTCAGGGTCAGCTGTGACCTGTGCAATCCGTTCGCAGTCATCTTAGCAGTAATGCATAATACCCTCACAGATAAGATTTTTAGGGAGGATGAAGTGCCATAACTAAAAGGCTCATATTACTGTAAGGCTTAATTAGATGAGCTAAAAAAAAAGTCTTGCAGTTTAAATCTACCCCACATCTATTATCCCATGATAATACAGATTCATTACAGTCTAATGAATCAGGATGTTCTGATTCTTTAGGCTAAGTAGGACTTTTCAGTTTGTTTCCTGGTGAACGTCATCACAAGTTCCCCATTTCCTGCTCCACCATTTATACTGCCATTATTCACTTCATCATCAGCTGTGCCCTTGAGGTCCTGAGAACTGTGCATTTCTGACAGTGTTTGTACCAATGTTTGAGAGGTGAACAGTCTCTCACATGACTGTTACCCAGCTCTTTTGACTGCTAATGTCACCTTCCACCTCTACCGCTGCCCTTCCCTGTGCTCCTCTCAGACCCCATCTCAGCAGTGTTCATAATAAACAAGTCTTGCCTGGTATTAGGGCATTCTGTCTCCCTGAAGCCGGGAGAATGGTAACAATTGTATTATTGTTGAATCCAAAGTTGTCCATCAACAAAAAATGGTTTTCAGAAAGTCTGTAAACCATTCCTTTAGAGCTTTCAAACACAAAGGGAATAACTGACCTGTGAAGTCGGCTTTTATCTTATTAAAATGAAAATGGAGAGTGATGAATAAGAAGTCATCCTTTAATTTTTCTCTTCTGGTTTTCCACCCAGAAAGGCAATAATAAACCCTGTCCATTTTCAGTTGCAACCTAACTTCTTTTGCTTAGTAATGATGGAGTGAATACCTGAATTGTGCTCTCTTGTCTACAGATGCTACACTGAAAAGATAATGAATAGGAGAAACTATTCAATACATGTAGAGCTGTTTTTATGCAATGCATGTTAGCAGTCACCAAGATTCCATTTAGACCTTTTAGGTATATGAATTGATAGACAAGCTCTCATAGCTAGGAAAGTAAGGCTCAAATCAGTTGATCTTTGTTGAAGCCGGGTTACTGATAGAGTTTTCTAAGGACATTTATGGTATACTGGTCTGTTCAACAGACAAAGTAATGGTCTAGGAAAACAAGCAAAAAAAAAAAGAGATGCTTAGCAGGTAAGACCGATTGTTGGTAACTCTAGGGCTAGGTAATACTAGCACACTGGCAACAAGGAATTGCACTAGGAACTTCCTGTTGCAAAGCAGCTGATCAGCTGCTTGGCAAATAAGAGGCAGTGTACACCAGGAAATTTTTATTCAGGCACTCATTGAACAGCATTTCTGGGGAAAAAAAATCTTAAGTTTATTGGGATCTTGACATAGGGTAACATTTACAAAAACAATCAGTATATTTATGATGGATTTATGATTTTGTGTACAATTTGGTCAACTTTGGAGTGGGAAAACAGCCTGGGCAATCTTTAGAAGGGGCCAGATTTTCCATGCAGGTTGTTGATTGACTCATTAAAATGCATTAATTGATTTGCGCAAAGTGGGAGCTGCCTGCGGGACTATTCAAGAGAGTTCAGAATTCCCACCTGGAGTGCTCCTACACTAATCAGTCAAATATGTAACTGCAAAGGCAGCTTGACTTCTGTCAATCACCTTACTTCAAGTTCGTCTGTTATCTCATCTAGGCAAGTGGTTAGTTGGGGAGTAGCTGGACCACCCAAGGAATTAGTAGCTAAGTGAGGTGAGTGTTGCACGCAGGCTGTATTGCCCAACTGCACTGGAGTTGTGGCCATAGAAGTTTGAATTTCATGCCTGTGAATTAGTTTCTATAGTTCATTCTGTAGTTTTTGCCACAAAGTCATGCATATGGGAGAAGACAATTCTACCTTAATTCTCTGCATTCCTTGCAGACTCAGAAAATTACATGGCTTTAGCTTCAAGGTGGTGTGAGCACTGAGGCTGTGGGGCTGGGCGTGCCAGAAAAGAAAACCCTCTGTGCCCAGAGAACAGGAGACGTGTGAGCAGTGTGTGGCCCTATAGAAGGCTAACTCCTGGTTCTGACCAGTGGCAGCGGGTCCTAGTGGCCCTGGTGTGACAGACAGACCTTCCCTTCCTGCCCCTCAAGCTCTGCCTGCAGGAGGCAGGAAGGATCAGAGCAGTAGGGATTATTGTGGGGATTTCTTCTAGTAAAACAGGGAGGGTGGTCAATGTGGGCTCTGTACACAGACTTACTTGAGAAGGTGGAGAAAGAGATTGGTTACAATCTGATGGAGTAGGAGCAAACTCCAGTAGAGCACTTTTCTGTGTAGTGACAGGCACAGAGCATGATGCGCCAGCCCGAAATTGAACCCGGACAAATTCAAATTATAGATAAGTGCACATTTTTAACAATGGAAGTAATCAACTTCTGGGACAATGTACAGTGTGTATAGATAAACACACAAAAAGATACTTTTTAGTTAAAAATCTTTATATCATGATTTGAGATATATGAAAAAGCATGTCTTTTAAAAATATATGTCTCTTGACTTTAAATTTATTAATAGTTGATGTTAGACTGACCTCGGCCCTAGCTGTGTCACGGTTTTTAGAGATGTTATCATAAGTATGCTTCCTTGGGTTGGTTCTGTGCTATTGTGCCCACCAGCTGAAGGTGTCTTACCAGGTGCCACAGGTTGGTGTGGAAGAGAGATTTAACTGTGTGGATTCTATTGCTGCAGAATTCGTTCTTTCCAATACCCACTTCAGTTTTTAGGAGAGATGCCTTTTTTAAAAAAAAATCCTTTAATTTTAAATGTCTGAATAGGAAATTCTGTAGTGTAGTCTAGTCTGTAATCAATTCATTGTCTCAAAAAAATTTTTTTTGAATGTTGTTTTCTCTGATTCTCTATCCTGTGCATGGTGCATGTTGGTTGTCATGGTGAGGGAAGTTTATAATTAATAGTTAACTGTGGGACTGGAGTCTACTTTCTCCTCAACACTTCTTTTCCAGAAGACTGTTGACTCTGTTTGCCCTTAAAGAGAAATTGTTCAGTCAAGTTCTATTCTTAGAATAATACCCAATTTAAATTTTACAAATAACCCTCTCCTCCAATATTTTAAATAATGCTTGTACTTATTTTATGTATTAGTGCATCGTTTTCCTGGAACACAAGTTAAATTGAACCCACTTATTTAAACATACTTGCTTTTTTTTGAAGGTATGCAAAAGAACAGATAACTAACAAGATGTAAAATATTTCTTTTTATAGAAAATGAAAGGTGCTAAATATATGTTTCTATTTTTACAGGCTAAAGCCTATCTAAAGATAGCTATGGAAATAGTAAGAAGACTGACAGTACCTCCTGCTTGAAGTATTTACTGCTGAAACTTGCCAAAAAAGTGATCTTTGGTGCAACCAGTGCAGAAGAGTCCTGGTATCTAATAATGTGGAGGCCATATTTTGGTTCTGAGAACTTTTTTAGGAGCTACTTTAACAGAGATTAAATTATGATTGTGACATTTACCATTTTTTCAAATAATTGTTTGGCTGTGTCCAAACGGATTGAAGTATGCAAACGATGACAGACTATTTAACTGCTCAATTGTAACATCATTAAGCATTTTTCACATGTGCTATTTTAAGGTAAAGAATGAGAAACAGCCTCTCCAGTCAAGGACAATGATGAGAGGTATGCCATGGCATTAATCCTTCTTAAAAAAATAATTTTTCAATACTCTTAATTTGTTTCAATTTTGGTTAGCTATCAAACTGACCTGAAGTTCTGCAAGATTATAAGAAGCAACTGCTGTATTTTTGTGTGTTCATCTTACAAGAAAATTGTAAAAAAATCCATGTATACTTGGAAGAGTTTGTGTGATGGATGATGATCAGATTTATTCATTATCGGATAAAGTTCAATCGTGAGGCAATTCACAGTTTAGTGGAGAATGGATTACATGACCCTGAGGCTTGTTTCTCGACTGTTTTTCATTATAATGAACCCAGAGAGAGGACCAGGTAACCAAGGTCTTCACTGAAAACCAGATGCTTTGCCAGGGAATGCAAATGATAGAGGTAAATTAAATTTATGATTGTATATTCCTACGACAGTGCTGCAACTTGGAATTTGAATGTAAAGATATATTTTTGAAGTAAAGAAATATTTGGTCTTCGAACGGTGTGGCCTTCTGGTTTGTTTTTTCATTGCCTGTGATCTTTAGTTTTGTGATGGTGTGTGAAAGTGAAAGATTATGCCTTCAGGGAATGAGTTTTCATTTACAATTAGGTGTTTGAGTTGACATTTAGGCTTTTTCATTTACACAATCAATGATGGGTGTCTTAAATATACATTTAAACCATGCTATACTGTAAATTTAACCATACTAGGGAGTTCTGCTGTTGGCCTCTGAGGGACCAAGGTTTTCCCTGTAGTCTGAATATTTATTCAGGATTTTGGTTATAGTTGTTTGTATTTATTGTAGTGATACTGCATAAAAAGTTTGTATATATATTTACATTAAAATATTTAAGTAATATGTACTCAGAATTTACATGGAAAATCTAGATACAAATTAGGAGTTGAATTTCAAGCTTAGGTGATTTTGTAAATATGTAAATTATATAGTGCAAAACTGTTGATTTTTTCACTTCAAGTCAATCTCTGAACCTCTTCACCTGCAGCCTCCCCGGTGGCATCTTGTGTCAGTGGTCGGCTATTTCAGTCATATATTGTCCCAGGCCTGTAAATTGACAAAAATACTCACTCCCTTTCAGTTGTATGATATATTTTACAAAAATTAAAGCTGGCTTTGTGTTTTGCGCTTTCATACTTTATTGATAACATTTTTTTAAATTAAATTTTAGCTCTACGTATTTGTTCACTTTGCTGTATGTATCCTAGTTGTGAACATACATGTCTGTAAGTAATCCTGTGGTGGTTTTGTCGTAGTCTAATCATAAATTTCATTGGTTAAACTGGGATTTCTGGCTGGTTTTTAGCAAAAGACAGTGATATAGTCAGAACATTAGGACTTGTTATTTTCATTCTGTTAAAAAGTTTTTGAATGTCTCTGACATGCAGTTCATGTTGAGACTGGGTGAATAATCAGTATACAGATAGATGGTTGTTTGTTTTCCCTTTCTTTCTCATTATTTCTTGGGTTAGTTGAAGGATGAAATTTGGTTTCAAATGTCCTTTTATTTTTACTCCTTTTTCTCTTTTTTTTTCCCTTTTAATTAAGTACTGTGGTTTTGCTCTGTTGAATCTTTCAACTGCAGAACTATTTTGAATGCCTTTATCAAGAAACTAGTTATAATGATTAAACATAGTTTCTGTGCCAGTCTGAAAGTTCATATTTAGTTAACAGTTTTGTGGAAGGATTGCACAATGATTTATTGATTGAAAATTGTCAGTCATTTTAAATACATATCTATAATTCTACAGCGTCAGTAGGACAGTTCTGTGTTTAAGAGTAGCTATGGTAAAATCAAATTTTAAATGAGAATGTATTTGCTTTACTTCCCTCATTCTCATGAGTGAAAAACTGTTT
This sequence comes from Grallaria varia, assembly GCA_013396735.1. Lineage (NCBI taxonomy): Eukaryota > Metazoa > Chordata > Aves > Passeriformes > Formicariidae > Grallaria > Grallaria varia. Next base: position 134,235 of record VWZG01002877.1, on the reverse strand, counting down.
CCCAGCCCTTCTCCTGCAAAGTAAACGAAGGGCATTGACAGTGTTACTGCTGCTTAATGTTATAGAAACACATACTCATATTTTTTATATTACATGTATATATGTGAAATACTTATTAATGAGTTCTAGTTGACATACATTTGAAGTTGTAGTTCATAAAATCATTAAGATAAGTTGTTGTATGTGGGGGGTGGTTTAGCAGGAGAAAGCGGTATTTAACCATAATCTATAAATACAAATTATAGACTTGATACACAATGCTGTTTACTCTTTTCAACTCCAGTATTTTACTTTAATCTCAGTGATATTTCCTAGTGTACTAGTACGTTTTTTTCTAAAAATGCTAATCCTAAGAAGAGGGTCTGGCTTTCCTGAGCTGTATGGGTAGATATTCTGTGCTCAGGAGCAATGGAAATTTGCTGCCAAATTGCTGTGATCATGGGTTACTGGCCCAGAATTATTAAAGTTGTTGCACTGAGAGCTACAGTTACACACTGGAAAACCCCACAGGGGAAGGGAGAAAAAAAGGAGGGCTAGGAAGGCACGGGACAGATGGGAATGGAGACAGAGACTTCTCACATGAAAAAATTGTAATTGTTACTTGAAGTTATGAGAGAAAAGTAGTTTGCAAGTCAGGTTTTTTCCTACTAATTCGAGTTTGAACTACAACCCATTTTAGTTGCTCTGATTGGTGATCATGGTTATGAATTAACATTCATGCAGGTCATCTTCAGCATATTGACAAACCCCCCTGTAATTCTGAGCTTACTTCAAGTAGTTGGACACACTTGGATCCAGTTCGGTAGATGAAACCCTCTATAATATCTTTCCCTTGGTAAGTGTGATTTCCACCTTGACCCACTGAAATGTCTTGTTGGGTTTTAGCTGCTTGTGATGGATGCAGTTGGTGCTGACTAGAAAAGCCTTTGATCTGAGGCAGCTGCTGCTTAATGGCTTGTAGGTAAACTATGTTCAGGGCCTCCTAATGTAAAACAAAGGCTGCAATCAAGGCAGGGGGAAAAGGGAGTAAAGAAGGGGTGAATCTTATGCCAGTGGGAACATCTCGAGGTTCTAGAGAGTCTGCCATTACAGGGCTTGCTGGTGCAAGAATGTGTGTGAAAGAGTAACAGCAGAAGAGCAGCAAGAAAGAAAAATCCTTCTGTGGGCTACAGAACTGATTTGCAAAGGTTCAGGTACTGGAGATGCTGTGGAACACTTTAAAGGGGGTGCTTGCTCAGGCTGAGCAAAGCTTCTCTCATAACATCCCCAACCCTGAGACTGACACGTGAGCTCAGTACCCAAGACACAGGCAATGCTCCTATCCTTCCACATCTTGGTGGTGGGGATAGGATTTCCATGCTTATTTTTCCACATGGTTTGCAGTAGTTGTCTAGGTGAAAGAAACCTGTTCTACATCTGGCTTTGGCTGAAGATTCAAATCCGTAGCTCCTAAACTTAGAAGAGATCCTCAGGACCTGGCTTAGTCTTTGCTAAGGAGTATCATGGAACGTTCAGCACTTCTGATAAAGCTGTATCACTTTTGGAAGAAATAAGGAACATAGTCCTAATCACAGCTAATTATTTTTTAGCCTAATGACTTGGCCTAGGCTTTGATCTTGTTCTCAGCCTTATTGATGTCTTTTACCAAATGAGACTGAATAAAATTATGAATTCTTAGGCTAATGCCTGGCATTTTTAGCTGCTTACAGATTTGAGATAAAGCTCTGGGGTTTTGCTTTGGGGATTTTGGTACCCACTTGTCATTTTAGTGTCTCATGGCTGCATCTGGGCCTATATTTTTGTCATCATTTTTACTTAACAGGAATGCTGCCTATGGAGATGGTGAGGGGGAAAGGCTCCTGCTTAAGAATGCTTGACCATAAGATGAGTCTGAATTGCTGATTTAATTTTAGAATTAACTTATAATGGCAGGAGTCATAATGATAATTATATTGTATTTTGGCAGCATATCAACCAAGGCACTGGTATGTTGGCCATATATCACAAAAAATGCAGCAAAAGAAAAATTAGTTCCCAAAGTAGTTTTCAGCCTTTTTTTTTTTCTTTTTTTTAGCCTGTCTTTTACATTATAAAGATATTAAGTCTGAAGAAAAGGTATATTCAAAGGTCTGTATTTTTCCATTATTTTCGCATATTCAGAGGGCTTTTTTATTCTCCAGCAAGACGAGGACAGGCACAGCCTGTCCTTCCTTATGCACCTTTTCCTCTAATTTTCTCTGTTTCTATGAGTCTGGATCAAATACCCACTTTAGTCAATGCAAATAAATCACTTCTCCCAGGGAGTGCATGAGTCTTCGAACAAGCTAGTGGGAGGGAAGAACATCTGTTGTCCTTTAACATTGTTTTGAGGGCTTACAGATTTATTTGAAGTGTTCTCACTCATACCGCCGGGATTTTCTAAAACTTGTGTTATTTCCTGTGGTCCAGAGGTTTTCTCTTTCCTTTGAGAGAAAGGCAGGAGGCTTCCCATACTTGCCTCCTCTGTGTATGTTTCCTGTTACTTAATAAGGTCTGTTTTCAAGATACAAACTTCTGTTCCTTCTTCTGAAAAGTGTCAGCTTATAAATAAGTACTTTCTAATGGTACTTACAAGTACTTTTTAGGGACTATTTCTGTCTCTGAATTAATATGGGAGAAGTACTATAATGGTTTTTTAAAGCCCAGTTTAACTGCATATTTAGCAGTAATAAACAGACTGAGAAATTATCTTAAGCCAAACCCACATTCTGTAGGTATAATTTTGGAGTGTTCAACTGTGTAAATGTTGCAAGTATTTTTCATCTCATTAAGGGGAAGCATTAAATGAACTAAAGTTCAGGACACCCTCCTGCTCCCCAGTAAGCATTTGAGGATGATGTGAGATCTGTCTATAAGCTGTTTTCTGCAGTGATTTATCTGCTGAATCGGGAAGTTTCTACCTGTCTCTTCTTAGAGAAGGAATTTCCATATAAATGGGTTTTTGTCTGTGATAGGTTGAGGCCTCTAATTAATTACGTTTCAGATGAAGTAGGGAGGTTTTGGGTTTGCACTTCACACTTTTGCCTGTAGGATAATAGGGCCCAATGGCTATTTAGGAGAGTTACTGTTTAGAACAAGTGTTAAAAGGCTGGAAGAATGCACCTGGTAAGCATCTGGGCTTTGAACACTTAGTCTAATAACCTCACACTGATTAGTGAGCACCAGCACTACTGGCATCTCTTTTGTAATGCCATTATATCCTAAGCTTTTAGGAAGCCTGTGAATTGTGGCTTCTTTGCAATTCTTAATAAATGTGTGTTTTACAAATGCATTTCTTATTAACACAGACAGTCCTACTTCACTTTAGGCATAATTTCTCAACAGTGTAAATAAACTGCTTTTTGTGAAGCATTTTTCCTTGCCTGTTGGTAACACATCTAGAAAGTTATTCCTCTAGGGAAAGAAGTCACAGGGTTGTTTGATGCTGAATACCTTCTTCCCTGTCAGGTTAATACAGGAAATTGTAGTTACTGTCTTCATGAATGTTGCTGGTTTTGTTACCATGACCGGAAATATATCTCCATTTCAGCAATAGGAAACTGTTGATAAAACACCTTTTCATTATTTAGAGCTTGTAGCTTGTGAACATCAAAACCAGTACACTCTGGAGTAATTTATTTTAAATACTTCCATTTGTAGACTTTTCAAATCTGGCTTTTTAGGAAAGTAGTAGTATTAAACATGTTTGGACAAGCGCTTTGCTGTTGAAATGGATTGCTTTCGACTGCCTGAAAAGGTCTGCCATTTTCACAGAGAATATGACTCAGACAAGTTATGTATTGTTGCCCATCAGTGCCTGTGTACAGAATCCTAAGTATGAATCTGCAGAAGCAGGTGCCAGGAGGGAAGAAAGATGACGTACCACTATTTGCCTGGAATGACCTCATGCCAGGAAGCAATAAAAATTTGTTTGGCACAGCAAAAATACAAGCAGGGTTATATTTTTAGGGAAGGCAGATGGATCAAGGCAAAGTAGAGAATGTCTTATTAGCTGGTAAATGTGACTGGCATGTGAAAGAAAATAAAACATTATACTGTCAGAAATAAAATGGGAAAGGTATCTTTCGTGCTTCTGCCAGAAATGTACAGCCATGTGACCTGGGGTGCCTGGCACACCTGGGATGTGTTGGTTCTCATGCTTCAGAAAGGTGACAGGACTCAGCAGATGATCGGGAACCCTCATTTGTGACACAATTCCCGTATGTTAGGGAAGCAATTGAAAAATGTATTCACAAGTGAATAGTTGAATGCAGTTGCTACAGAAGGTTATTTAAGGAATGAGATGTCTCAGTTCTTGGTCAGTCTGCTTTACATCAGACAGTGTGCCGTCCCAGGGCTGTCATTTGTTAAAGTTAGCATTTGAGCTGCCTTTCTCTCACTAGCTGAAGTTGAATGCAATAACGAGATACATATTCTCTGCAAAGTACATTTCCTGACACTCGGGTGATACCAGATGTCAGGAAGATTTTGAATACCATACTGAATTATTGTGCCTGAGCTTAATATACAGTAACTTGAAGTTTCATTCCATTCCAGTAATTTTTTTTTCTGTACAAAGTGTTTCATATTTCCGTTTCCAGTGCTTTAATACTGTTGGTTCTTCACATAAAGAGATTTAAATACAAGGGCTCCTAGAGGGAATTTCATGCTCTGACATTTGATTATATAATTTTCTTCAAAACAGAATGGTCAGTGATAGACTTGTTCTTTATTTTCTGTTTAATGTTTGAGAACTACAGGCACCAGAAGATAAGATACTAATTGGACATAGTTTTGGATATTTGGATTGGAACTCTGCTAATGAGGTGCTAGTCATGTCTTGAGAATACAAACAAAAGCAACATAAAGCTCTTTTTTTTGGGTATATGAATGTCTTTAGTCATTGGCATGGAAAAAAAACAACCCTATGGTAGATAAAATGTAATCCTTTGATTTGAAAATCACATGAGTTAATTGTCATGGTTAAGGATCATGAAAATACACCTGCTGAAGCCAGGTTTTTTGGTGCAACATCTGCTGGCCGTGAAGGAGCCAGCAGCATTCAAACGGAGGTTACTGCCTCTTAAGTGAACTCCAAGCTTGTTCTGTGATTTGCTGTTGGAAAGTCACACCCTGAACTGTGTCAACGTTGAACCTTTAGACTGTAGGTTCACATGTCCCTAACACAGGAAGTGACTCACTGAAATGTTTGTTCTTCACATTGCGATCTGCTCTCCCCAGGAAAACAAGGATCTGTTTTCTCCCTAGTGTGTCAGTGCTTCTTACCAGGCTGTACAATATCCCTGCCAGGGCTGGCACTGGTCAATATTTGTTGGTAGCTGGTATTCTGTTTGTCAAAGGGCAGTTGCCGTGTGTAGTACTGGGGAACCACAGTCAAGATCTGCACCTGTTGTAGACCTGGCAGTTGTTACAGGTTGTGAACTTTGCTTTGCGTTGCTTTCCATTTGAATAATGCTTTGTTATTTGCAGGCAGTGTGTGGCCCTGTAATTCTAAAGTGTTACCATTCCCAAGGTAAAATCCTGCACTTGAGAATGACCCTCAGGGAATGACCCCTTACCCTTGTAGCTCCACCGCTCTGGGAAGAGCTCTGCATGGGCATTTGGAGAGTGTGGCAGAGCTGTCCACTTTCATGAAGGACTTATTTGGGCTTGTTGGGACACACAGGTAGCTGAGGGTCAACAAAATGGTGTGAGGAAATAGCCTGCCGTGTTATGTTTCAACATGAAACTAGTAAGGAGGGAAATTTGAGGAAAGCTGGAACCTCTTGACTGTGGTTTGATGCTGGCTGTATGCCAGGTGTCCACCAAAGCATTGCCATCCCTCCACTCCTCAGCTGGACAGGTGAGAGAGAGAATGTAATGGAAGGCTTGTGGGTCAGGATAAGGACAGGGAGAGATCACTCACTGATTACAGTCATAGGCAAAACAGCCTCACCTTGGGGAAATCAGTTTAATTTATTACCAATCAAATCAGCATAGGATAATGAGAAATAAACCCAAATCTTAAAACACCTTTCGCTCATCCTTCCCTTCTTCTTGGGCTCAACTTCACTCCTAACCTCTCCACTTTTTCCCCAGTAGCAACAGAGGGGGACAAGGAATGGAGGCTGCAGTCAGTTCATCACACATTTTCTCTGTTGCTCTTTCCTGCTCAGTGGGAGGACTCTTCACACTCTTCCTGTGCGCCAGTGTGGGGTCCCCTCTCATGGGAGACCGTCCTCCATGAACTATTCCGAAGTGAGTCCTACCCACGGGCAGCAATTCTTCACGAACTGCTCCAGTGGGGGTCCCTTCCATGGGGTGCGGTCCTTCAGGAACAGACTGCTCTGGTGTGGGACCCCCGTGGGACCACAGGTCCTGCCAGGAGCCTGCTCCAGTGTGAGCTTTCCACAGGGTCACAGCCTCCTTTGGGCACATCCACCTGCTCCAGCATGGGGTCCTCCATGGGCTGCAGGTGGATCTGTGCTTCACCATGGTCCAACATGGACAGCAGGGGCACATCCTGCCTCACCACGGACAGCAGGGAAATCAGTTCTGGCACCTGGAGCACCTCCTCCCACTGGTCCTTCACAGGCCTTGGTATCTGCAGAATTATTCCTTGCATATATCATCACTCCATCCTTCTTTGGCTGCAGTTTGCTTCTGCCCAATAACCTTTTTTCACCCTTCTTAAATAGATTATCTCAGAGGTGCTACCACTGTCCATAAGCAGGTCTGTCTTGGAGTCAGAATCTCTCCTGATTTCCACTGGTGTAAGTAGGAAAAGGAGTACGTGGGTGGTTGGTTTCTGTTTAAGTAACTAAGTTTTGAAAAAAACCCTTTACTATTCTAATGTCAAGCATTACATTGAGCAAAATGTGAACACATTTCTAACTAGCGCTTTTGTTGCTCTCCAAGTTATTTTGAAAGTCTGGTGTTAATAATGTTTAAAAGCAGCAGTATTTAATGTGTTCAACTAAGAAAACTAAAAGAACTGTGTATGACATAATTTTGTAGTTTCGGATGGGGCATATGAAGTGCATATTTTCTATAACCTCTGCTCTCTAGTGTAGTGCCACTAAGATATAAAATAATAGAGCCTGGCATCCATGGAGCAGAAGGGGTCAACATAAATTGCAAAGAAATAGATTTGTTGTTTGCATTGTAGCATAGAGAAGGTAAGAAGTTGCCTGTACCTCAAAGCCAGGCTCTAAGAGTAGTGATCTCTCTGCAAATTGGAACAAGTATTGTGATTACTAATTCCTAATTGTGAAAAAGAATTTATTTCACTCCTGTGATGTGTTGTGGAGGACCAAATCACTCTCTGCAGAGGGTTAGTTAGCAGCTTTACAAGGCTGCAGCAGTGGTTTCCTAGCAATGAATGCTGTCAAGACTGTACACAACCTATTTGATTCAGCCCTTGAAATTGCTGAATTTTTACCTCCAGGGACTCTGTCCCACAAGACGTTCAAGACTTTGATTTGCTACATGGTCGAAACTTCATTCTCTGACCACCAGTCTGAGGTGCACAGCTCTGTGAACGCATGGGGGTTGCACACATTGCAGAAGTTGCACTGATTAATCATCCCACCCAGGAAACCTGTGCCTACCTCCCTTCAAGCCTTGCTTCCCCTAGGGGACTTCTGAGCATTTGTGCTCTTTTAATGAGCAACACTGGAAGATGCTCTTGTGAAGCAGTGATTCCACAAGAGCCGAAATACTGTCAAAGCTACTTAATCCTGGAACTTGGATTAGCTGCTCATTACTGGTGTTTGTCATTTTGTTTTCTTCAGCTGTTGTTTTGGTGTAAGCAATGTCAAGTGATCTGACAACAGCAGAAAACCACATTGCTTTCAGAGTGTTAGATGCAGTTGGAATGTGTTTCTGGCAGTTACGATGATCTGCAGACTGGCATCTTTTTGCAGGAGACACCCATTCTGCAGACCAGGCGAGGTGCCAGCCCAGTGGCACGTTTCGCCAGGCTACTGATGCCGCTGTTGCAGCTGCTCAGTGCTGTGGCTGGCCCAGCTTCCCACAAGTCCATTGTGGGGTAGTGCTGCTCTGCTTTGGGCCCCAGCAGCACACGGGCTCCTCACAGCCTGGTGCAATGATTCCCATGGTCCTGCTAAAGGGACGCTCCTGCGGGCTGCAAAGCATTGTGTACGTGTTGGTGTTTGTAGTCCACGCTCTGGCACAACCCCCTTCCTTGCCTTACCGGGGCTCAAACACAGCATTCTCTGGGAAGGGGGAAATCAGCCCCCTTAATTCACTGAGACAGCTATAAAATGGAGGTGCTTTTCCTAGCGTTTCTTGGTATGAGGGATCTTCCCAACTAAGTGAGACCCTGGGAGACAGAGAAGGCTGTGGGAATGTGCCACCAGCCCTGGGGCTCAGTGATGGGCTGAGCAAGGCTCATCTCCAGAGCCCATGATGAAGGCATGGCCCAGCCCTGCTGCTTCGTCATGGATCTCACTCTCTAATTCCCTGGAGGTTGTAAATCAAATCCGTGTATTCCAGATCACTTTCGTGTCCTGCCCAGCACTTCCTGCCCCTTCCTTGGGCTGGGGAGAGATGTGTGTGTCAGGTATGGTCCATTCGGGTGCCACGGTTGGTGGAAGGGGAAGATGGTGACAGTTTAACAGGGAATGGAGCTCTGCATGCAAAGGTGAGTACTGGAGTACATGGAAATAGAGATACACACGAGTCTGTGTGTGTATTTGCAAATTAACTGCAGGTTTTATTTAAAGAAAATGTCCCATAACTGTGTGGTTTTCATTAGGAGGCAAGGAAGAGGGACAGCAGAAGTGTGGATTTGAGGTTGAACAGGGAAGCTCTCACACGTGTGACTAATGCAATAATTCTCTGAGTTAGAAATCTGTCCTAATTCCTTTCTTCCAAAGAGAAACATTGCATTTTTTCTCACAATGACTGTGAGAATCACCCTTCCTGCCATAAGTTCCCAAAATGAGGAGATGTTTCCTTTCATAATTTTAATCTCACTATTCCATTAGGGTATGAAACAACAGCCTTTACTAATATAAAAGGAAATAAGTGGCTTGGGGGCACTGTAAGGTTCATTCTGGATTGCAAGCAGCTTTGAAATCACAGTTGCTTTGTTGAGCTGTTGTGTCACGTGGAGTCACCTTTTTAACATCAGAGTGAAGTCATGGTGCTGAACTCTTCAGCAGCTCTGCACAAGATGTTCTGCAGTGGGATGACTACCATTGCCTGGTCCTTCTGCCCCATCGACAAGGTTTTTTCTTTAAGTGGCTCTAACAGAATGAAGTAACACATAGCTGTTTAGTTCTTGACTATATTATTATCTCTGATAGGAATAGGATTAAAAAATCACATTACATTTCTTAGAAATTTGCTGGAGTGTTTCTTCCTTCTTTGCAGCTGACCACTCAAAACATGTAAACTGTATTCGCAGAGAGGCGCATACACAAGAAACAAACACTTTTATTCATAAAAGAATTTCCTTTCCAAAAGCCAGTAACTTTCTTTTCACTGACTTTTCTTTTGCCTTTCATTATTTTAAAAAAATCCCAACAAAACCAACCAACCAAACTTCCCTGGTTCTTACTTTTTTTTGCTTTCTTTGAATGACTCGGTTATTCAACAGAGAACATTGAGCTAGCTCTTAGGTATAAGTTCTAAATAGCAGGAAGCCTTGGAACTGGCAGCAACATTTGGGTGAAGACTTTCAGAATGCACCAACCCAAGCAGAATAGTCATTTGAGGTAGATTCCATTAATTTAATTCTTTACCAGAAAATACTCTTTTTTCTTGGCTTTATCTTCATGACAGATACCAAGAAACATGTTCCTTGGTAATTGCGTATTTGTATGCCTACCCATACAATATGTTAAGATAAGCTTTTCTCAAGACATTTATGTGTGCTTTTAAAATATATATGCGTTCTTCTTTACATTTTCAAAACAAAATTGCTATGAAGGCTTTGATTTTCAAACATGAATGAATTGCAACTTATTTCTTAAGGATTTTTATTCCAAATTTTAGTATATTGTATACCAGGCCATTATTAAAATTATGTGCATGAATTTGAAATGCTAAGACAAAAATGAATAGGTGTGCAATTGCCTCAGATATTTTTCTAATTATATGACAGGATATATACCACATATAATTGCTTCTAGATTCAACTAATTGATTGTGACTATCTTTTTGTAATGTCCTCATCTACAAGCTTGCAATTTATATTTCAGAATACGCAGCAATTTACATTTATAAGATTAGTTTTACTCAGCTTGTATTAGTATTGTGATTTCAAAAAGGAAAAGGGAGCAATCCTCCTCCCCCTTTGTAAAGCACAGCTGGTGTGGCTTGGTATGATACTGAATAAGAGACCTGCCTTGCAGCCTCTGTTCTTTTTGTCCAGTTTGGAGATGGCTTCATCAGGTGCCCCTGGGGTCTTCCTCTGAGATCTGCAAAATAAACAGATTTGTCATAAATATTAGCAGCAGATGCAAGACAGATGTGTCACTGGAGAAATCCACTCTGTTATAGTGCTAGAATGAAATACAAGGAGATGGTGCAGGTCACGGCTTGGATTAGGTAACTGTCACCCGGAGGAGGAAAATTGGGCTTTAGCCCAATTTTATAATGTTAATTTCATCCCTTCTGTGTAATTTTTTTATCTTGATCTCCAATACAACTACCTCGAATACAGTTTGTACCAGAAGGTACCATTTTCATTTGCATCCTGAATACCTGATGCCTGCATATTTTGAAGGTATAATATTTCTACCAAAAATATGCATGTACTCAAATTAGGCGTACAAAAGAATCACTGCTCCAGGGAACAAACTGGTCTGAACTGACTGAGTGCCTGTGAAGGGATGTAAACCTGTCTGTAGGAAGGGATGCAAACCATGCTACCAAAATTATTTGGAAGATTTTTCAGCCAAGATGGTTTTGTGCCTATAATTTCAGCGTAAACTAATTTCAGTGTAGCTACTTCTATGTAAGGACACAATACTTGGTACTTTTATTTAGGTACTGTGCTGGGTAATGCCCAGTCTGAAACCTCTATGCTCTCATATTTGCTTTGCATACAGGCCTGACTGTGGATCCATGTGAAATAGCAGCACGTGGTCATTGCTGCTGTCACTACCTGCGCCCAACTGTGGCGGAAGTTTCTGCTGTCCCTCACACTCCACCTGGGTAACCCTGAGTTTGTCTTGGGGAAGAAAGTGTACTTCTAAAAGGCCTGTAAGATCAGAGATACCTTCTTCAGCTGTTATGCTGAAATAAGCAAACCATGGCCAAAACTCACCATTTTTGAAGAGTTCTATTTTCCTGTTCCTTTAGGTAGGAGCACTGTTCTTTTCTCCTCACCACCATTACATTGGTGAGCTCCTGTTGGGTTGAATGCTCAATTGCTCTTTCTGATATGTGAGAGATAGTAAAAGAAGAAATAAGTTTGTGATTTAATATTGTCTTCATACAACAATTAAAATACTTCTGCTTTTGAAATTATACTGTTTATAGCGATTCAATTATCTAGGTATGACTCCTGTAATTTTTACAGAATGAGGGACTGTCAAACAATTGGTTTGGAAACTGGAGAGTGGAAATCACTTCTGATGAGAAAGGTGACCTTGAGTGTGTATGAGCAAATACTGCCAGATGTTCTTTAAAAACAATAAGGAACTATCCATCACTTCTTTTTCAAAGTTGCTTAGCATAGCCTTATTTTAGTATTTACCCCATGCAAACAAATATCTAAAAATTCTTCTGCTTGTGCTCATTAACATAAACACCTTCAACAACACATTGAAAGTGACTTCTACATCTGGTTGCCTTGTAATTTATTAATAAGCAGATGCTGTTCAATAAATGATGATTTTTTTTAAAAAAAAGCATTAAGAATTTATATTTGAGGTATATATTTTTTCTTTTTAGAGAGGGAAGAAAATAGCTTGGAATTTGGTTTTTTTTCTCTTCGTATCTGCTGTAGGTATCTATATTTTCTGTCGAGATACCAGGCAGTGTACAGAAGGAGAAACTTTGCAAAGGTCAAGGAAAACATCTCTTCAATACAATGAGACAGTGAAATGCTGAACAGGGAACCCAACCCTGGGAGGTCACCGTTGACTGTGAATAATTTAAAGAGTCCAAACCAGTATCCAGATTTGCTTTATGATACTGAATTACAATGATGGCCTTAGCCTCCAAGAAGCGGTCCAGTCATCCAGATTTTAATGATGTCTGTTACCAATATTTTTTCTCTTTCCGTACTGAGATGTGGTTAGTTAAAATTTACATTTTCACTCCTTGGATTTGTGTTTCAAGGTTACTTCCTTGTGACTTGGAGCTTTGATGAGGTAGTTATACCCTCTCTGTTTTCAAAATGCTTTTATGCATGATATACCTCTTTATATGCATGGTATATCTACTAAAGAAATTATGATTATCAAGTTGGCACAGTCTGTATATGGCCTCTCAGGGTATCTGGACATTTGCTGAGTATTGATTTTTCTACATAATGTGAATTAATGGAAAATTTTAAATCCCAAAGTATCTTCTCTAACCTGCTGATTTAAACAGCATTGCAGAGGGAGCATTATCAAAATAAGAATCTGAGTGAGTGACGAAGGAATTGACCGTGTGAATTCTTGGTGTATTTGCACAAGTTGGGACAATTAAAGCTAAGCAAGAAATGAGAAGTGACTGTGAAGTGCAAAATGCTTTTATACAGCTTGAAAATAGATGACTTCAGACTCCAAAAGGTTGATCTCCCGTGACAGCTTTCAGACAGCTCTCAGACTTCAGTTGGCACCAGCTGATCCTATAAAGAGAAAATTCAGTTATCACTGGCCTTTTCTGGCTTTATTTCCAGGAGAGAAATAGGTCAGAGTGGCTAAAATGCAGCCAGCACAAGGTTTCAAAAAGGTGACTATTTTAAACCACAAGTTTTATATTTCTTGATGTGAGTTCTATTCTAGGCAAACAAAAGTGGAGGTGAGAGCAGAAAATCAAGAGCTAATATTGACTCAGAGTGATCTTAAGTTCAGTACTGCCAAACCTGAATTTGCAAACCATCAGGCTGCATAAAATTCATGATCTGCTTAGGAAGAACTGAAAAATTGGTGAGGCAGCCAACCAACCAAGACTGCCTTTGGTTTTTGCGGCTCTATTTGAGACTGTATTCACAGGTTTCTCCAGTTGCAGAGACTAGAACTGTACTAGTTTGTTTTAATGGAAGTCAACATAATAAACTCCCAGAGCTGCAGTATAAAGGGAAAACAAAAAGGAGTATTTTAATGAAATTGTGAAAGTTGGCAAAATTGCAGGTTGTGGAGATACAGGACAAAACCCCATTGTTGTTAAATTATTGCTTAGGTACTGACAGAAAAGATTAGCTTTCAATAGCCCTGTTCTAGTGCGGCTGCAGTGGCCATTGGATGAATAAGGTTGTCAATGGGGCTAATCAATGAACGAGAAAATCCTGTGGCGGCAAAAAGGCAGTGGGTGCAATGTGACAAACTGTAACTTTTAAGGGAATGAGGATCAGACAGAATGCCTCTTTCAAGGAGCTCACCTATCTCCTGAATTAGATGGACCAGAGCGAAAAATATGAGCGACTTTGCTGGATGCAAGTATCCTCATGCCCTCTGACACCATAAAATTGCCCTTCTGGGATGCCACTCTGTACTGCAAGGTATTTACTCTTTCAGGAGGCCCAACCCTGCCTTGGTGGGGTGGGTGCTGTGGGAGTCCCAGGCAGGGGCAGGGTGCTGGATGAGTGATGGTTCTCAGTGCTGCATCTTGACTTCCTACTGATGGTTGGATGAAACGGCTGGTGAGGGCTCTATGCAATAACCTAATTACTCTGATTCCTGCTCTTTTGTACTAGGTAGTCAGTACATATAACATTGAGACTGAAATAAGCTGTATCTCCTACGCATCAGATACCAGGTCAGCTGGTTGGAAAACTTTTGGAAAATACTGTTTCATCAATGGGTGGTGACTGAATAAAATCAAGTCTTCACATGTTAATTTCCATTTCTCTTCCTTCTCTTTCTACCTTCTGTCCTCCTTTCCCTCCTACCTTTTTATTCCTTTTGTTCCGCCAGTGGTCAGTGCTGCAATCTTCCCATGCCTATGGCATCTCTTAGTCATAGTTCTGCTGCTTGCCACACTGGCATCGAGTGCTCAGAGATTCAGGTAGTAAATCCTACCCAGAGACCAAGGAGTTACTTTACATAGCTTACACACGACATCTGTGTCTACCTTTCTTTTTTTGTCTGTTTAATTAATTTTTTAAATTGAAAATATTTACTTAACAGACTTTCTGTTTTTGTTTCCCTGGTTCTGGTCCCTGCTTCTTCTGGGCTTATAAATATTTTAAATTTAAAAAAAATTATTATATATATTTGTAAATTCTGCTAAGCTTTTTACCTTCTCTTAGAATCCTTTATCATGACAGTGCTCCTAAATGTCCTCAGATTCAGGCACAGTCTAAAATGTGCATAAGCAACCAGAGAGGTGAAGGGGTGAGTAATCCCTATGAGTTTACTTTTTTGACTTTTTGTTTGGGGTTTTTTACTTCATATGTACTTCATACAGCTTTCCTATTTATATCTCCTCTTGCTTTGTTCTTCCTTGGTCTGCTGAAAGAGTGCTGGCACAGAGAGCTCCTCAGTAACAAAAGCCTGTGTCTCTGCTGAAGGGCAAAGAGGTGAGATGTTCCCACCCAGGACAGAGGGGGAGATGAAAAGGCCACCCAGGAAGCCTATTCACAGCATGAGCATTAACAACTGGTATCTACTACACACATAAAGACTGGGGTTTCTGGCCAACTAAAATGTCTTGATCACAGTTGTCAGCTGAGCCAGTGTGTTTTCTGTATAAATATAGAGGTATGGCCCAAAATTACTGTGTGTAGTGAGTGACAGTTCTTAAATAAAGTTCATCATTATGTTCTTCTACTGTTCATACGTGTGTCAGATGTGCCTTCCATCCTGAGATCCCAGGGTGCCCGGCTATTCACACAGACCAGGAAAGCATCAGTTTTCTGAATCTCCATCAGGTTTCCACTTCCATTACGCTGTGATGCGCCTAGTTTTGACCATACCTGTTACATCTCACCAACCCCTGGCTGCTCCTCAGGCACAGCATCCACAGTGTTTCTGAAGGTTTTGTAATATTTCATAAACTGTAAGATAATGGATATTTGAAACTGATCAGATCAATGAGTAGAAGTTGTTTTGGGAACTCACTTGCTCTGTGCCTGTGAGGAGCAGTGCTGCTCCCCTCCTCAGCTCCCTCATGAGTTGCATCTGGGATAATTGACCTGGAGTGCTTCCCAAGAGCTCCACAGCTGCTAAAGGCAGTGACCCAGATCTGCGCAGGGTGAGGAAAAAGAAGGCACTACTGGGACGACCTTGGGGCTGAAGTGGGGCTTGTGAGACTGGGACATAATGCTCCCAAGGGTGGTGGAAATAGAACCAGTGAGCGAGAGAATCATCTGAGCTCCAGTGTCTCTTGATAAGCCCTAATCGGCTTTGGAGGCTTATTTCTGTATGCTAATAAAATTGAATTGCATTTCTGAAAGTGTCAATATCAGCACAGTATGTGGACTTGTATACAGACTCTTATAGTGAAAAAAAAGGAGTTCATTGCCTTTTTTGCTCCTAATTAACAAGTCGTGGTTATCTCTAAATTGAAATAATACTTCGAGCTACTCGTGCTTCCTGCTTAGCTTTACTTAATTGTGCAGACATTTGACTCAGCACTGACTGACCTCGATGCCAAGTCCATATGCTAATTCGTTCCCTGCTCTAGGGACTGTTAGTTAGCAAGCTGCCCGTTAATGCTGAGCACGTGGGGGCGGCTCTGCGGTGTGAATATGCTGGCCCAGCAGACCTGTTCCAGTGCCAAAATGCATCACAATCAGACATAATATTTCAGTGTCACATTCCCTTTCAGGGAAAACTCTCCTGACACACCCGAGCTTTTGTTTTCTTCTTTTTGAATGACCATGAGGTGCTCAGAGATGCGGGATGGAAAACCTGCCCTGAGACTTGGGAGGGCTTTGCAAGGCTTGTCTGCTGCCTCCCTTCCCGTGCCAAAGTAGCAATGGCCATGAAAGCAGTTAGATGGACCCTTGCCCCCCTCTTTCCTTTAGCTTCACAGTGGCCTCTGAACCTGTATTTTGAGAGACTATACTAGGAGATATAGGCCAGAAATACAGATATATTAGGCCAAAAAAGATATGCAGAAAACCCAAATTGTTTTGTTAAGGCAGATGGTATAATTTGTCATGTTAACTGTGCAATGCTGTGAGTATGATACTGTCACCCAAAATACAACACTCCG
This sequence comes from Grallaria varia, assembly GCA_013396735.1. Lineage (NCBI taxonomy): Eukaryota > Metazoa > Chordata > Aves > Passeriformes > Formicariidae > Grallaria > Grallaria varia. The sequence goes on along the minus strand of VWZG01002877.1, from coordinate 117,870 downwards.
ACCTGTAATCCCCAGTGGGGTGTAACCAAGGGTTTCATTGAGCCTGATCAGGTTCCAGCCTGCACATACAGCTCTCTCAAGCTGTAAGTAGCAGAGGTGCAAAGTGAGGCTGCCTCTGCTTGAGGCTGTACTTTGTTGCAGTTGTGATGGACCATCAATATAAGCAGTCTGAAGTTTTCAGGTGGAGGACATGTCTCAGGACATCAGCTGGGAGAGCTGGAAAAAAGTGATCAAGCCATTCAAGGAACAGAAGGTTCAGTTTAAACTCACCATAATGTTTTTGCTGTACTGCTGTAGTACTAAAGAACCCCAAAATCTTGTCCAGTCTTGCTGGTCTAACAACATGTTACCTCTTCTCTTAAACTTGACAGGCATTAAATTTTTCCTGCTAGGAGCTACACCATTACAAGGTGTAGGCCAAGTTTACTGAAAGAAATGGTGCTTCCTAGCACCGCTGGTTCACTGGCACAATGGACTGGATCCAGTCTGTCACATTCCCTTGAAGCCCCTTAGGTGAGAGGACAGAAGCTGGTGTATCTTCCCACTAAGGTGTCAGAGAAGCTCAGCATAGTAGAAAGACCAGATTAATATATTTCCTAGGCACTTACCTTGTCTAGCTTCCCTCTCAGCACAGCTCACTCTTCTGACCGCAGTGGGCAGTTCAAAGGCAACAGCTGGCTCCCCAGGGTTATTGTCGGGTAAATCCAGCTCTAGACCTTTATAAAAAGCAAAAAGTGAACAAATATGAAAGAACAAAGTGAAAGGGGAGAACAGGGCATTAGTTTTATTGAATCACATCATCTGTCATCCCTTTTGCTCTTTTTTGTCTGTTCTGTTTTTATGGACAGTATTATTAATTCTCTCTCTCTCACAATGTTTCTGTAGCATTGCACTAACTCATAGCTTTCTTACCTTTGCTGGGTTCTGCCCTGGTGAAACTTGCAGGAGCTTTCCTTCTCTTTAGTATTCATACCCATCTTTATTTTGTTCCCCACTGCTGAGGATGGAGCAGAATGCACTCCTGGTGCTGTGCTCTGGTTAGGTAGAATGAGATCTGTCAAAAAACAAAACAAAACAAAAAAAAACCCCAAAACCAAAGGTGGGGAGCATTTCTTTCCTTCCTGGGGGCGCTCGGCAACTTGTTGAAGCTTGGGCTTCATTAGGTCAGTGAACGGGACTTGGTATTTAAAACTAAGCAGAGTCCATAGTCCTTTCACAGTTCATGGTAAAACGGATGATTGCACAATGTGCTCTTAGCAGTTTATTAGTCTGACATTTCACTTGCTTTCACATTTTTGAATGGTGATTTCTGCATCCCCAACAGGTTAGGGAAGTCCCAGGAACAGGCTTAGTATTGCGTATGGTTGGAAACTTCTGAACAGATGTTTTTCTTTTGAAAAATGCTTATTTGTTGAAACTGAGTTGTGCAGGAGACATTGAGTTTGATTTTTTCTTTTTTTTTTGCACTTGCATGTTGTTGTAGCTGATGCTATTATGTAACTGATTTTAGTTGGTACAAGATTAAGAAAAAAAGTGAAAACAAGAATGAAATGGTTTGATTTACTGAATTTTTAATTCAGTTTTGTGGGAAATGCCAATTTTTCATCCCACTGAGGAATTAAACAATTTTTGCAACTTCAGCAATTCACACAAGAGACATTTTGAAGTTGGCCAGCACTGCGTGCTGCTCTGCACTGCTCAGCCGCCTCTTTCCAGCTCACTGTGCTCTGCAACTCTTGCTGTGGTCAGTGGTGTGGCCTGTCAGGAATCACTAGAAGGGTTGTCTAAGTATCAGGCTGGAGAAAAGACTCTGGCAGCAGTGAGCAACTTCTGCTGAGGCCAGGCAGAAAGGGTGGCTAATGGAAGGAAGATGAAGGAGCCTCACTGGCTGCAGTTCTGGCTTGGAAAGTTTGAGGGGAGAGTTTCAGTACCTTTATGTATTATTTACATGGCAGTGTCCTATGTAAAAAGAAGAGGAGACAATGAGAGTCCCTGGGAAAAGAAAGCAGAGAGAGGAAAGGAAACATAGGCAAAAAGTTGATTGAGTTTTCACATTAAAAAAAGGAAAAGTAGCAAAATTACTGAAAATTTTGTTAGAGGAAGGGAAGGGTTAAAAATGAAGGTAAAGGAGCAAGTGGTGACTTCATGTTGTCTTCAACATGCTGACAGAAAAGACAGGATGGCTGTGATTGAGAAGCTACAGAAACTGAAATTATAGAGAAAGGTGGGGGGTGGGGGGGGAAAGGAAAGAAAAAAATCGAGTGAGGAAAAAAACCGATGAACATGGCAAAATTCCCTTCCTAGTAATTTTATGGAAACAGTAGTTCTGGGTATGAAGTGCTGTTTTGTGTGTGCTGACAGAGTGATAAGCACCCTGACTTTTGGTACATATCCTGTCTACTTCACTGTCTTGAGATGCATGATAGTGCCCTGAAGTCTGATAACAGGAACAGGTTATGCTCTGAAATTCTAGCACTTTTAATTTATCTGGCCACCATGAATGTCACAGGGAAGGAGTATCTTGCAATTACTCTTTAATTATATGATTAGTTAATAGGGTTTCCTATTAAACACCATGTAACTACGTGAAGATTACCATGTAATTACTTTTAGTAGATCCCAACCTAATTAGCATATAACCTGTATTCTTGCCTTGTGGTTCAGAAGGCTATAATCTTGTAATGATATGGTGCTCGCTGCGCTGTTAGCCTGCCACTACACGCTAATTTCCATGTAGCTAAACGCACGGTAGCTTTCATACAAGTAGTATTTGTGTTCTGTTACCAGTTGTCCTATAAACTTGTGCCCCTGTTGGCATTGATAATGACTTAAACCAATTACATTTTCAAATTACCTATGTGAAACACTTTTGTAATATCCTTTGCTTGCTGCTATGCCGTAAACTCAGCTGGATGTGAACTGTAAAAACAGTCTTGAGGCTGGTGGCTCGCTTAGCTATATTCTTTTGCTTCACGGCACCAAATCCAGTGCAAAATGCACAGCTTGATGTTACTGGTGTTTGCTGTTCATTTTGGGAAGCAGTCAGTTCTGGGTAGTAAATACTGCAGGTACTGCACCAGTTCAGTAATCATAATAAAATTATGCATACTTTAAAGATAAGCATGCCTGTCCAACTTTTAGTGGAGGTTAATTCTTTTTGTTTCTCTTTTAAAGCTCAGCTGAAGCACTGGCGAGCAAAGCTAGTTTGCTTGATAAACAGAGACTAAGTTATACCTTTAAACAGATGAATAAAGCCACTTAAAAAATAATGGCTCTATGTTTTTCCATATATAAGAGCAAATAAACTGTGTTTGTCTGCAGTGTATTTTTTGCTATTCAGTTTCTAATGAAGGGCACCATCATACCTCTCAGCTGGGACAGGACAAGAAAAACGACCACTATAAATACAGTGGGGTTGATTTTTCCTTTTCCTTTTTCTTTTCCTTCTCCAGCTACCCAAAATCTACCCTCCTGCAATGCTCCCCGTATGTTTTACAGTTTCCCTGACCTTCCTGCCCATTGCTCAGAGGGTCTTGCTAAGCCCAAGGAGGACCTTGAAGACTTAGCGCTTGAAGTGGTGGGTGAGCCATATTAGCAAGGTGGACTGGTTGTGGTTTGGGTCTGTTTAATTCTGTCACCCAAATGGCTTGTGCCCCGTTAGGGTTCTGTCACCTGCGGGTGCAATAAATGCGCATTACTGTGTTCAGGCTGCCAGGGAAATTATGCAGCAGGAGCAGACCTGGGAAGAGACCAGCCTGCTGCAGGTCTCACTGCCCAACCCCTATATCCTTCACTTTGACAGTGACATTCTGCTGTGTTTGAGTGTGCAGTTCTTTTCCCAACCACTTCTGTACCCATTTTCCAATAGTTTCATCTAGACTGTATTTTCTTAGTCTGTTTGTGATAGGGAATGTCATGAGAGATGGTGTCAAAAGCCTTAATAAGTCAAGATATATGATGTGCACTTATTCTTTCCTCTCTGCCATGTCTGCTTCTTTGACAGAGAAGCTTGACATGACTTGTTCTAAGCAAATCCATTATTGGCTTTTACTCATATCTCTCCCCCTCTCCCTCTTCTTCTAAGGTCTTTGAAGCAGTTTGTTCATTGGCTATCTTTCCTGACTACTTTAAAAGGGTTTTTGCTGCTGAAACCATCTCTGAGGGGTTTTTTATGCATTACATCAGTTATCTTAATAAAATTCATTATGTCTCCCTATTAACCCCTTCTGGTGTGTATCTCTACACTGTCTAAGCTACAAAACTGCTGCTACAGTGTCTATACAGACTGATCTGACATTCTCTAGCCCCTCCATTCACCTCTTTTAAATAAGAGCATGATATTGCTCATTTTTCCTTTCCCTAGACCTCATCATTCACTGTCTGTGAGCTCTGAGGGATAACTGCTAATACTTGTGGCACTCTTTCACTACTTCTTCAAGTATCCCGTGATGAAATCAGCCTGACCAGCTGAACTGAAAACATCCAGCTACTCTCTAATTCCTTTTTTGCTCTTCTAGGCGCATTTATGAACCCATCTGTGGTTGGTACTACTAGTGTCAGCAAACTGACTATATGAATTTGATTCTTTGGCCTCTTACATATCTACTGACAGCTTTCTTCCCCTATAAGCAGCAAACCAACTCTTGGTCTTCTTTTTACGAATAACCTATTTATAGAAGTACAGTCTTGTTGCCTGGGATGTTTCTTCCTAATTGTATTTCATTCAGTCCTTTTCCGATTTTGGCCACCTTTATTTTATATCCATTCTTCTGTGACCTAGCTTTATTCTTGTCTTGAGGACAATGAAGAGCTTATGATACAGACAGATGAGGGGATGAGCACCACCTTATACTTAAGTATTCTGAACATTTAATAGATACATGTGATGTGTAAATATAAGACCACATAGAAATTCAGATGTGTGAGTAGACACAGGTTCAGCAGAACTAGAGTTAGAGAAAGTTTTTCTGAGCTACGTGTAATATTTCCACTGAAGTGGCTGGTTTGTGCAGCAGTTAAGGTCCAGCTTTGCTGCATGTTGTTATTTGGGATTGATGATTTCAAAGGAGCTCTAGGAACTGAGATCAGGCTGCAACACTAGAGAACAGAAGACTCTTACCTTGCAGGAAAGCTGCAGAATAAAGTTGGAGGCATCTTTTATCTTCCAGCTTGTTTCTATCAGTCTTCATTTTTCTCTGTCATTCTTCTCTATCTCAAATTTCACTTTTCTTGTTTATCCTGAGGTGTCAGAAAACTGAAAAATCCATGTGGAAGCTGGGAAAACCCAGCAGGTAACAGGCAAAGGTAGAAAATGGCAGGAAGTTAGCAAGTGCTCTTGGCTACAGTGTCTGCTAGTTGGCTGAGAGTGAGCCAGTGCCTACAAGGTTGTTGTGGGGGAACTGGGATTCCTATTACCAGAGGCCTGGAAGCTGCACTAGTGATGAGATCTGCTGTGAGTCCTCCTTGGCATTTTTCTGTGAAATCAGTAGCACAGCAGGACTGCATGTTGCATCTGAATCTTGGATGCCTATACTAATCTTAGGGGCACAAACAAGGAGAGGAACTTTAGCAACTCAGTTGCTTCTATTTATTTGAAATCTCTAAAGGTGACAAACCCGGTCTTTTTACCAACCTTGCAAAAAGAATCAGAGTTTCTTTACCTGTGATATACTTATGTCTTGATGTCCACTTTGAAATAAATGAAGCTGGTTTCATCTGGGGTGCCTTACTGAAATCTGGTATCTGATGAGCAGGTGAATACAGCATTGTCCATCTTTGTCTGCTCTCTGGTCTGTGATGTACTAAATAACTTTGGACACATATTGTGCACCTTGTGCTGGCACTGAACCAGAAGCAGCTTTGGGTGTTTGCTAATGAGATCAATGCTGTTGGGGGCAGACTCGGTGCTCACTCTCAAGTTTTGTTCATCATATTTTGTACTGTCTGCCAGTAAAATGTTTCTGTAGTACTCAAAGTCTGGCTCCCTGGAACACTTTTTTTTTTGTTGTTTGTTTGTTATTTTTTCTACTGTTTTGGAAAAAGCCTTGTAATTTAAGATGATACTGTTCTGGATAATGAGGATAGATGTCGTTGTCTGGACTCAAATGCAGGAGAGGGCCAAATCTGTGGGATATGTTGAGTTCATATATGTGAGCAGGTGCAGGCTCTTTCTGGGGTAGTAATGGGGATATTAATTGATTTCTTTAACTTCCTGTTCTCACAAGAGCTCTGGTATTTCTACCTGTTTTGAATGGAGAGTCATAGTACTCTTATTTTACTGAGGTCTTAACTAGAGCTGTGAAAAGACCTACTGACCATGTGATGAAGCTGAAGGACTATCCTGGGTCTCAGTTCTCCTTCCCTACATAAAGGCAGAGTGATTTGGCAGAGTGACTTATGGACTGGTTCATGATAACAGATACATTGAGTGTAGAATCTATACTTTCATCTTTGATGAGTTCTGCTCCCTGATCTCAGGCTTCCATATTGGACTAATTTGGATAATATAGCAGTGGTAGGTTTTGAATACTTTTTTGAATTGTCTTAAAAGAAAAAAATATTTAACATGTTTTAATTTACTTTGGATTTGTTTAGTCATCTATATTAACCTTTTTCTTCTCTCTTTTATAAAACGTAGATTTTAAGAGTACATTTTTTTTTATCCCTCTCTCTGAATCTCAGTTGAGAGCAAAATACAGCTATCTGTCAGCAGGTGTGCATGAAGAACTGTGCTGAGGAGCCAGTCTGCTGTTTTCCAAACATTTTCTTGTTTTCTTTTTGTTGCAGTGACTCAGTAGACACAAAATCACCCCAAGCACTATGGTCTCTTTAAACTCTATGGTTATTTTTCCACACTTGGAATAAACAAGCGTAACTTGTTTAGAAACTTCTATTACCCACGTTTTAAAATAATTCTCTACAGTAACTCACTTGAAATATTCACCCTGTGGATGTTCAAAACATAGGTGTCAAAATCATCCTCTGCTTGTGCTCCAACCCTGTTATGGAAGTATTACTAAATTGTGCCATACTTATTTACAGAGCCATGTGATTTAATGGAAAACAAAACTTTCACTTGGAAATATTTTCCTCCCAAAATACTACAGAAATAACTTCTGGGGGAAAAAAAAAAGCTGAGTCCTAAGAAAAAGAAAAGGCTACATAAATTCCAAATATATAAGATAGTACTTGTACTTTCAAAGCAAAACTGGCAGGAGACTGCTATGAAATGTACTCTGGCCATTGCATTAGAAGTTCATGGACAGTATAAGACTTGGCTGAAAAGGCACTACATGTGTATGATTCATGTTTGACATTCTTATGGCATTAGAATTTACCTCAGTCTGCTATCATACAGAGCTATGCTGAAACAAATAATCACTAGAACCATTATTACATTTTCACATAGCTGGCACAATGTTTGAAGGCATACAGACATAATATAATGTCTTTTTCTAATCTGTAATTGGATGAACATATGTCTTACCAGCCTTTGTGACAGATATTTCACAGACTGGGTATCCCAAAATCATTACAGTGTCTCAAGCAGATCCCGAGACAATTATTTCTCTTGTTTGCACAAAGTGAATTGAAGTTTTCATTCAACTTGCTGGTTACATGAAGCTGCTTAAGTACCATAATTTCTATCTCTAGGTTTTTGCTTATAAATCTTCCAAGGATCCTGTCCTTAGGCTAAGCTCACAGTCATAAAAGCCAACTTACAGTCCTCAATAAATTTGAATTAATTTCTGAGTCTTTGCTCTTTCTATAATGTGCATTTGATAGAAACAAAGATAGTGTCCTACTGACCATTTTAGAGATTCAATTTCAAGACGACACTCGGACTGTTTCCACTTGTGACTCTGCTACATTATATAGCAAAGCAGGACAAATGTGCTCTGTATGGATGATATCGTTTACATAACAAAAACAAGAAAACTGGCCAAAATTGTATTCATGCTATCCCAAAGACCATTAAATAGAAATCCCATTTACTAGACAGCGCGGATGAAGGGGAAAAAATTGGCAAAATAACAGATCAAAACAAACACTTTTTTACCAAGGTGCAATGTGATTTTTGGACTCTTCAACAAAATAATTTCCAGGTGCAGGATTTAGCAAAAATCTAAGAAAGGGATTAAACATAAAACTAATTTCAAGCAGAATATATTGCTTGAATACAACGACGAATGACAGAGCATTATGGTAACAAAGTATTATATAAAAACCAGAGCATTATGATTTACAGAGCATTATATATAAAAACAAATATTAGGCGTTGTGTATTTGACCAGAGTTTTAACAGCTTGAATGAAAATCATGTCCTTTTTCTTTACCTCTCAAAAAGCTGTGTGCTTAATCTAAGTTAATCTAAACATTGTGTGTCATGTCAAGGGGGAAGGAGAAACAAGGAGCTATTTCCTTGGCATTTTAAAGCTTTGGTTCAGCAATGAGCTCTCTATTTGTCTGCACCAGACAGATAGTCCATCAGGTTGGGACTGCAGGAGCTCCGCTGCTCATGCAGAGCTCAGGTAGGTAATGCTGTGAGTGGGGACGGCTGCATTCGGTACTGTGGGCCAGGGCAGGTACGAATGAAACTGCATAAAGCTCCTTCAGGGCTGGGACATGAATATGATCTATAGTGATTGCTCTTCTAATATCATCTGTGTCTAGACAGATGAATATGCTCTTGTTAGCTGATGAGTTGTGTTAATGGCATTGGTAGCAATGTGTCTTCAGACAACGATTTACTTCCTCTGAGAAATGCATTTATGATGTTCCACGAAGACTGTACACAATTCAATAGATGTCGAAAAGCCTCTGAATGTTTTTTCACAGTCTTGATGTTTTATTTTAAATAGCATGTCATTTACAAGACTCCCAAAGACAGATAGCTTTCCCTGCTAGCTCGCAGTCACTCTGCAATTATATGGAACAGACGTCGAAATGATGATGGTGGCGTCTCACTGCTACATTTTGCTGCTGCTATGATCTAATGTATTTCAGCAACAAGCATTTTGTATTCATCAGATATCGACACTAACACACTGTCGCTTCTATCAGCTATACTCACTTTTTTCAAACTTGAAAAATGTTTTTTAATCTAGACAAAGTGTCACTATATATCTGTAACTGTACAGGTAGTAATTACCCAATGCAGAGGTAGAATGATGCCTTACCATTTAAAACCCAATTAAGATATGTGTTAAGATACGTGTTTTGGCCTTTATGGAGCTAAGTGGTCTGGGCCAAATTTTGCATGCTGTATGATTAACCTGTGTGATTCTCTATAAGGATCTGCTTTTGACAAAAACATTCATCTGATGTGCATGCTGACATTTGTAGCTGTCATTTTAGTTTAGTTTCTTGATGATGGTCTAAAAATGCCTGTTGAGGTTGTCTCCATCCTTGATGAGAAGATAAAAAGCAGAAAAAAAATATGCCAGATTTCACTCACAGATAGCATCATATTACTGCTACTGAAAAACTCTCTGCAAGATTTCTTTCTTTCCTCAATATACTGCACCCCCCCGGTGTACATGTCCTTGTTTATTTCGCAGAGGTCTCACCTATCCTTGAAGAAGTTCACAGTGCATTCTGTTTCTCTTTTTTTTACCTCTGCATTATAAAAGTCTATCAGGTCAGTTTTTATAATGGAATAAAGCACAGAGTTCTAGAAAACAAAGGAAAAGTATTTATTTGGTTTTCATCCCCTTGGCTGTAAATCGAGAGATCAAAGAAGTATGGAAAGCAATAAATACTGAAACAGTGAGTAAAGAAGATTTTCTTGGGGTGATTTGGTTATTAATACATGTGAAAGAGTCTGAAAAAATATGAACATTTTTCTTTACCTCTTATCTATTTATTACTGTCTCTATATTTGGTTTACAAACACATATCGCAATGAAAGTTCTTTTCGCACTTCCTGCTGGTTGAAAATTTAATTTCTTGTACATATCTAAAAATACATAGAAAGATTAAAAAAAAGTCTGCATGCAGCAACTCACCACCATGCGGGGACTTCCTCTGCATATGCTCAGTGTTTTAAAACTGCATCAGCAAGGAAAAACTGCACACGCAGCGTTTATTAGACCTGCACTAACTTCTCTCACCAGGCAAAATTCCCCACTGGAATTTTTTCCCCTCTACTGATTTGTACCAAGGCTGCACCTTTGTGCACAGTACGCAGCTGAAGAATCTTCAAGATCAAAGCCTCGTGCCTGAGCACAATCTTGTTCCTGACATGTCGTGCCAGGCCCTTTTCACTGTGAGCGCTTTGATGCAGCAGCAGTTGGGAAAAATAACAAACCAAGAACAAACCGAGAGAGGAAGGAGGCAATGCAGTGTGTTCTCATGGCTCTAGGCTTCCGCATTAAAGCTAATATGTGCAAACCTCCTGGTTTGGGTAAGTTTCTCTTCATTACCATTATTTTCCTTAGTTACTGTTCCCACTGTCATGCCTGGAGACTTCATTCTCACGTTCTTGTAAATACACCAGTGAAAACTAAAGGATTCGGGATGAGAGCAAGAGTCTTTCCAGCCATTCCCAGTGCAGAAGGAATGGCACACCCATTGATTCACCCAAACTTGCACCTGGCCATCAGCAAATGGAAATGTAGTGCATGATATTATGCCACATCACCAACTTGGGAGGTTTGCAAGAACCTTGGAAGCACTATGTTTCCCTTTTGTGGAGCCCTGCTTTGCTCAGGATTGGCTCTTCTGAGTGACTGGTGCTCAGTTCTGAGTCTCCTCCAACCCTCAACATACTTTGTTCTGTCAGAAAAGGTCAGGGCACAGTGCTAAGGGTGGATATCACAGATGAGGCAACTCAGGAGAATGTCTAGGACTTCTGAAAAGTTAAGCAAAGTTTCCAAATAGAAAATTATTGCACGCACAGAGAAAAGGAGAACCTTTATGTGAATACTACAAAATTTAGTAATGCCAAGAAACTGGGGTGGGGGGGTGGTGGGAACAGGGCCACCTTTGAAATCAACAAGAAGCAATACAGAAAAACACAATGCTGATAATTTCTATTTCAAGCACAACTTCTGGTGGGAGCCAGAAAAAAACCTTTCTTCTTTTTTCCTCCTGATAGAATAGGGCTGCTAACACTCTGGCTAGCAGTTACATTGAAATGCCACGTTCCCACTGACACTATCTTTTCACCTGAAGAAGGCAACAGTTCTGTGGAGGAAGTCTCCTTGATTTTCTCTCTGCAGAAAGGACAGAGAAAAACAGATGCAAAGAGAGGAAGGCTTTTTATTAGTGTCAGTGGATGGTTTTTCTGAGAATCTGTTTGTGCAACTGCAGCCAAAGCACTCAAGAAGGTACCACAATACAGCAGAAGACAATTGCCCAGTTTCACAGGAGTAGTGCAGCTTCTGCCCCTGGGCCCAGCTGTGACCTGAGGTGGTGGGAGGTGTGTGTTGGCAGGCTTTCAGCTTCAGACACCTCAACTCCACGTAACAGTACAGGAGTTTCATGTCTGTGGCTTGCCAAGCACATTATTTTTATCCAGCTTCTACAGGTTTATGGGCATTCAAATAAAACAGAATAGACTAATGGCTTGATATTAAGCAGATTTATGATCTCTGTGCCTTCAGCCTTTACCTAGGGGAAAGTCCTATTAAATTCAGTAAAAATTTGCATAAACTGAGATTTTTAGGGGTGAATAAGAATGTGGATTAAAATTGCTTTTTTTTTGAGTATTTGTGGCAGCTCTATATACTAGACAAGTTGCAAACTCTTAGAGATGATAGTGATGAGTTTACTTGATGAAAACAAAGACTAGATTGCATTTAGAGGGACATACAGTAACCTAAACAACTACTCCACTTCAAAGTTGTCATCTGTACTTGCTTATCCTGGTCTGTCCGTAAGGATCTGCCAACCAGTAACCAGCATGCTGAGAGCCAGTAGGGAATATGGAGATTTTCTTCCTCACTGGAATTGATGCTTTCTTTACCTTATAGTGAATCACTGTTAATAGGTGATTTTGCCAAGTTTGCCTAGGCTCACAGCTGTTGTATGTTTCTAGTGCTCCTTTCGTATCTCTTATTTCTTTAGGTTGATTGCTGTGATTACATAAGGTATCTGCTCTTAATTAGCTGTCTATGAGCAGATGTCTCAGGGTGCCTTGGAGTAGATTTCACTTTTTCTTGGTTTTTACATAATCCAGAAACCAGTATATGACTGGGGTTATTTCTCTAGCACAGTTGCTCTACTTCCACTTTACTACCATCTTCAGTTTTATCAGTAAAAATCCTTTGGGTTACTCCTTTGTCAGATTAGCAGAAAAGTCCCCTTCTGAGCCATAAATGATGTTACTGGGTGTGGGCAATGCCAAGCTTTCACTTTTGCTTTCATTATATTGATAAGATTTTCCTTTGTCATATCAACAAGAGTAAGAGTTGAAAACAGATAAATAGCATGGGTTAAGTTCCACAAATGATGTTAATGTTTGTACTTTTGCAAAGGTTGCCTGTAGTAATTGCACTTAAACTGCCTGTCTGCTTTCCACCTTCAGTTGTCAGCTGATGTCGCCTGTGTTGTAAGGCTAGAATTCACTAAAATAATACACATGAATCTAAGTGCCCTGCAAGTGTTACTCTCTCAACTGAAATTTCTCTCTCCCCTTGGACACAGCAGTTCTTCAAACCCTGGAAAATGTGCTAATGAATTGATTCAAGCCAAGCAAATCAGTTCATTTCAAACTTTGGGAGACTAATGAATAAAGATCTGTTTAACTCCCACACAATATGGATCATCTTTAAAAGTTTTCATACCTTGCCATGAAAATTCAGGGGAGTTTTCTCTACTGTCTTTCATGGAAACAGGCTCAAACATGTTATCCTGCCTGCAGTGAAGTCAGCATCAAAACTGGCAGACTTTATGTTCATTGCAAGAACATAATTATCGACAATTTAACATCTGAGAAAGCTGAGCAGAGAAACACCATGTTGACCACTTTTATAAAAAATATAAAGCAATAAAACAAAATTATTTTTTCTTAGATTTTCATAAAACAAAAAATATTAGAACCTTTTAATTCAGGAGAAACTCACGCAAATATACTTTGACTGAAGATTAGAAATATGTAGTATAAACACTTTTTAAAAGATTTGCCCCATATATATTCTCATCATTGTTTTACTAACTTGAATCAGGTGTATACTTGTTGTATAAAAATGAGATGATTTGTGAAATGAACACAAGACTGCTTTCCTACAGGCAATGATTGTAGATGCCACTAAACAGGAAAGACTTGAATGACTTTTCTTTTTAGATATCATCCTATTTATATAAATATTTACATTCTGGTTTAAACTTTATATTTTAAAATAATAATAAATGTATTCAGTGAAAGAATAGTATATAATAAGGTAGTAGTCACAGAGCGAACAGACGTTTTTCTTAATCTTCTTCAGAACCATCTCCTAGATAAAACCTTGACTTTCAGTTAAGGGCAAAGATGAGGAAGGTAAAGCCAAACCTCTAATCCAGATTGCCTCTGCAACAATGCTTTACATGCCCCTTTTTTCGGTCTCTTACTGCTTGCTGCAGGCAAGGGGCAGAACAAAGTGAAATATTACAGCCTGTGATTAGTAAATAAGTGCACATGATCTGTGTCCGGTCACATTTCAGTTATAACAGGGATGCAACAGTCTTGGGGCCAAAGCAGTGAATGTATACATCATATCAAGGTTATTTTAACTTGATTGATCTGATTTGATGAGCTGCATTAATACTCCAAGCTTCTGGACCCTGTTTGCTTTAGATGTAATGGGGAGAGCAAAAGGTCACAATAAGAAACATTTTTCTCACTAAGGGAATGAGTATGTCAGCACACTACTCAGAGGGTCACTGGGAACTGCCTTTCTGGAGAATTTTGGCCATCTACTTCAGAGTTAAATAACAAAAGTGATGAGGCACAAAGTCTACCTGCAAATAGCGTACATTTCCCTATTGAACTGTCCCCCTATCAATCCTGGAATGTGTTAACTGCACAAGCTGTAATAGAAACAAGAGAAACTTCTTTTCCCAGTGATGTTCTGAGCTGCCAAACTTATTATCATATCACAGACATTCCCCATGAGTTGTGTATATCCTGTGTGCTTGTGCTTTCTTATCACTGAAAATTGCAGTCTATATTGCACTACATGTTGCTTGGCTGCTTCCCTTTCATGGAGGCTCATTTGTCATGTATTTTGGCTTGTGCAAGGATGAGATTAATGGCCTTTTAGTTGCTGCCTGATTCACTCCTACTTTTTTTCTCAGTATAGTCAGCTGTATTTGTTCTTACTGGGTGTATTAATTATACTTAATCACCTTGTTTAGCTGGAAGAAACACAGGATCCCCTGACCATGTATCTATGATCACTGTTCTCCATGAAAGCCAAACACTATAAGAAAAGGATCCCCACTCTCCTTCTTCAGTGATACCGTCCCGTTTCTCTGTCCCATCCCTTCCCAAAGCCGTATATCTTTAAATATTCCTGAATGTATTTTCTGTATGCAGTGGGTTTTGGTCACTCTGCCTCCTCAGGCACTGTCTACCTCTCTCAAAGCTTCCCCTTCCAACCCTCTCTTGTTTTCCTGATACACCCCAGGCAATTCATCTTACAGTTATTTGATGCATAGCTGCTGAAATAGTAACATATAGGATATAGTCACTCTGTGCACATTTTAAATCCAGCTAGGCAAAATGTAAAACACTGTTTCTGTAGTGTATTGATATGGAATAATGAGCTGGGCCACCAGGGGTAACATTTCTCTGCAAATGTTACTGAGACTTTGTCCAGAGGTTTTCCTTTTCTCAGTGAATTTAAATATTGCACTGCAGTTATGTTGCCACCAAATATAAGACTTTGTAGCAAAGTCGAAGGAGAAATATTCCAAGGTGGAACCCAAGTTTTTCCCTCCTGTGCGTGTATGTTGTTTTATCTGTTTCTCTGAGAGAGCAGCCATGGGATAAAATGAAGAACATCTTCCTTCAGTGGAGCCAAACGCCTGCATTTCAGCAGTAGAGGTCTGTCTCCTGGCAGGCACTGCCTAGAATTTACTCTTCTGGTGCACTTTGTTTTGCTTTCTATTCTTACAGTCTCTCAGGCTCTTCCCTGGAACTAGTGCCTCAAGACCTTTCCCTTCTGGACACTGCTTCTGCCCTCCCCCACAGTAACTGCATGTTGAACTCTGCCAGTTCCTCTTTTAAGAATGCAGTGTTCTTGGGAGCTGACAAAAACATAATTTGCAGTGGCATTTCATTGAGTTACCCGGCTTTCCAAGGGTCAGGGTAACAGCCTGCAACAATGTGGCCTGCAAAAANGCCTGAAAAAAAAAAAAAAAAAAGCCATGAAGTTGCTTTTCAAAATCAGTAATGCACAAATAGCAACCCATGCTCCTCTGCCTGGCTTCTGCTCTGTCTCTAAAACTTGGAGTGCCCACCTGTCAGCACTTTCCTTGGGACATCTTGTGTCTCAGTGTAATCTTCCCTGCCTTTTTCTTTGGCAACATTCACCAGAAGTGTCTCCAGCCATTAAGGCAACTTGAGGTGAACAAGATCTCCTCTATTTCATTCCCACTCCACGTTCTTTGAAGAAATCTCTGGATGCCTCTTTTCATAAGAAAAAATATACACAGCAAACGGCAGATAGCCGAAAGTCCATGTTTTGCCTGGATGTCAGATAATTAGCTCAATAAAGCCAGAGATGTTAAGTTCAATATTATTTCTTTTAAAAGCCTAATCTTCAGTTGTGATATATTTTAACCTTGCAGACTAATTATTAACCTGGACAAGGGCCTTTAAAAACATTAAACTGAAAAACCTAAAGACATTATTGTGTCTGTAGTTCTGGGCTGTTGGCATAGTGAGCCTTTTAACATCCTATATCAATTCCTGTCATCCTTTCAAACGCACTGTCTGAGCAACACATGGTTAAAGGAACAACCCAAGGCCAGAACTTGGGTTTTGGAATCTTCAGTGCATATGGTAAGGACTGCAGCTACCTTGTAGCTGTATCCTTTAAAGCTCAGCAACAGGTTCCTGGCCTTTAGCTGAGGAGCAATTCAGGTTTGACTGGATTAGTCCTCCTGGCCCCTTCCAGTGCCAAGTTAGATTAAGCCATTTTGGTTAAAGTTTGTAGTGAAACATATTTAAGAGTTTTCCTGCATTCAGCTTCAGCTTCTCATCACTTTGAAGCACCAGGAATTTACTGTCTGGAACAGCTGTGACATATTGTCTTGAACTGCTACAGCTGTTTCCCAAGCAAACTGGAGAGCTTGGCACTGACGCCCCTGTACTTTTCCATTCGTACCACTTTTGAAGAGAAGGTCAGACTCTTTTAATAAGGGCCTCTAGCTCTCTGAGGGCTGAAAGACTTCTTTGCCCATTGGAGAAAAGGCATCCTGGCTTAGGCAAATGGGTTTGCTGCATGGCTTAAAAACAGGTGTAGTATTGTGAGAATCTGGTCTCAGTCCCAGGTTCAAAATACCACTGTACAGTCCAGAGTTTCTTCTGGCTTAAGTCACTTGACATTAACTCCTCCTGCCCTATGACTATGATAAAAATCGATCAGAGTTTTTGGTAAAAACAGCTCTGGGAAATAGTCACAGGCTGTGCAAGTGCCAGGAAAATCATGGAGCTGGCTCCCAGAACAATAGGGGCCATCACTGTACCTGATGGATTGCAGAAGTCTGCTCATAAACCAATGGGGTGGTTGGGAGTGGGTGTACATCACCTGGGATCTGTACTCAGCAGAGTTTGCACAGGAGAATTTTGCTATGCTGGGATGCCAGTAGCTCCCTGAGAACTTCACAGGAAAGCATGCAGGAAATGGGGCAGTGCAATGACAGCCAGGAGGACATGGATAACATTGGCACAACGGCCCTGGATGCACTACAGAGGAATATCTGAGTCTGCTGCAGCCTTTCACCGGAATTATTGATTCTCTCTGTCACCCCTTCTATACCAGAAGAGGCAAAAAAATCCAGAGGAGACTTCCATTACTGAACGTTTGTTAAAAAGTAAAAGGTGGTGGCTAATAATTACTTCAATCTCATCTTAGGAGTGAAATAGCAGTAATCAAATGAGCTGGGGATAGAATTGAGCCTCGTGCCTAAAGGGACAATAGGAAAAGAGTAACAGGGGCTTTATACCACCATCATAATCAAGTTGATTGAGTTCACATTAGCTAGCACATTGATGTTAATAAGAAGTGAATTTTTTTTCTGCCTATAGATTAACAAGTGAACCCTATGCATTAGTAATAGTGGAAATACTTTGTTTAAACAAAAGAAAATCAGAAACTGTTATTTTCTAGCACACTTCCTCATGAAGAAACTCAGCTGCAAAGATTTTTCAGCCAGCCTGAAGCAAGGCTGCAGGTAGGGCAGTTCCCAGCATCATCCAGCCCTCTAGCAGCATGTGCAGACTGACACAGCAGCCAGCTGCCCATCCAGCTCTCCCAAGGCTTGGCAAGACTTCCAGGGTCAATACTATGCAAAAAACCCCATCACTTGGGAAGTGCAAGTTACAGTAGCAGGGGATAGCATAGCTCTGCAAGTGAAGCTACAAGTATTTCATCCCACAGAGGTGTAAATCTCTCTTCAGTGGCTGCTCTAACTGCTTTGGGACAGCAGCCAGCTGGATATTGTATAGCTGCACTCCTGTCAGGGCCTGGGTGCTAGGCCTCTTTCCAAAGCCTGGCAATTAAACCAGGAAAACATTCAGTTTATTGAACAGTTAATTGAAAACCTTAACTTCAGAATCACAGAATCACAGAATATGCCGAGTTGGAAGGGACCCACAAGAATCATTGAGCTCAACCCTTAGCCCTGCACAGGACCATCCCCGAGAGTCACACCATGTGCCTGAGGACACTGTCCAAACACTTCTTGAACTCTGTCAGGCTTGGTGATGTGACCACTTCCCTGGGCAGCCTCTTCCAGTGCCCAACCACCCTCTGGGGGAAGAACATTTCCCTAATATCCAACCTAAACCTCCCCTGACACAACTTCAGGCCATTCCCTTGGGTCCTGTCACTGGTCACCACAGAGAAGAGATCAGTGCCTGCCCCTCCTCTTCCCCTCATGAGGAAGTTGTAACTGCAATGAGGTCTCTCTTCAGTCTCCTCTTCTCCAGGCTGAACAGACCAAGTGACCTCAGCCACTCCTCACACGGCTTCTCCTCAAGGCCCTTCACCATCCTCATCTCTCTCTTTTGGACACTCTCTAAGAGCTTTATGCCTTTCTCACATTGCAGTGCCCAAAACTGCCCACAATATTCAAGGTGAGGCCACCCCAGTGCAGAGCAGAGCGGGACAATCCGCTCCCTCGACCGGCTGGTGATGCTTTGCCTGATGCCTGATGCCTGATGCCCCACAGGACATGGTTGGCCCTCCTGGCTGCCAGGGCACTGCTGGCTCATGTTCAACTTGCCACTGACCAGGACCCCCAGGGCCCTTTCCATGGCACTGCTTTCCAGCATCTCATTCCCCAGTCTGTACAAACATCCAGGGCTGCCCCATCCCAGGTGCAGAATCCAGCACTTTCCCTTGTTGAACTTCATATGGTTGGTGATGGCCCAGTTCTCTGATTTGTGAAGGTCTCTCTGCAGGGCCTCCCTGCCTTTGAGGGAGTCAACAGCTCCTCTCAGGTTTGTGCCATCTGCAAACTTGCTCAGTATGCCTTCCAGTCCTGTGTCCAAGTCATTTGTGAAGATGTTGAAGAGCACAGGGCCCAAAATAGAGCCCTGTGGGACCCCACCAGTGACAGGTCAGCAGCCTGATGTTACCACATTCCCTGTTACCCCCTGTGCTCAATGCACTGCATGTGTTTTGTCCATATTTTGTCCACAAGGATCCTGTGAGAGTATCGGAAGCTTTGCTGAAATCCAAAAAGATTACATTAACTGGCTTCCCTTGATCAAGTAGGTGGATTACCTTCTCCTAAAGCGAAATCAGGTTTGACAAACAGGACTTTCCTCTCATGAAGCCATGATGGCTGTGACCAATGACTGTGTTGTCTTTCAGGTGTGTTTCAATACTTCCCTCCATAACTTTACCAGGTACTGAAGTGACACTGACAGGCCTGTAGTTTCTGGGGTCCTCTGTAGTACTAACCAGAATAGGAGATTCATGGTGAGGTCTCACTGAGCTTTCCTTCAGGATACTCCTTGTCAGCTCTTGAGGTATGACTTTGCCCTGTTAGGTCTTCGACCAAGGCTGCTTACAGCAAGGACAGTGTGAGAGCGAGGATGTACTTGGAAAACAATCTCTGTTATGGCATCACAGCCTGCAGGTGCAGTCAAGGATGAGCTCTTCTTGCTGCAGTGAAAAGCTCCAAAGGGGCTAAGGGACATTGTACATCTCTGACAGGGTTTCAATGTAAACTTTCTGCATGTAGAGAAACTTCAGGAGGTTGCTTAATCTGTCCATTAATTTTTGTTGTTTCTTCTGGCTTGTGAAGAAGCATGGAGTGATTGTAAATTGTTCATATGTTTGTAGTCCAAGTCAGACTTGTTGAACTTCCCTTTGAACATTGTTTTCCAAAATATAAATACTCCCATTGGAGGAGAAACTGAAGCCTATTTTTATCCAGGATGTGTCCTTGCTAAGGCTATTAGACTGTTCTTTTAAGCTGAAGTCCCACTGAATATTTAAGTGCTTTATCCAGCCTATTTCATTCAATCTCCTCTAGCAGCAGGAAGTGGCTCTTCTGAACAGCCAGGGAAGGCATTGAGAAGGAAGAAGGTAGTTAGTGTAGGTGGTAGCAAAAAGCAGGTGGAAACTTCTCCTATTTCTCAGAATATTTTTTTCTCACCTGCTCCCTCCTCAGTCTACTGTTTGGACAGACCTTGAAATGAAGAGCGTGTGGTGGAGAGAAGAGGGAAAAACAAGGGAGAGCCCTTGCTCTGGTTGCACCTCCTGGCTTGCTGACTGCTCACCGGACCTCAGCCAGGCTGTGATGTTTCAGAGAGCCTGAGCAGTTTTATGCTCTGTTTTGCATGACAGGAGTGATGTGACATGGACAATGATATCTAAAAGACTCACTAACTGTGGGCCTTTATGACAGTCTTAGTGAGAGCTCAAGGTCTCAAGCTCCAGCCTTTGCACTTAGTGTTTCTTGCCAGAATGTTGACGGTATTGCCTGGTCTGCCAGCTCATATCCGCGTCCTTTAGCACCTATTTTTCTCTCTGAAACATGAAACTGTAGGCTTAGGACCAGGACTCACTAGGCAGCAGGATGGTTAATGTATTGAACCTGATTCACCTTTAGGAATCAAACCCCCATTTATTTCCTCTGTACAGTACTGTTTGCAATCCAGCAAGTGCAATTAGGTCATGTCTCAGCCTCTATAGATCATATTGTGTTTTGTTTGCTTAAATCCTTGTACAAGGGCTTGTGTGTTTTGGAACTCATCAGTAAGTCTGGCAGAGTTACTGCTGTATGTTTCTAATCCTTTAGCCATTTATTTACAAACAACAGTTGGGTGCCTATGCTGTGCAAATTAGTCAATAAGAGGAGAATTTAACAAAAGGCAAATGAAAGATGATTCAATTTTAACCATTCATTTTTCAGTTTCTAAGCAAACACACACATATTGCCATTTCTGAGGAATTTACATCCCTTAGTATTCCTTTTTGAGGGACTTGTCCTGTGTAGCTGTCAGAGTCCAAGTCTAAAGGTGGAGTGAGGCAAAAATACTTGGGTGAAGTATCTAGAGTGAAAAAACCTCCCTGATTCAATTTAACATCACTAATACAATTCTAGTTCTAAAGCACTCCATTTTTATGGAAGGTTTTCATTTATACCATTTCGTTCATGCACGTCAGTGAGCATGCCCAGTTAAACCTACCCCCATTTTGCACAGGAATGGAAGTACAGATTTGAGCGCCTTCTGCTGTACAGCAGGCACACCTGCAAATCTATACAGAGTCAGGACCCCCACCATCTAACAGGTATTGGACTACACTGCGCAATGTCAGCAGGGTATATATTGTTCTTAAATTAAAAAAAAAAGTCATCCATATATGAGATCTTCTGTCATATCTTAGAGGTAACTATTGATTTATTATTAAAATCAGTTTAAATACACATGTACATAAATATAATCTTATCCTGGAGGAAAATAATATTGATTTTCACAAATGTCTAGATTTTGGTTGACACCAGTTTGGGGTACCAGGCTTTAATGGATATGAGCATTGACTCTGTGGAAAGATGCCTCACTATGTTCCAAAAGGTGCAGGTTTTAGAAAACTCAAACAGTAGCAACTTGAAAGTAAAAGCCTCTGATATTCTGTAGTAGAATTCTGTAAATGCACTAAGTATTGCTACATCTTTTGGGTTATTTTTTCTAGAATGCTCTAGTGTTTTGGTCAGATTGTTTAGACAGATGTTCTTCCTTTTATGTGGAAGAACTATTTGCTCTTCTGAGGCTCAGAGATATTCCTTCTGATGTTGAACTGACATCTGGGCTCTCTGAGGCAAGATGTCTGCAGGTAGAATTGCCACAGAAATGCATCTGTTAGATAATTTAAGTATACAACATTTTAGAGTTGTGGCAGACAACAGGTTTATATGCTCACAAATCCTGATGGATATTAAATGTACATCCTAGTGAGTTTGAGAATTTAGGGACTTTTCATGTCATATTTTTCTCTTAGATGTTTCTGCTGCATCTTGAAAGTACAACAACAGACTAATCTGATCATTAATGTAACACAGTTCTGGAGAATCTAAACCATTCTTTATAACACTCAAGTCACAGACAAATTGGAGAACTCCTGAGCCAGAGGGAGAAGTATTTGAGATACTTAGACTTACAGTTGCCTGGTTCTGAGACTACTCACTCCAGGATTTATTGGTGAGTTTGTAGGGATGGATGAGCATGGAAAAGGTCACAACTGTGCTTATCCTCATTGCTCTGTCCTACTAGGATGACACAGTGAGATAATGGGATGGACTTCCATTAGTTTAGAGAATACTTGTGTATCTGAATCAGACAGTTTCAACAAATACCAAACTTGTTATTTTCGATATCTACTGACCATTGGAGTGTTTTCACTTTTTCAGATATTAAAATTTTTACCCTACAGTACAAGCCTCTTGGAAAAATGCAGGGCTCTCATACTTCTGCCCAGGATTTCCACAAGGAAAACATTTGTGTGCATGCACTATGTCATTCATGTGCCATAAATCCAACTTTTGGATATGTCAGGCTTACTGGGCATACATTTAGAGTCAGACTGGTCATGTTTAGTTCTTACATGCTCCAACCAGGATACCAGATACCCAGAAAAATAGACTGAGTCCTCCTCTTACATCGAGACATGTCCAGAGTAACTCAGACATACAGCATCCAGACGAAGAGTTGGACTGTGGCTTATCCTGTGAAAGATGCAGTGTGGTTTCCTCATGCTTTCTGAACCTCTTTGCATGCACTGCCTCCAGAAAGAATGCCATGGCTTTCTGTATGGACCAATGCTGCTACCTTTCCACAGCAAACAGGGCCACTGTACCCCACATTCCAGTAAAGAAGGAATCCCCTTAACTGGTGTGGAAGGGCTTGCTCCTCTGTGGTCTCAGCCCCCTGGGTCATGCACTCCCACTCCAGCCAGGCCAGGTGTGAAGCTGCCTCAGTCCCCTTCAGATGGTTATTTGCCTAAAGCATGAAGATTGTTACAATGATTCATCCTTTCCTTTTGCAACTATGAGTTTCTGTTCGACTTGTGTCATTTTAGGAGCAAGCAAAAGAGATGGAAATGAAATTTAACTGCCAGTCAAAAAGGAGAAAGGAAATACAGCTTTGAATTATCCAATGTGTAATGGCAAATGCTCTCAGAAAAATCAGGTGCATGGTTTTCACAACCTGAGAATCTGCCTCATCTGGAGCAGGATGTTTGATAAGCAGCTCTCTGTTTAGAGCTTTGCAGCCAAATTAAACTCTTCACCTATGTGTGCTGCAGGGACTACCTTCAATGGGATGGCTGCCTACAGAATTCCTGTGCTTACTAGGTTTACTGGAGTTTGTAATCCTAAATTTGAATGTACAATTGGGTAGAAGGCTGACTTACTATCTCAAAACACTGAATGCCAGTTAAATATGAAACTACTTGTGAATGAATCCTGTATTCACTGTCTGGTTTTCACTGTAGTACCTCATTATTTCAAGCTATATAATTGTCCTCTAATAGGAATTCTCATCTGAATCTTATTTCCTTCATGTGAATTTCCACAGGTGCACCATTTTAAGGCACAACTTCAGCTGCAAGACATTTCAAATGAAATAGTGCTATTTTAAGCCTATGCTTCTCAAGGACAGAAAATCCTTTCTTTTGAATCATCCCTGGTCAATTGGCTGAAAGCGTCAGATTTGTCCTAATCTAGTGGCTCCAAAGAGTTAAATACATTCCTCTGGAGCAATGCCACTGAGACAAATTAGATATTCAAAGCAGAACCAGGTTCATTGTGTAGTTTGCCCATGTGAGACAGTACTATTCATGGAGTTTTTATCAAGGAAAGATACTGAATTTGTCAGAAAATACTATGTATTGGTCTAAATTGTGCAATTCTCATTCATGCTTGTGAACATTTGCACAAATAGACCCACTGACTTCACGATGAAAGTGTTTCATTATGATCATTCCTATTGCGGTGTTCATTATGTGATTTGAAATAATAAAGCACCACATCCCCATTGACTTCAGTGATACTACTTGGTCCACCAACATGAGTAAGGGCTGTGCAATGTAGTTAAAAGGATCTTAATAACAAACCCTCTCTTATCAAGCTAAATAAAACCCCCACTACAACCCTGCTTTAGAATAGTCACAAAACTGCATGGGCACAAGCTCTCCCATCCCTGCACATACACACACATCCCCCTCCAGTTTTTCTTTCAGAACAAAACCAGCTGTAACTAGAGCCTGAGTTGTACAAACTGAAAGGAGCTTGTAGAAAAAGAACAAAAGTGCTAGTGTACAGAAGCCACCCTGCAAAGAATGTTGGCAGGAGAGGAAGCCAGGCCCTTCCACTGCTGTAACCTTAAACTATCATTTGTTGATGTTGATGTATTTCTTATAAGAGAGGAAATGAGAACACAAGAAAAAGGGAGATGGAGAACTTGAGACCTTTTGGAGACTAGGCTTTTTACATTTTTATGTAGCTGGCAAGACAGAAGGAACTCTTTAATGAGTGATAATAGCATACACTGCACAATTTACCCTTACGTGAACGGGATAGTGCCATAATCTGCAGGCCTTTCGCTTTACAGGAGTGAAACTAGTAAAGAAAAAATGCTTTGTTACTCAAGTCTGAAGTGCAGACAGACATAGGATTGTGGCTCCAGTTTCAGAGAGAGCTGGTGTTTCTTCACTGAGCAAGCTATTTAGCTATCAGAGCAAGTGGTGTGATCTGGAGCAGAGCAGTCCATTACTCCAGTACGGAAACACTGTTTAGTCTCTCCATGCACACCAGGAAGGAGTCCCAGTTAAAAGAAAGCACCATTTTAGTAGCAGTTCTGCTGCTTAGGGAGCTGCAGAGCCTGATGTATGGATTAATCTATAGTCTTGGGCTGAAGGGCTGTTTTTACTTGCAAAAGGAAAAAATCTCTTTAGGCATCTTCTAGTGCAAGAAGAAAACAAACCAGTGTCCATAAGCGGTCACTCTCTACCCGAGGATCTCTAAGCACCGCAGACATAGGCAGCGTCCTTACGCCCAACTGACAAACAAATTGTGACCAGCAGCAGTTGTGGCAAAGCTGTGCCCAGCACCCATAATTGCTGGCTCACTCTCTCTGCCCCCAGAACATACCAGTAAAAGTTTTCTATGTCAATTTTGCAGAAGCCTTTGTCTTTGAATGGCTGAGGTTGAAATCACTTTTGCAGTGAAGTCAACAGCAATTTTGTCCCTTGATGCAGCGTCCCAGTTAAGTAGTAGATATTGTAATAAAAATATTTCAGTCATCAACCTTGTATGAATTATCAAGGATGAAAAATTCAGTCTACTCCAAGGGTTAAACCCAAGCTTCTTCTCTAAAGTTTCTATGGCAACTAGATGCAATCTATAGTGATATTGTAGTTAATGAAATGTTTCTTCCAGACCAACAGGGCAACATGTAGCATTCAGTAATGAGGAATGTCTTTGGGGAAAGAACAGTGGCATCAAAGATGCCTTCCAGCGAACTATATTGCATGCTAAAAGCTTGTGGTAAAGTGTGTCCTGAAGTCCAGATTCCCTTCTGTTTATTCACAGTGCTTCCTTCGTGTCTGCTCTGATAATGAGAAATTCTGGTAATAAGGGTAGCTCTTGAGAAGGAAGAGAGTAAGGAAAGAAAATATATTTGACCATTTCTTTAATTGAATCATAAGACAGAAAAAAATGGAAGCTTGTAAAGACACTTTTCTGTGTGTTTGAAAGATGTTTACTTTTCCTTATAAATGGACTAGCTATATGTTGACATTTGGTGTCAGCATGCTATATCAGATCTATATGAATTTTGTGGATACAGATTAAATTTCTCTGTCCTCGTCTCGACTTCTCACAAGCTGAGATACGTATTAGCCTCAATGCAAACCCCAAACCACACATTTTTCAGCTAGGTTAAACCCATCTCATGAAAGACAAATCGGGTGAAAGATGTGACACCTTTGCACATGTATCTGAGAGATGGAGGCTTCAACTCGGACACAACACTCTGCATCTGAGCAGTGACACAAACTACCCGTGTGCCCTCTGGTCCCTTATGGCACGGGGTGACCCTGCTGCCAAGACCCTCTGCTTCTGGGAATCAGTTCCTTCCCTGTGCACAGGGGCAGAGCTCCTCCCCTGGTGAAGAGGGCAGGGAGGCTGGTCAGCACAGGGTGTAGGAGCCACTGTGTGGCTTCCTGATCTGTGCGAGGAGGTCTCTTCCCTCCTCTGCTCTGGGGTGAGGCTTCGCAGGTTGCTTGGCCACTTTTGCAAAGCTGTAACTTTGTCCTTCCAGGCCCTCCAAATTTGCAAGAGATCTAACAAACATGTAGGTAAATACGACCACGTGTACCTGATTTTGGGCATTCAGGCTTAAGATGGTGGCTACCTAGTTTCTGTAAATACTTTCCTACACACAGGCCTTGAAGAGCTGTATGAATATTATTATCGAGTATAATTGAATATAATGAATATTATTGGAAGGTATCAATTAGGCCTATCCTTTCAGTGCAGTTAGTTGTTCTAAATGACTGTGCTATGTTTATGTTGTACATGATACATCTGCTATGCTGTGGTAATTCTGATGTTGCAGTTACGGCTCCCTAAGAACATAAACACAGCCAACAGGGCCTTCAACCCAGAAATCCTTCTTCAGGGACTGGAAAATAGCTTAGATGCTAAACTACTCATCTGCTCCTGCCAGTGCTGTAAATGGAATCAGTAAGAATAAGCATTCTTTTGATTTCCACTTGCCTGGCCTTGCTTCAGGCACGTTCACAGAAGAAGAGAATGAAATGGGTTACATGCAACACAAGTTCTTACCCTGGACAGAGGTTGCCTTATCTCAGTGGAAGAGTTTCAGAAACATACTGAATGAGGACTTCAGAAGTTGGCCAGATGGAAGGAGCAGGCTTGTGCTCAACACTTGCACTCTGGCTGAGGGGCTGCAGGATGCGGTGCCGTGGGTCCTTAGCCACAAGGTAGATGCTTCATTAGGTTCTGATTTTTTGGGGGTTTTATTTTTGCAGAACACTGCTGAACAGTGAGAAGGCCATGTCCTTATAGCTGGACTTGCCACGGTTCTCCAGCTTGATAGAAGTGACTCCATGTGACATTAGATGCTTTCATTTAGACATCTACATTTAAAGACTCTTAGCAAATCTAGTTTTATATGTATAAACTGGTTAAAAAAGCCTCTCACAGCTGTACCCCTGCCTATGTACTATTAAAATACAATAGAAATTACTAAATTCATCTCTAGTGGTGTGCTGGATAAAAAGCAGTGTTTCCTTAGGCAAAATTACTAAGTTTTTTTTTTTTTTTTTCTTTTTTTTTAACTTTCTGGTTCCTGAAGTGGCATTTACAGCCACAGGAAATAAAGAACAAGGGACCTTAAAACATTCTTGTAAACTTTATACAGCCCTTTAAAGTGAAGCACGGTAGTAATTTATTTCCAAAAAGTTAAACTTTGTAAAAATTTTTGTCACTCAGTGAAGCTTTCCCTCTCTTTAGCCAGGATACATTAAAATGCATAATGCCTCTTCTCTGAAAGGCCTCATGCCCTCTGTCTCTGCTCCTGTTGCTCTGGCATTCTTCTTTCTTCACTCATACCAAATACATTCACAGTTTAAGTATTGAAAGTTCAAGTGGTAGGTCCAGAAACTTCATCTTAGTGGACAGTGATGATATTTGCCATTGTTTTAGCAGCCGCATATAAAAAAGTCCTGCAGTATTAAACAGAAGCAGTCTGTTTTCAGCTTTCTCCTTATTTTGGAAACTGGATCACTAAAATTCAAACAAAACTGCAAGCAGGAATTTATATGCCTGAGAGAAGGATTCTAAAACCATATTTTTACAGTCTTCAGTTTTGTCAAATATAACATCTCACTACAGATTTTTTGCTGTTATCTATCTGAGGTTCAGAACAGAATTTCAGTCTGAGATTTCACCTCTGTGAAAAACAAAACAAAACAATGAACAGTCCATCAGGATCACAATAAAATCTTGTGTCATCAAAATTCAATGAACCGTTCACAGCAAATCAGAGCCAATCAGAGCATTTTAGTAGGACAGACAGTCATTTTGGTGGTCAGGGTATTGCACGTGTCAGCATGGCAGCTGCTGTGCTATGAAAAGATCACTGTGCATAGAGCTGAGGCAGAAATAAAGCTGGCCTGGAACCATGTTAAGTTTGCTATGGCCAAAGAAATTAGATTCTTCTAGAAGAGTAAGTCAACTTTGTGATAAGTATGTGTTTTGCATTTTTATTAATTTTGTGCAAGCTTCATTAGACAACCACCCCATAAATGCACTCACTTTTTGAGAACAGCCTCAGAATAATTAATGTGTGTGAGCACTGATCAGTTATCTGATGAACTCTGTATTAGAACAACTGAGAAAATTTTCTTTGAGATGGATTATGATTTTGCCTTGCAAAATGTTGGGAAACTGAAGACACTGGATATGCCCATCCAGAACACCTCAGGCTATAGACTGAACCTGCTGAGACTCTGTCCTCACCTCCCACCCTATGTCTGCCCTGGTGCTTATGTGGTTGCAAAATAAGTTGTTTCAGAGAAGTGATGAAAACTCATTCTGCAAGAAAAGTCATTAGTTCATGGTTAGATCCACCTTTCCAGCAAGGCTGGGAACACACAAGCAGGAGCAAGGGGGGAAGGCTTACATGGATTTAAGCACTCTCTGAGGCTGCTTTTGCATCCCATTGGTAAAATTCCTGACAAGGGGATTGGAGCACCAAGCCTGTTGGTATATATTCAGTGAAGTTTGTTGCTTTCAAGAGGAAGGGACTGGAAAGCCCTGACCTGAGGAGGCTTCTTCACCTTTGTCCACTTGCTAGATCTAGGTAAGCAGATCTGCTGTGTAGCTTTCTCTTGCCTTGCTCAAAGTAATTTGGCTGGTACAATTTCCATGGTGAGTGGATTTAATTTCTTCTGGATTTCTACAGTGCAAAAGCTAGAAAATAGAAAATTCCTTGCTGAATGTCTGCTCTTTCCAGTTCTTTGTGAGTCATTTTTGTTCTGTAAATAAAGAAAGGGGATGGTCTTAAACTACAAAATGAGTACAAAACAATATACACAAGATCCCTGCCCCTTCTATACTATGACAAGAGCACTGCATACTGATTGCAGTTTGTGAAATCCCATATTGCTGTTACAAGTGACCTGTCCTTGCTCTTTCATTATCAATGTGTTTCCTCACTGAACTGAAAGATTCTTGACTCATGGAGTTTTTTGCTATATGACTCTCATAACAGTGAATCAAACACTGTAATATAAAGCTCATCATTTATCAAAACAGGCATGGGAGTGAATTCAGATCCAGTGTAAATGGCTATAAAAATGCTACTGTATGTGTGGGTTTTCTGGGTCACTCTGTTTTCTGGCAGTATAACACTTCATATGAGCTGGGCCAATTGTGGCTGGCACAACAGCTCTAGCAATGTGAGATATTAGTGTATGCTGTTTTACCACCATACCTACAAAACCAGTGTAGATCAGCTTTGATGAAAATGATGGTATAAAACCTGACATGTCTATAAAATACAATTGGGAAGGGTTTTCCCCAAAACATTTGCCATGAAGTATGCACAGGAAACTAGATTCAGATCCTGAACTTGTTTCCTAACTCAGAAGAACTTGTGTGAGTTTTACACAGGGAACGTGTTGGTCTTTCAGGAAGGACACTGCAGTCATGGAGGTGCAGTACAATGAAAACCAAATATAATGATGCTTCTCAAACACAGGGAAGGTTGTCATGATAAAAGATCAGTTGAGTAAGGAAGCAAAGATTATTAAAAAGAATACACTGCACTCAGGGAGTAGGCCCCCTCTTCCTCTTTAGATACTTCTCAGTCATCGTAGATATGAAAATCAAGGCTCTTCAGTATCCCCTGTCTGGAGTCAATGTCATAGCTAACAGCTTTCCCAAATAAAGAAAACTGTCTGTATTAGGTTTGTCTATTGAAAAGAAGATGTGCAGATTTGTGCAGCTCCAGGTTCCACAGGAAGCTCTAAAGCTGAGACTGGAGCTGACTGAAAAGCTGGTGAGTGAAGTGACGTTACAGAAGCACTGTTGCTGCTGTCTCAACGTCTGTTCATAGCTTGGCTCATTTCTCTCACCAGGTAAAGCACCTGGGGCAGTACAAAGGGATTTTCAGGCTCTGATAGGGTCCAAATCTCCCGCATGGGCAGTGGGGCGAGGGCTCCCGTACCCCTGCCCTGCTGTCAGCAGGGACCCTGGGTGGCTGGTGGCAGAAAGCTGGCTGTAAGCCAGGCATCCTTCCCTGGTGATGCCGAAGGCCATCACAGCCTGAGGGCAGCAAATATGTCCCAGTGCTGCACCCCTAGGTGCAGTGCACTGCCTGCTAGCAGGGACCGCTGCTGCCAGTAACCATGGCATCCCTCGCTCCGCTCCAGGACTGGAACCAATTACTGTGGCCATCCTGTGATTTTATTGCATGAAACCACACTACTCAGTGTGCACCACTATAAACTTTTTTCTTGAATATTCTTCTTCCATCGGTAATGTCACTAGGTGACCTAAATCCTTCATTCACACACATTTATTTTTAGTGAATGTCAGTTAAAATAAGAGCATCACTGTGCAGGGAAGAACAAATCAACGGTATGAACTTCTTTCCTAGAGGTGAACAGTCTGTGGGGAAATTGATGTCAATTTTTAATCACAACATCACAATAATATTTGACTCCCACTAAAATCTTTGCATTTAGAACGCAGGGAAGAACTAGAGTTTACTCTTAAATGCATTAAGTAAATAAATACAAAGCTATACAAAACTACATTTGAAATGTGCAATTTAAGTGTAAGATAGCTTAAAATAATGCTGCCATTCACTTAGAGATGAGAAAGGAGAGACATTAATTAGTACAATTTGGCAGTTAATTGCCATAAATGTTATTTAAAGATTCTAATCATAATCATGCATATCTAAGTAAATACCTGGAGAGTATTTAGCATTCATAAACTTCTTTATGCTAATATATTTATATATTCTAATACAATACATATACAGTATGTGTGCATATAAATATATATATATAGCTCTATACACACAGCACGTCCATTAACATAGTCTTCTATTGTAGCCTTGAATACATTACAGATTATTCTTAAAGTTTCCTTTTCTTTTCCTTTATGTACCAGGTGTGATAGAAGGCCTCACTGCAAATGAAAGCTAAAGTTGTCTTCTAAAAATAAAATTCCATTAAGTAGTTTTATACATAACCCAAAAGTAATGTATGTATATGTAGATATACATATTTATGATTACAGTATTCATGGTTAGGCTGAACACCTGCCTGAATGTTGGAGAAAAAACTCCACTGAAGTGACAATTGAAAGCTGGCCTCAAGTATTTCCTGTACGCAAACTTTTTGCTGGCAGAATTTAATCAGTGTAAACATTTTTTCATTTTGAATGGAGTAGAAAGAGAAAGGGTCACTAATAACAGGTAGTGAAGTTGAAAGACAATTTTCTTGAAATCAAACAATGAATCAGATTTCTAGTGATTAAAATAGATTTTTTTCCTATCAGGAATCTCACCATTAGTTCCAGGCAGCGATACTCACTGTGTCCGTTCTGGTTTCCTCTTAGTTCATGTCTGCAGCAACCACCATATAATCAGTGATGCAAGAAAAATACTTTCTCAGTGTTAAAAAGTAGGCTCTGTTTTAATAGGCAACAGCCTCTGCACTCCACTTTTACACTGTCTGGGACCCTGCTCTGTGAACCTGCTTCCCCAGAGCCTTGCAGAGTTCACATCCAGCCTCAACTCCATGGCATTGGTCTGTCAGCCCATGCAGAGCTTTTACTGTCCAAGTGACAACCTCTGATTCCTTTCACTGTATTTGCTACACATTTTCCAGTGTGGCTAGACACAGGAGTTGTCAGGGAGAGCAGATTAGCTTCACTGAGGCTGAAGTAGAAGCAATGTAAATGGAAAAATGAATTCACAGACACCTTATATTTTTGGAAGAAAAGATATTTTGTGAATTGGATTAGTAGTAGAAAAATGTTCTAATTTACCTAATAGACTTTTGGAGGCATTACGTAGAATTTCTGGTGCAACACTTAGCATTGCTCATGAGGAAAACAAACTCATTCCTGAAAGAGATCCATGGGCAAAAATTGTCTTAAGAGTACGTGTTTGTTAATGCCTGCTTGGACTCCATTAACTACACCAACTGCTCCTTCGTGTCGCTTGCCATCTGCTAGTCCTCAATTAGACCATCCCCTGGGACCTGGGCTGCACATGGCTCTGCCCCAGCTAGGCCATGCTTATTCCCATGGTTGGTCCTCAAGGCTCCCGTGAAAGTGCTGCATACTGCAAAGGCTGCCCAGTCCAGCTCTTAGCGGTCCTCCAGAGGGACCAAGTGGATGGACTGTGTTCAAAGTAGTTGGCAGGAACCACTCCCTTTGTGAAAGCAGCACCTGTGCCAGGAACCCCTGGGATATGACAGAGCAGAGAGGGCGGGTGTCCATGCACTGGTACCTTCAACACCTGGGGCAGAACTGCATACTGTGTTACACTTCACTGATCTGCCACTCCTAATGGCCTTTATGCCAGTGTGATATGTTAGAGAAGCCCCTTTGCTGCTTTAATGTCACGGTCTTATCAGCCTCAATCATGGACATTATCTTAATAGTTTCATCTGCTGCTCAGCTGAGTGGAATTTGGACAAGAATTGAAACTTTTTCCTTTATGAGAGAACATTGTGTTAAAGCACTGCTAGAAATACTGCATAGAAATACTCCTTTGGAAAACTTCTCAGTGCCTG
The DNA here is from genome assembly GCA_013396735.1 of Grallaria varia. Taxonomy (NCBI): domain Eukaryota; kingdom Metazoa; phylum Chordata; class Aves; order Passeriformes; family Formicariidae; genus Grallaria; species Grallaria varia. The sequence continues at coordinate 85,360 of VWZG01002877.1, read as the reverse complement.
TCCAGTCTCAAGAAATGCCTCTGCAGGTAGAGAGATGGAAATGTTGCCAGTTGAGAAGGGCTGTCCTGCTGTAATTTGGTTGGCTTTGTTCTTCAAATTTTGCCTTTCGAAACCAAACTATCACTGCAGCAACCTACTACAGATTCCTCATGCTGGAACAATTTCTTAAGCAATAATTTGCAGCTAAAATAACCAAGCAAAGTTCAAAGTCATGCTCCTGAATTCTAGGAAGATGAATGAAGTTTTCCTGCTTTTTGGAATAGCAGTATAGTTTATTATTGCCTATAGTCCTTATGATGAGGATAACATGACCATGCTCATAGGAAGTAACTGAGGAAGTGACCATTTATGCTGCTGCTGCTCAAAAGTCTACAGCATGTGGTTATTTATTTATCCACTGGAACAATTGCTCTATAAACATGCAGTACATTCTTGGAGAGAAACAAGCCAGTATCTCTCAGCAGGGAAGAGGGAGCCCACTTGCGCGTCCCACCCAGCAGAGGCAGCCAGCCATTGTTCGGGGCTGTGCTCTCAGTTATCACACAGGGGATCTCAGCCTGGGCTAAACACAGCCCAGAAAGCCATGTTACTGTGTCAAATGTCATCATTCCTCCAAGCTCATGTGAGAAACTTGAACTGGAGCAGGTGAAATCGTCAACAAGGGTGTCCCATTTTCGTGCTGATGTCCATGTTAAATAAAAAGTGTGAGAAATTAAGCATAGAAGGCAATACTAAAGTAAAATGGTTACTAAAAGGATACAAATTCCATTAAGCACCAACAGCACTGAGTTCAGTAAATAGAAAGGTCATCTTTCTCTATCTCTCTCACTCCCAACAGCAGCATGACTCAGAAGAACAAACAATTGAATAGGTTTTGTTAGATGCTTGCATGCAGATTTGTCTGGGGTTTTTATTACTTGAAATTTCATTCAGTTCCCTGAATTGTACCACAATCAACAAAATAATACTTAAAAAATGCAATTGTAAAAATAATAATTTTTGGCACATGTTTAACCATCAAGTGTCATGATTTCAGAAAGATTTCAGCCACAGACCTTTTTATTACATGCCCTTGCTTTGATGGAAATGTAGAAATTGAAGTCAAGAAAGGGAAGGGAGAAACAAGAGGAAAAGCTATTGCAGATTTGAGCATGGATCTAGAGGTTGGAAGTACCTGTGCATCAGGTGTGCATGTTCAACCGTATCAGCGGTAATGATTGTCATATTCTGAAGTGAAGAGGAATAAAAGGAGAGCTGGACACCACCAAAATGTCACTTAAACCATCAGATTTGGGCTTCCTCTCTCTGCAGGGCAGGCTTCTTTCCAAATATTTTGTGCCTTCTAGGACAAGAATTAAAATCTAATCCTTGTGACCTTTCTGGAAAAAAAAAAAGCATAAGCAAAGTTTGCAGTACAATATTTGTATGCAGGGATTAGCTCTTGGTTTCTTTGCTTGGTACCTTAGGGTATATTTTTAAAGTACTATACAGAGTTTCGGTCTCACTCGTCAACTTCTATTGACTTTAAACCTCATGAGTCACTTTGACAGTGTATCCCAGAGGCTTTCTGTCTAACACTGACTTTAATTTGAATTTCCCTGCTTTTGTGGGGTTATTTCTGAATTTAGGGTTAGCTCACATTGGAAGCTGTCTTTCAGGAGAATTTTCTTAGCTTAGAGATGTTCAGCTTTCAGCTTTTCACACTATTATTTCATGTTCTGTGAAATAATCTTTCTCTGTGAAAAAAAATTTTTTTTGTTAATATCTGCAATTTCTTTTGCTTATTTGGTTTATTCACGTCAGCAATGGCTGTATTACCTCAATATTAGCATGCATGACCCCCTTGTGAATGCCTTTGTAACTTACGTGTAACTGTAAAAGCATGTATGTGGTAAGACCATAGTAGAGTAAGCACTCTAAATAAGATTTAGCAAGGTATTTATAAATTATTTTCTTTGTAGAATGGCTATTTCCTTCTCTCTTAGGAAAAAATCCCAGCTGATATTCCATATCAAAACTTTAAGTGAGTCATGCAATGTGACAGAGCTCTATGAAAGTGATACACTACTCCAGAGTAGATGGATGCGCATCAAATCTTCTGGCTGGTAATCTGTTAAGGTGCCCAGACTGGTGGATTGGTCATTATTTCTGGCTCTCACATAGAACTTGTGTCAAACAGGAAAATTGACAAGGGTGAGAGGGACATTTTGCCAGTCCCCAGAAGGGTTTTCTCACAGTTCACTTCATTACTCCTCCAAAATGCTACATAAATAAAGAAAGGGAGCTCGGTGAGAGGCAAATCTGTGTTCTGGGAAATATGGATGACAGGTGGATAACCCACACTTCCTCTCATTGACTGGTAGCCCCAGGTGTGCCAAAAGGCATGGCAAAGAGCCAGCTTCCTCAGTGCTGGAGAAATCTTGGTCACCTTTGCCAGGCTGTGTTGTTGTGTGCAACTGGGTAGAGCATCAAACAAGCGTTGGCAAAAGAGTAAGCATTTCCCCTGAAGCACTTGGCAGAAACTAAACAATTGGAGCAACTACCAGTAAATCTGAATTTCCTCAATAGCGTTCTGGTCACAGTGGGAAGAGGAAGGAAAAGCCAAATAAACAGTATGTGTGTTATAATTGACACAATAGTCTAATTTCTCCTCTTATGACTTACGTGGTCATGCAGAAATATGCAAATGGAGATAAATACTACCATTACTAAAGGCTACTGCTCTCCCTCCGAGTATTCAAGTAGTGAGATGGTAAAAATTCAGGCTGAGCATTGTTTTCAAAACAATGTTTTCATTTTCTACTTTGCTGTGAAATGTCAGCAGATCTTCCATTTTCCCAGTGTCTTTCTCATCTGATGGATAAAATGTTGCTCCAGGATTGGTAAGTATATTGAAAATATTAAACAATATCAATGGATATAATTGGGCAGAGAAAACAAACTCTTAGCCTTTCCTTAATTCTTCCCAGGGTCTGGGCCATGACTATGGCACACATGGCATTGCTGTACATCATTATCAGCAGTACCAGTTTCATTGAAAGATACATTTTCTCTGGCATCACTCAGTATTTCTCATTTGATTTTTTGAATCAAATGCTTTACTGACCTCTAATCAGCACAGGTATATTGCAGTACCTTCGGCTGGAGAGCTGGCCATCTTGGAAAAGGAAGATAAAATTTTGTTAGTATTTAACTGTATTAAATAAGCTCATGTTATATTCCATTCCATTTTTATTGCACCTCCAGATCTGACTGTTTTCCCCTTCAAAGCTCTTTCTAAAGCTTTGCATTTTGTTTGGATCACTGTAATGGGCCTGTTGTGGTTCTGACCACTCCTCTTTCTCCTCCCCTGCTACTTCACATGCAGTTACCATGTACATGATTTCAATTGAATAAATTTATTCCTAATATTTGGTATCAGATATGGAATTTTCAGTGTATTTCTTTTGAAATTCAGGTAAGGAGATGACCTAGCCTTCCACATGTGGAGATTTGCTTCCAAGACTAATTCTATTCCCTTTTTCCAACCTATCCCTGCTTAATTTTTAGGAACATACCTATATGTCCTTTAATAATTCTCTCTTCCTTCTTGTAAAATGGGCCCAATTTTGTCTTTCCCTGGTTTTTGGTTTTATGACTAAGGGACATTGTTTTAATTTTCTTTGGGTATTGAATATATTGACTTTATTCTTACACCTCCTGACCAGTAAGATGTTGTTTCTTGGCTGACTGTTGGGGGGGTTTTGTCATTTCCTTATCCTCAGTTATGTTTTCATGAATTTTCCTACAAAATTCTGCCTTAGTGTATAAATTGCAGGTAAGATTGGCACATTTGACTTAGTGACATTGCCACCTTCCTGAAGAGAGTTTTGAGTTTTTTGCATGACTGACTTTACTGTTCCCTCGCTTCCTTAAAGTTTGTCCTGCTAAGTGCGGAGCTTTTACTAGTGTGAGTACTGCAACTCTTGCAGTAATGCTAGTGCAGTGTAAACATCCTTGGCAGCTTTGATTCAGGTGACTCTGGCACCAAACTCTCAAAAGTTAGGTTTGCTCAGGCTGGTTTACAGATTGCTGAGTTACAGCCCGTGTTTCTTGTTCTTCCATTCCATTTACATGATATCTTCTGATTGTTCCATTCAAGGCTTCCTATGACCAAGTTCTTTTAGGAATGTCCTCACTACTAACAAAACCAAGCTTAAAATAAAATTCTGTCCAGCTGTTTTAACAATTATTTGGTAAAAATGTCTGTTGGGTGTTGTAGTGGAGAATAGCAGACCTCTGAATTATTAGTGGCATTTTTCTCAATCCTTTTGCTTGGAAAGTTAATGTCACTTACAATTTGTCTCCTTCCAAATTCTCTATACGTTCACAGAACTTCCCCTAAATAATTCTTGGTTAGAGGGAAAATGGTTTAGACTAGACCTTATTTTGTCACTTGTTTCTAGGCAATAGTCTGTTTTGGCTGCTGCTTTTTGTACCACCTGAATAGTTGGTTATATTTGCCCTTAAATAACTGAATTTCTCCTGTGATGGAAAAGTTGCACCATTTGTTCCAGATCCAAAAGAAAACAATAAATGGCTAGTTCTTTGGTGGACTTTCAGCTCCAGTTTGGTACACTACCATTTTCTCTTTGTGTAGCATCAACCCTGACCCTAATGAGCCAATTTCCTTTTGGATCCTCTTAACTGGCAACGAGTCTTTGCAACACTTCTCTATATATCTGGCAGAGCTACTGGCTGTGCAGTGTCTGCAGCCAGGTGAGGAGCAATTGTTACCGAGTTGTAGTTGAGAGGCATTTCAAGGATGTGCTCTTAGATATTGCCAAGTTGAAGAGGAACGAACGAAGTCAGGGAGAATTCTCTCGAGGTCACAGAATAAACCCCATCCCTGTCCCTATACACTGTTTGCCCACTAACATCCTCTCAGTGAAAATCTGATGAAAAGCAGGTTTCTTGAGCAAGTCACGCTTTATTTATGGAATTTCGTTCACTATTTATTTATTTATTTAGTATACTAAAATTTTTTGCTGAAAGAGTGGAAAATTGGTGCCTGGAAACAAAATTGGAGAAAATTCAAAGCACAAATTTAGAAATTTTCCTTGCATATTCATGTAGAATAAATATTCCACATTTTGTCACTCTGTTCAGGATATTTTCTGCCTAAATTCACAGACAGTGTGTGGGTAAATTTGAGAAAAGATAGTGGATCACGAGTCACTTTGTTTAAATCAATGTCATAGTATTAAAAGAGAACTGCATCAACTGTACAACACAAAGATTTGTGTTCATATTAGTTTCATTTAAATATCTGTAAGAATTATAGTACTTCTATCAGTCTTTCTGAAACAAGTAGTTAAAAATTATAGCTCAACCTTCACCATAATGCATTTTAATTTTAAATCAAAATTTTGACTACAGATACCAATGGACAAATTAATCCATTCAGAAAATCTAAATCTTCATAAAACCATTTATTTTTGAGCAGTGTTCTTCAAACTTAATACAAGCTATTTACATGCATGTTTGGGCATTACTTACATATTCATGTTTTTCATTCTCTTTTCCTCTCCATGTGTATACAGGAAAAAGGCAAAAGAAAAGAGAAGGAGAAATGAAAGACAGAAAGTTGAGGAATCTCTGCTTTGATTGCTGATAAAACATTTTCTGCAGAAGTCACTAGTGTTCAGGGAGGCTGTAGAGAGGTTTAACCACCACCATCAATACAATATTTCAACAGTTTATAATCTCAAAGAGAGAGCCCCTTTCAAATTTTTTGCCTCTTTCTATTACAAAATCTGCAGCTGGTTCTACAGCATGCTTTGACTGATATATTATGTTAATCAGCTCCCTTATTTTTGCTAGGCAGCAACTACTCCTTCCAAAACCCCACCTAATTGAGTGTGCTATTTTGGGGTGTTTTGTCTTGCAGCTGGGAAGCCAGACTTTTTGCCAGTAATTCGTAGTCTCTGCTTATGAATGAAACAACTTTGTAGCTTCCTCAAGCTGAGTTTTTGGAAGCTATTTGTCAAAGCATTTTTCATAGTTCAAGGCAGAAGCCTCCACTGCGGAAGTAATGAAAAACATTTGGTAACTAGTGGAATTTGTTGATACTGGTGTTTCTGTTTTTAATCATAGAGGTGGTCTCCTGCTGGGAGTTTCCCCCATTATATATATATCTTCTGTAGAGAACACATTTTATGTCTCTCTCATAAGACATTTTGGATTCTCCAGATTCTTTCTGAAAAGTCTTTCTTCTCCTGTGACTTGCTTCTTTTTCTTGTTTCTCTTCTTTTCTGGTGAAAACTATACATATTTGATAATATTTTTAAAAGTTTTAATTATTCTCTCTTGTTTCTTTCATCTCCTTCAAGTCTTTAATTTTCTTGGAATTTAACAATCTCTCTGTTATTAAGGTTTAGTTCTTAGCTTTCCCTGCATTTTCACCTTTGTAAGAGTAGTATTCTGGTTGCTAATGTTTCACCATGCTGGAGAGTTTGCAAAAACATTGACATCGTCTTTTCTCCCTCTGAAAAACTGCCTGAGACAGAGTTTTAAAAAACTGTTCCATTTCCAATTTAGTCAATCCACTAGGCTGCATCAATAACTTCCTCAGTTAAGATTGTTTAAAGCAAATACTATCTTTTCCTATTAACGTATCTCGCTATTTCCCTCTAGAGAAGCACTGCTACCAGAGATTGCAGGGCTGGCTGCACAGCATTATGAGGTATCAATTTTTCCCTCACCAGCTGTGAATAACCCTATTCACAGCCTTCAATTTGATTATGAGTTTTCAGATGAAGGTTGGCTGAGGTGGTGGAACTGTATAAAGCGTGGCTGTCACTGGTTCACAGACACCAGCGACAGTGAGTAGCAGAGTCTTTCTCTCTAAGGAATCACCATCTCAAGTCTTTTGCTGGTGCTCTGCTACTTTGGCAGATGCCCAGGACTGATGGGCACGGGGTGGGCAGGCATCCTCCTGCTTGAGGAATGGGGCAGAGTACCCAGGGGATCATCTCCGTGGCAGGAGAAGTCGCACGTGAGAGCTTTGTCACAAAGCGTCAAAGGCTGGAAGCAGGATGCTAATGCCATAGCCAACATAATTTCCAAATATAGCAGGGCAGGGTTTGGTGCAAATTGTTAGGCTTTCAGTAGGGTAACATTTGGAGGAGGAGAGCTCACAGTGATCGATGAAAATCTAGACATCGTAGAGCTCTAACGAGGGGCAGCAAAAGTCTAATTATTTTCTCTTCTCCTAATGTTTTCCATGTATGTCATCAAAATTTGAAATTTTCAAGGGAAATACTGACTTATTCCTACTTTGAGAGCATGGTGCTTGCTAGAGTGCTGGGGCCACAGGAAGTAGTCAGTGACCTATTAGGTTATCTTCTATTTAGATATTTGCTTGCCTCCTATGAATAAAAAATGGTCTAAGAAGTTACATTTGCAGTATTTATGGCCTCTTCTGTAGAACTGAAAGGCATCTTTTCTATTAAAAATGAATGTAGAACATTTTCAAAGGCTCTTGACTTTGGCAAAAAGACCCTTTACCCAGGAGACAGCCTCATCTTTTAAATTTCCTTCCTATGAGCCTGTTTCTTAGATAATCTGTCTTTGCCCGCTAGCATAGTACTCTTGATAATGAGCCTGTCATCACATCAGGTTAAAATGTACATTACAATTAATTTCTTTAAAATATATTGTTAAGAGGATAACTAGAAATAAGTCCTGTTTTAAAGCTGATCAAGCGGTGCAAGACAAGAATCTAATTCTTTTCATAAAAACAGACTTTTACTTCAAAGCCAACTCTACTTCATTAAAATCATGATAAAAGCCTGCAAAGTAGAGCTAAAATATGACAACTGTGAGTTCTTCAAAGTAAGAGAATAATTCTTATATATTTTTCCAGAATGACACAATGTGTATGTAAAGCATTAACTCTATTTCCAGACACTTGCACTTGTAGTATTGATTTTCTTCCTTCCTGTTCCTATAACTAAAGGAATTTGGAGCCAAGCCTAAGACAGAACTTTTAGGCACTTTAGGTGCAACTTAGGTGGAATTTAGATGCTTATATCCAACATTTTACTTTTGAAAATCTTTGCTTCAATTTTCAGCTGATCTTGAAAATACCAGAATTCTTATCTTTTGACCCAAAGCTTTCCAGGCACTTTTTTGCACTGTCTCAGTTCTGTGCTCAGACGTAATCAAAATCACAAATTAGAGAGTTAGACACTTTCTTTCTCTGGGGCTTGAGGCTGTAGGTATTTCTAGATTGCATTTAATATTACTGACCCCTCTAAAAATGAATTTGTGATAGCCACTGCCTTCTTTTAAGGCATAAGAAGATGCATGTGTCATTTCTTCTACAGCAGCCTAGGGCACTTTTAGGTGCCCTAAAAGATCCATGTTCAGTCCCTTCCTTTCCACCAGATGAGGAAATCAAATAGTGTTTTCACTGCTTGACGTGTTCTGAATGGGAAGAATTGAAGAGGAACAGAAAAGGGATTAAAGATTTCACTGGGCTAAGGAGGAAGAGCATTGGAAGTGGTAGAACTCTGTGACTAGGGAGCTAAAGTAAACCTCACAGATCGTTGGCAGGTAAATTCTGCTACCACATATCTTTTTCAATGTTTAATGTAAAGTGCTATTTTATATTATCCAGTAATTATTGGGTTTTTTTCAAATAAACTGATTCAAGGCAAAATGACTTTTAGTACTATGGTCTTACTGTATCATGGTATGGTCTTCTGATAGAACGGTGGTTTGGGTGTGGGTTTTTTTAAATAACTTCATAGCAAAGGGTGCAATAAAAACACAAACCAATACAAGAAGGATAAAAGAGGCACAGAATGATGTGGGGGGTGTACTTTTCACATGTTTGTAGTTTGTGGTTTGTGGCAGTAGTTTCCCAGTTAAACTCTTTAAGAAAAGTAATCGTACCAGAAATATGATGATTTCACCCATATGTCATGGAAATAATTTGAGATTCAGGTGACAGCTGAAACCCACTATCCTTTCTACTAATAAGCAATTCAAACACATAAAAAATTTAGAGATGTAATTTTAATGAATAAACTTAGAGTGTGATTTCTTATTATTTAAAATAACAAAGTTAAAATTTCTTGGGGAGCAATAATTTTCTGTATATGGTAGCAATCAGCCTTGGGGATGTCTTTGGCAGCCTGGCAGTGTACATAGTTAGAAATTTGGGGTGGACATTCAGAGACAGCCACGGCAGGACATTATGGAAAAAGATGGGCTCCTAATAGTTCCATATGTAATTATGGAGATATTCCTATCAACTCATCCAGTGAAACCAACTCATTAGACATGGAGGAGGTCACTACAGGGGATGGAATTACAACTGGGAAGCAAGATGATGTTATGTAGCTTTTCTTCATCAGAAATGCAGGCACTGTGGTGATGATGAGGACTTGGATGCTGGATGCCAAAATGAACTGCTGAGAGACATCTAAGGGACAGAATTGCAATGCCACAGGAAAATACTTCAAAATGTTTGTAGAGTTCTCTGTGAAAACAACAAAACAATGCATAGAGAATTTAATTAAATTTAGAAAAGGAGTTGAGAGCAAAACAAAAAGATTATTATAGCACTCTGTGGGCCTGTAGAATACCCACATCTTGATTATCGTTTTAAGTTTGATGATTTAATCTCTAAATGAATATAGAAGAATTAGAAAGAAGAACTGAACAGGACAATAAAACCACATATTTTGCATAACTTCTGAGTGAGGCTAAAGTAGGACAACTTCAGGGAGAGGATAATACCAGAAATTATATGGAAAAAGGAAATGGGAAACAATTAGTGTATATGTCTTGCAGTATAAAGGGAAACTTGATGAAATTTAAGTTGGATATTCGAAAAAAATTATTTCCAGAGAGAGTAATCAGGCATTGGAATGGCCTGCCCAGAGAGGTGGTAGATTCACTGTCCCTGGAGGTTTTTAAACTAAGATTGGACGTGGCACTGAGTGCCATGATCTAGTAAACTGACTGGAGTTGGACCAGGGGTTGGACTTGATGATCTCTGAGGTCTTTTCCAACCCAATCTATTCTATGATTCTATGAAATAAGGTTTTAAAACAAACCTGAGGAAGTTGTGCAATTTTGCAACTTCAGTTGTAGAATGGAGGGTGTTGTCTAATCAAAAAAATACTTGGAGTAATCTTCGAAAAATAAGGAATCTTCTTAACATGATCATGTACCTCCAGCACCTAGTTTAGGAAATCCCTCTGTTCCTGACCTAGAGAAAGTTAATTCAACTTGGTTTTTCTCTGACACAATGCAGATTTCTCAGGTGGAGAGAAGACTGGCAACATGAAAATTGTAGTTGCTGAAAGAACCACACTAACAAAGTTCACAAACATAAAATATTGCTCAAAACGGCTTAGAGAAAACTGTGAGGATTAAAATAGGGACCATCTACAATTTTTTTTTCTCACCAGCCCAATCAAAATGTGTGAAAACTTTTAAAATTCCAAACCTGAGAAAAAGCCAAACTGTTGATTTCCAGAGATGCTATCTATAGCTGGTTTAGAGTTACTTATGATTGCAAAGCCTGCTACAATGCTTTAGGAGTGCTGTGAGACAGCCTGAAAACTAAGTAGCTGGGAGCATTTTGTAGAAAAAGAGTAAAGCAGTTGTAAGGAGAGGAGCTTCCTTACTGGTCCACAGTGAGAATTTTAATAACATCTTTTCTACCTAATAGTAAAGCCAGAAAGGTTTTGTTTGTTTTTGATTGTTTGTTTGTTTTATACAGTGTTGAGAAGAACTGTTGATTTACAGAAGTATATTGGTTCCTTAGAGTATTTTTTTTAAATACAGCAAAACATAGGAACCCTTAGAAATATTGCTCCCAATGCTAGCATTTATCTGTTTTCCTTGAATACAAGCATTTTCGTACAGTTCCAATCAGGATTAGACCATCCTCTGAGGCTATGACTTTAATGATTGGTTTGTGAAAGGATATTAAAAAAAAAATCACTGAAAATATTACTGAATTCATTGCCTGATCTGCCAGCCGGCAGCATCTGAACAAAAGCGTTACTTCCCTTTGTGAATCACGAGTACTATTGATTGTCCTTCCAGTAAATGTGTAAAGCTATACAAAGACTATTAGAACTTGTCCCTGTAAATCATATTCTGAGTGAATGAGCTTTTAGAAGTGGAAGTTCTGGTGATTTATATTTACAGCAGCTCAGTCTGAATTTCAGGAGGATGCTTGTTAAAATTGAATGAGGACGGAGTCTGGATTGCCTAGCTCATACTCAAGGAGTCATGGGATGTAAAACAATTATTATTATGGTTGTTACTAATAATGAATAGAACTCCTCTACCTCTCTTTCTGTAGAACCTTGAGGCGGAAAACAACTGCTTCCCTACCTTGAAACACATGAGAGTTTAGATTATTAAAGCTCTGCGAGAAGAAATCAATAAGTATATTTACTTTATATGTATTTGTACTGGTAAGAAATTTCTCTTATTCCATGAAAGGCCAGTGCTGCAATCTGCTAAGCATTCTTGCTCAAGGAGGATGTTCCTCATTTTCTATTAGTCAATCTGCATATTTGAGTTCTTTGTGAACTTTTGAGCTTTTGATAATCTCAAGGTGGTGCCAATGCACAACGGTTACCTTTCATTAAATTTTAGCAATACAGGAATTCTTGGAAAACATGCTGAATCACAAACCTGGCAAATAATTATCTAGGTTCCACTGTATCCAATAAGAACTTACCTTTTGATTTCAGTGAAATGGGAAATTATTTCAGATGAAACACGAATTACATCACTATAAAATTCACCTTAATTATTCTGCCTTAACTATGTAATTGCTTATTTGGAATGGCCATTGTACAAATCCATCGCCATGCTCGGCTGGTTGATTTTTGCTTACTTACATCTATGTATTTAATAATACAAAGTAGAAAATAAGCACAATGTTATCCTGAGGAGTATTCAAGGTCAAGTTGGATGAGGTTCTAGGCAACCTGACCTAGCTGAAGATGTGTCTGCTCATTGCATAGGGGTTGGACTAGGTGATCTTTAAAGGTCCCTTCCAACCCAAACCATTCTATGATTCTGTTATTCTAATGAAACCATATCATTGCTATCTCAATGACAGGCAAAAGCACAATTGTGTGTTTGGTATGCGTAAGAAAGTGGGTGGACCAATATACCTGATAGGACACAGTCAATATTTTGGGTTAACCTGACCCTCTCTCTCTCTCTCTTCTGCTACAGATGCTTTCTTAAGAACTGAGAGGCATGATAACAATGCTGCTTTAAAAAATATTCATGTTGAATTATTCATTGTATTTTAATCTAGAATAATCATATGCAACAGGTGTTTTTCCTCTGGCTGCTTGAATTGCAGTATAACTAGCCTCCAGTTATTGGCCTCAGGGAAAGAAGCAGTAGAACAAATCAGCCTTATTTTAAAATAATTACTGCAATCCTACAGTGCCTGTCAGTTGTTATTTTCCTATTTTATGTCAATGTACGGTACATGTACAAATAGGACTCTGAAACTGGGAGAAAAATGCAACCCATTAAATAAAATTGAGAAAATAACTAGTGGATTTAGTAAATATGATTCTAGTAGAAGTGAAGGCCCCTTTTTATAATGTTCTATTAAAATCCTTTCAGAGCAATAATGAATCTCTAGCATGATGATAAAAGGAATAAGGATTATTATAATTTTGCTCCAAATAATTGCATGATATAAAGATGCATTTGGTGGGCTCGTTTATTCACTTCTACGTCAGTATTTAATCAAGATTAATTTAATTTAAGCAGGATTAAGTAAAAATCCAAAGGGAATTGAAAGTGTGTTTCACCAGTCTGATTCCTTTACATTTCTAAAATACAATGGCTGTTAATAAAACATTAGTGCTATACCAAAGTGAGAACTGCACACCTATTTAATTTGACCGATGCACCAAGACCTTCTGATGGATCCTGGATACTTATAAGGGGGAAAATCCAGCTCATTCCCCTCTCCCACCCTTGTGCATTCATAACACAGCAGGTCAAGGAAGAGCTTGAAAAAAAAAAATGGTAACCATCTGTGACAACCTTTAAACAACACAGGACCACTGTGCATTGGTTTAGCTCAGGGAGTTAAAATTCATGGTCTTTTCAGAGGTGGTGAATTACTCAGAAAAGGCTCAGGGCACACACACCTGAAAAGTTGCTGTATTCCTCATAATTTTTCCAGTCTCTCCCAGACTAACGTATTAGCAGGACTGGGAGACATGGACTTGAGATCAGCTGCAATGCACTGCAGCAAGATGCTGCTCAAGCATGCAGCTTTCCTGGAGCTGGTGCAGTGTGAGGTGGATTTGTTCCCTGTAGTGGATTCAGAATATGAAAAATTTATTTCACTGTCCTCAGATCTACCCAGTGGAATGTAAAGACAAATGAAGAAGTAGTTTAAATTGGAAGTTATTAAACTTATGTAAATGGGTAAATTGCCAAGAGGACTTTCCCAACCACAAAAAGAATACAAATGTTTTTTGTCATGGTTTATTCTTGTAAGCCCAAAGCTAATAATTTTTTAATAACCTATATCTATGTACTAGAAACCAAAGGCCAATTTACTTGTGCTTTTGAGTGGGGCAGGGAAGATTTTGTTTCTGCTTTAACAATTAACAATGCTCTCATACACAAACACAGACATAAGTTGTTTACAATTTTCACCTTGTCTCCTCACCAAAAATTATTTTCAGAGCACATAGTGCTATCAAAAAATTGAAAGATGAGATAAAAGAGATATTTTCAGATTTGGAGATGAATGTGAAGATCATACTTGTTGGACAATAGACTAAAAAAATTGAAGCTTTGTAGCACAAATGTTAGGTGGGAATAGTAATCATCACATCTCTTTTCAGAGTCTGCATCACCTTCAGCAGTGTTTCATCTAAGAAAAAGACACTTCCAACAGGTGCATTCCCATTTCTCCCTCTCAGCTTCATGCAAACATTTATTTCCCTTCAGCCAGCAAGGAGACACACTGTGTGTCTGATTCCCAATCCAGAGAAACTCTCCACGCCCATCAGTGAAATGATTGTGAACTTACTTTGACCTAATTGAACTGTCAATAAAATCAGAATCCAGCTCTATGTCTCTGACAAGAGATGGCACAGCTGAATAAGAGTAGGCATGGAGGAAACACACTCCCTTTTTGTTCTGTTTTCCTCCTTTGGCTTCTTCTCAATTCCTTCTGAAAGCTGGACACAGGAGGTGGGAATCCCGCATTTACTCTAAACTGAGCGTTCAACAGAGGAAAACAACTACTTTGCAACAAACTTGAGACACAAGCAGCTTATCTTGATGTCTTATTTCTTCTGGTTTGTATTAATAAAGGCCCCCATTTTTTCCTGTCAAGGAAGATATGGAGCAAGGTTTAAAAATTACAGAAGACATCTGAGTTATCCTAATATTATTTTCTCTTGAAACAGATGGAAAGTATTAAATGTTTCTTACAATTTAAGTATTTTTTCATGTCATTTATTGTTCTATTGATGAAATATCATGCTAAATGAAGTTAGCTATGGTGAATCTTTCAATTGTAGCTCAAGATTTGTTGCAACTAGCCCGCATTTTCATTGCACACTTTAAAAGACTTATATCAGTTCCAGAATTCCTTCATCTAAGAATGTATATGTGTACAGACTAACATATCTTCTTTGGAGGGCTTTGACTCTGTTAGAAACTGTGCAGCTGAGGTCCTTTTGGAAATCTGGACTCTAGCTGGATACTTGCTCAACAGATGTAAATAGTGAAAAGCCCAGTAGTATGTGCCTTCATGCATCTTCAGTTACATAAACATTTTTTAAACACCTGAGAGCCGGAAATTCAGCTCTGAGTCAATTTCATAATGTCTTCTTAAGTTTTACTCCGTAGACATTTTTCATAGTTTTGATGTGTTGCTTCTATCAGTTGCAAATTAATGAATGTATTAATACATAAATTATTCTAAACTTAAAATATAAGCCCTATATCCCACAAACACTGGTTCTTATATCATATGTACATGGTTTTTATTCTTATGGTGCAGCAGTAAAAGGAATAAGCACAGAAAAGGTACAGTTATTTAGACAATCTCTAATTGTGACCAGAATCTACTGATTGTTCTAACAGTAATAACAAACCATTAGGGTCTGTCCAAAAGGCAAGTGCATGCTATCTTCTGCTTGGATTTTTTTTTTTCCTTTCTTTTTGATTCTTAAAGCGGCCAGTGACACAGGACCTCAACTGTGTGCTTCCCTAGAGAGGAAGATGCTTGGGGGTGTGTCTGTCACTATTGTCATCTGCCTTAATTAATCGCATGATCAGAGCTGTAAGCAACCTGAGAAGCTTCATTGCATCCTGCATTGAGGAAAGGACAGCTGAAGCATTTTTGAGTCTTTTTAAATTAAAAAAAACTACCAATGGTCAACTAAAGAAATAACTTCAGATACAGTCCTGGGTTCTGTATGTTCGATAAAAATCCTATCTTAACAATGTAAGTAGTCAAGGTGATTTGAAAAGAAGAGTCATTATAAGAGATAAACTAAATAAAGTAAATCAAATGAATCACTGATAAGATTAATTTGAACATATTTAAACTATGGTTTGATGTGATCATGCTCAGTGTTTCTGGTTCATTATGATTATAGGGTCTGATTTCCCAGCTCTTTACTTCTGATTTATGCCAAAGAACAAGGTATACCATTGATTTCAGACCTCCTGTTTTAACTCAATGCTAGATTAACCTTAAATTATGGGTTGGATATCATTACATTTCTGATTCCCCAAATTAAAAGTGTATTTGAGAAGCAGAGTAGGGGAGAGAGAGAGTGCAAAGGAGAGAGAAGAAAAAAGTGCAATGTACTGACCGACTGTCTGTAGTAGGAGCTGTCTCTAATGCTTGGAAGCAACGTTACACCACATTTTTTTTTTTTTGTGAATGCTTTTTATTTGTGTTTGTTTTATTGTTTTTTATTTGTGAGTGTTTGTCAGAGATTACTGTCACACTACTTCACACTACTGTTAGTGAAGACTAACAACAGAGCAAATTCGCTGCAATCTGGTTAGACTGTGAGCCCCAATCTGACACACTAGGATCAAACCTATCTCTTAGCCAAAAGGTTTTGTAAAAATTATTGGGCAGTAAGAGACAGATTTTACAGGTATTTAAGCCTTAAATAGTTTAGTGTGGTGTCTACCATTACAGTGTTTTAAAGCAGTTGCATGTCTGGCACTGTTACATTACTGGGCAGTAGTCATACAGGCATTCGGAAGAGTCACAGTGACTGTTGTTTCTTGTGTTACCACATGCCTAACACTACAAAGCATATGCAATTTCTCAGTGGTGGGGGCTTCACGAGACAGGAGGTGCCACACTTCTCAGGAGGCTCCAAACTTTATCCTTAGAGCCTACACTCAAGTCACAAGGGAAGTGCCATTTGGACTTATAACAGTCCCCCCTGCCCAGATTCTGTTTTTCAATTGTTCTAATCATCAAGGATTTAATCACAAATGTTAGAGATTTTCTACTTTTGATTCATATAGCAAATACGGGTATGCACAGTCACTCCTTTAGAAATGTAACTCGTTTAACAACTATTGAAAGAAACTTAGAACATTGTGCTATTTTGCCCCATGTCCCTGGGCAGCAACTCACCACCTATAAACTTCGGGTATTCCTTACCCAAAATCTTAACTATATTTAAACTTTAAAAAGCTTTCAGACTATTTGCAACCTTTTATATGTTTAGTGTATTCATGAATAGATCAAGCCTCAAACAGAGTAGGGGACACGAGGGAGGGAGTAAGACGAGGGGCTGAAAATACCAGCGAACTGGTATTCATCCTATATCAGTGGTAGCACATAGCTGTATGGACACCTGCAGCGAACTGTTTGGCAGCCTAACTCCAAACCAGGACAACAGAAGGCCATCGCAAAAAGAGTCTGAAATGCTTTTTTACGGTCTCCAACTCTCATTTTGCAGTTCCGAATCACATATCATTTTCACTCAATCACTTGACTTTGCAGAATAAAGCTGAAGAGTTTGGGATATTAATTCCCCAAAGCACCAATAATGCAGTCATGGACTTCTCCTGGAACCAAATCTTTCCCAGAGTCATAAACTAAACTAAAACTTTAGCTACGCCTATAAATCGATCCTTTATGCCAGCAATGTTTTTGCTATACACAATTTTTCTTCAACACATGCATTTATTTAGTGGCACTAGAGTAAGCATTTCAGAGGATGATAGTAACAAATCTGAATGGCAAGCAAACACCTTTGCTGATCTTGGACCTGCTCACTGGGCATCATAATGAAAGACACACTGGAAACTCATGAATGAATGACCGGTCACTGTCCTCTGTGAAGCACCATGTTGGTATTCAAGTCCTGGGCCAGAAGCACTTGTGCAGATAAAACACTGTCCAGTGGAAGTCTGTGGGAGATTTTCCTAGGTAAAAGTTGACGGAATAGTCCCAGAGAGCAGTCATTGACAGGAACCTCATGGGTTAAGGTCACCTCTGACCTTCTATGGGAGACAGGAGTGCTTTCCATCTCTAGTGACTCAGGCTATGGTATTGACAATCACTGTGGACATTCGCTGGGGTGAAAAATTACAGGCACATCTTCAAAGGGATGTAATTCAGAAATCTCAAAATTTCTTTGTTTGGAAATAAAAGGCAAACCACATATATTTAAGAGAGTTCCTTTATCCTGTCACTGAAGGGATGTAAACATGAATTTAAATAATGTTTTTGTTTGTCTTTCTATGGCTCTGAAGTCTGTATCAAATCTCTACTGTTACTTATTTTTATTTAGTTTTAGAAGTACCTTAAAACATTCTGTTTTCATGGAATATTTTCTCCAGAACAAAGACTGTTCTGAAGGATAATATCAAATGCTAAAAGGCTTAATGATCCAAATTTCTTAGTTTTAAAAGAAAGGAATTTCCTCCTTCTTGAAAATTCTGAATTATTACAAGCTCCTTTCTGCAACAACTCTTTGCTTCTACTAGAAATATTCTGAGTAACCAAAAGGAGAAAAAATAGTTAGAGAACAACCTTCTACCACATTTGTTTTACAAATTTCGTTTTGCTTTCTTCTTCAGGGTTACGACCAGTCTTTTAATGCTAAACTGAGGTGTTTCATCCAGGATTTGAATAATACGGTGCTATTCATGAGACCCGAAAGTGTATATTGGGGATTGAATGCTTGCCTGTGTAACCAAGGCCCCCAAGACAGCAGCATCTTGCACTATGAGCGCTACATGTAGGTGATGCCCTGTGGAAAGAAACTGTACTCATACATGCCATTTATGGCTATTTGTTGTTTTCCCTTTTTTAAGTTGATTCACAGGACTTAGAATGAGGCAAAAATATGGTTTGTGTAAGTAAGTATATGTCACTATGCAAATTCATTGGTTACCTCTCTAGGTTGCAACAGATTGTGAAAACTTTGGCTTAGTTGGAAAATGCTGTTTATCAGATTATTTATTTGGTCTACCTGAGCTTTGCCCAAGGGTGAGAATTTGGCTTTAAATACACTTCATTTATTTAATTAAAAACCTCTGTTCAATAATCCTGATTCTGATTTATAGCTTAATAGCTTTTCTAAATTTCTGCTATTTCACTCCTGGTCATTTTCAACGCACAGGATTTCATTTTGGAGGGATGAGGTTTTGTAGAACTGTGCTTTGACAACATGCCGTAAATCTGTTGTGCAATTCTCCCAACTGCCCCCTTCGGTGCAGGGCACTGCCTCCTGTTATACACCATTTGGTTTACCTACAGCCAGATGCTAGAAATGACAGTCTGTTTTATCTCTCTGTCCCATGTTTCCACTCCATGTCTCATATGAAATCTAAGCTGAAAAGTGACTTCATACTGGTCTTCACACTGGTCTGACAGCATTTTAGTTGTCTTGTGTTTAGGTCTTGCTTTGAACGAGTCGATTTCTGCTACAGCAGTAAGCTGATCCAACTCACCCTAGAGCAGCTGAGGTAGAAGGCTGAGTGTAAGCAAAATGAGGGGCAGACCATACAGATAATGTGTGACACAAAATAAGCAGTCTCAGTGACTGTTCTTTGCTTTTGATACTAGCTGTGTCTGGGCCAAAGTCCACTGCTCCGTGGCCATTGAGCCCAGCTGCACCTACATTGCCTGCAGCAGCAGGTGTGTGTCCCACTGGCTTTGTACACTGAATCTTTCCCCACCTGTGCCTGAGTCGTCCCTCTGGGCAAGCCAGCATGGGAATGTTAAGAGAGCTTTGTCCAGCCGGCATGACAATATTGTCATACTAACCAGAATGCCAGAATTGCAGCTATTTTTGTGAGGGCAGATTATAAAGCTGCAGCGTCGCACTACAAGGGGCTGGCCGGCACAGGCGGTGGAGCACAGTGCTGTCCGCACAGCCCGTGCTCGGTCACCCTCCGCAGCAAGGGAGTGAGAGTCCTCGTCACCTGAGAGCCAGGCTCCTGGCATCTGTCCTGTCTGCAATGCATGTGGTAACAGAAACAAACTTTACTAGTTTGTATTTTCCTTCTGTGAAAGAAAATGTGTAGTATAGGACTGAAGAAATACATACAATCTTCCACAGACCTTTATTTTAACTGAGTTTACTCTTATGTAAACAGATTGCATTTGAGTAAAACAATGCAAATACATATATTCATGCAATTAGAAGATGCTTATCTGCCTGAAGAACCTTTTAATGATTTTATTGTTACATTTTTTTTCCTTCGAATGAAGAAAAATTTATTTGAATATAATTCTCTGAAGTCTCTGGGATGTGTATCTATGTATCTTCTACTTGTAAATGTACATACATTTTGGAATGTATATACAGTGACATCCTACTTTATATGTGGGGGACATTAGAATCTAATAAAAACTACAATAACAAAAACTGGTCATATGAATAAAAGAAGAGTTGTGGTTATGCAGTAGAGGGAATAAAAATTTATATTAAATTAGGTAACTGGAAATATACATAATTTTTACCATCACTAGAAAAATATTGGTGGAAGTCAGTGGAGGTAGTTGGTTACCGTTGTCATTAGTCTTAGTATTACCAAAAGAGGGAGGTAACGAGAAATAAAATAAAGCAAATATTTTCAGAAGAAAAGAACAAATTACTGTGCAGTTGCTTCTTTATCATTCATAGTATGGGATGTATATTAGTCATCATAAAAGCTGTGCCGGGAGAGTAGATGCTTTAAAAGCTTTCCTCTTCTTCTGGAAACATCATGAATCAAGACTGTAGAAAGAAATCCTTAGAAAAGAATAAACCATCATGTTTATTAAGAACATCCTATTGATGGATTAATTGGGATAGTACTAAAAATTTCCCAAGGGAAATGTCCTAGAGCTCTAAGACATTTACAATCAACACTTAGAGCAAATTTTTTGATAATGTCAGAGAAATCCATTTAAACTGAAAATGCTTTGTATCAAACTTTCTAATCTAACCACAGATTAAAAACCAACCAATAATAGTGAAGAAAACAATAAAATTAAGCATCTGGTAGAGAAAACAAAACCCTGTACAGATAATATGTCTGTAAGTTCAAAGCTGCTGTAATACTTAAATTTGTGAGAGTTTATTTCAGTAGCAAAGAATCAAATGCTGCATTTGAAGAACAAAATTATTTCCTTAGAAGAAAGAAAATTGATGCCTCAAATCTATAATGCCCTGTCTCTCGACTGCACTTCATTTTCATGCTACCTTCTATTATAACAAAAGTACTGCAGATGCAATCTGAGTGATGTCAGTAAGGAAGAGTCTGCATGCAGAAGCTGAAGGGGTTTCTGTCTTTGCAATAGAAAACCTGGGAAAACTCATGAGCCTTTCAGGGAAGAGATAGGAAACAAGCAGAGGAGCAGGTCAGTGCATCCAGCATTTAACTTTTCTGGAGGATTCCGGCACCAACCCTTGCCCATCTTTCATTTAGTTTCTGATCTCTGTTCCTCCTCTCTGTCAACTTTCTTTCTCTCCAATGAAGCCAGCTTCAAGGAAATTTCAAGATCATCTTCAAGAGTTTACTGTGTCAATTGCCAGCTAATTAGAGCTAGCCTACAAAAAGTACTACTTACACAGTTATAAAAATGTTACCTGATTATAGCAATACTGGCAGAAAAAAAACACCCTATAATTGTTACTAACTGGAATGTGATACAGCTGAGCCATATCCGTTTATCTGAATGCTCAGAAAATTATTCATATCCTTTTTTTAAAAAAACCTGCAGTTTTGGTGAAAATTAATAATTATGAACTTGAAAAATATACAGATTTGTTCCATATTTTTCTTAACCTCAAAGCCATATTTGTAAGACAAGTTACAAGTTTGTTTCCAGTATCTTTGCATTGAAAATACCTTGCACACATGTTATGAGGTCACAAGCCTGAAAAGCAGAATTCAGTTTATAAATTCCTATTCTGTACCTGTCTGCTAGTGAATAAATATAAAGGAATATTCCATTCAGCAATACATTAGACATACCACATATCTTTGTACTCGTCCCAGGGAGGACATATTCGATATAAAAGATTTATATGGATTGGTTTCACATAATACCATGATTTTCTTGGTGTTGTGGTTTTTGATAGCTTGTGTATATAACATCAGCAGAGACTGGAAATTTATTTTTATCTGGAGCTCTGCTACAGGTTTGCCTATCACATAAGCAAGAAATTTGCACAGCTTTCTTAAAAAAAATACACTTATTTCGAAGGTCTTTCTAGCTCTGATTGTGATTGAAGAGCATTCTGCTATAGGTTCCTGTGTTATTTCACTTCAAGCTAACATTTTATTCCCTTTGTCAGTTTTTTTTCTGGCAAATACAAATTATTTCCCAGCTGAGGAATGAGAGCAAAAAAGCAAAACAAGCTGTCCTTTCTCAGCATCAGGCCTGCTCACTTCTGACTGCCCAGCTGACATCCAGAATCTAAAGCACAGTTTGAACAGGTACAGCAGGCACAAAGCAAGAGAAAAACCTGAAGTTTGTGGTCAGACCGTTTTTTACAATGATAGTAGCAAGATTTTTCCAGAGTTTTCTGTTCTGCCAAACCAGAGCACTGACAATTTTATTTGGGATTTATTATTGGGATTCTGTTCAAATGCCCAACCACCCTCCTAATATCCAACCTAAATCTCCCGACACAGCTTTATGCCATTCCCTCAGGTCCTGTCACTGGTCACCAGTGCCTGCTCCTCTGCCTCCCCTCCTGAGGAAGCTGTAGCATGCAGTGAGGTCTCCCCTCAGTCTCCTTTTCTCCAGGATGAACAAGCCAAGAGACCTCAGCTGTTCCTTGTATGGCATCCCCTCTAGGGCCTTCACCATCTTTGTAGCCCTCCTTTGGATGTTCTCTAATATACTTCTTATCCTATACTATGCAATATCCTTCTTATAGTGCAGTGCCCCAAACTGCACATAATATTCAAGGTGAGGCTGCACAAGTGCAGAGTAGGTCGATCTCCTCCCTTGACTGGCTGGGGATGCTTTCCCTGAGGCACCCCAGTACATGATTGGCCCTCCTGACTGCTGGGACAACACAGGCAACTCATATTCAACTTGCCCACTGACCAGGACACCCAGATCCCTTTCCACGGGGCTGGTCTCCAGTCTCTCATTTCCCAGTCTGTACGAATATTCAGGGTTGCCCCAGCCCAAGTGCAGAATCCAGCACTTGCTCATATTAAATTTCATATGGTAGTTGGCTGCCCATCTCTCTCATTTGTTTAGGTCTCTTTGTAGGGCCACTGCCACTGAGAGCAAACCCTCCCAAATTTGTTCCATCAGCAAGCTTACTTAGTATACCTTCGAGTCCTGTGTCCAATTAGTTTATGAAGGCAGTGTTCAAAGGTGTTTCTTTCTCCACAGACCCAGACCTTCCCAGGTACTGGCAGGTGACTTGTGCACAGAACTTTCCTTCCCCCTTCTATACCAGCCTGGATTAGCTGCCATGGCAGCACGTTCAAGTTGTTCTATGCAACTGCTGAAAGCAAACACACCATTCAGATTGGTAAACAATTACCTGGCAGGACTCTGTTTTAGTTACATGGCATGATCTGGTTCTGATCAGCCCTCCCCACCCTAACTAGGCTCTCAGACTCCTCCCCCTTCTGGCCTTGGCTTGAGTCATGGGTTTGTTGAGGCACACGTCAGTAAAGTCAGTATCACAGCCCCTGGGCATTTTCTTCTCACTGTTCTGGTCACATTCTGCTCCCTTCACCTCCTCATTACTAGCTTGTTAGTTAAACAGGGTATGGCTCTGCACAATACTAAATAACTCTAGGAACAAAAAAGGGTTTTTCCTTCCAGTCACTGGGACAGTAGTACAAGTTGACAACTGCTGCATTCTTTCTGTGGAAGTGATCTCAGGCAAAGGGACAACAGCATGGTTACATGGCAGTTTTTCTGCAGAGAGGAACATTTAACACTAGGTTCACACAGTGCACACATAAGTGTCTCCCTTGTCCAGTCCCTGCACTAGCTAACAAAGATTTCTGGACATGGCAAGGCTGGAATGCTGTGTGGTTGGTGCTAACTTTGCTGTCCATGCCTGGCCCTCTACAAAGGTGAGGCTGTTTTGGACGATACCTAAAGCCTGGTATACAGAGACTATGCATAGACTATACAGACACTTCTCCTGTGCAAGGGTATGGGTCAGGTTAGGCATGCTAGACCCCTTCCCTTTGTCTAGACATCTGATGGAGATGGGAGGGTGGCCCTAAAGTGAGCCAGCTGCCCTTCAGTTTCAGGATGGAGCCAGAAGGATGGCAAAAAAAAGAGATCTAGATTATTTAGAGCACACTGGGGTGATCATGGGAGATAGCTGGGGGGGAAATACTGAATGACAGTTTGGCAAGAATTAGTACATGTGTTGGCTATGGTTTGCCAGGGACAAACTGTCTGCACACCGTAGGAGCAGGAACACTGAGGGAGCTTGGTGTACCACTGTGAGGGAGGCACGAAATAAAGAATGGATCAGCATGGAGGTGCTGCAGTCATACTCTGTTTAAAACAATGCAGTTAATGGGAACTAAGCCAAAGGAATGACCAAAAGCTGAACGTTGCTTCAATAACTCAAAAATCCATATTATTTTTCAAGTCCTGCATAGGCTAATGAAGTAAAGACTTGTACATGCTTTACATGAGTGACTAAAGTCACTAAAACTCCACCTAAACATGAAATGACATCAACTGTAACTTTGTGTTTTCGCCTCTCTCAAAGAAAACAATATAAATATAGCTTCAGTGGGGAAGGGGATCAGAGGAGACGCCATCTTTGTATCCTGGGATGGTTGATGTGCTGGACCTTTCTCCTCTCCCATAGGGACACCTATTGGGTAAGACCCAAATACTTGGTTATACCGAGTACTTCTCTGGGAAATTCAGAAAGCAAGCTTGTGTTTGTGATCAAACTTTTAGTGCTATACAGTCACCTTGCAATTTAATGTTTTTGTCACTGGGTGTAATATTTATATTTTATGTATTCATGCTTCTGCAGACAGTTTATCACCAGCAATCCAGTAAGACTGTTTTGCACTTAGCTGTGAGAGTTATTGAATGTGACTGGACCTCTACTCCAGCCACGAGAGTTCAATGGGCACAACCAGAGTTACAGTGTCTTGCACTACTTGCGAATCCATAACTGGTAATTTTTATTGAATATGATTGGACTTACAGTACTGCCCTGGCTCTGCATTTCTGCTGCTTAGTGTTATATTGGCTATCACTCAGAATCTAAACTCGGCTGCCCCCAGCCCCTCTGATATCTAAGGACCACATGGAATGCAAGGAGGTTTATTTTCTGTCAAATCTCCTTCCTCTTAACACAAAAGAAAAGTTAGCCTTACTCTTAACACAACAATATCTGAGGCTGGGCAGTTTACTGAGCTTTGCATAATATAAAAGCTTGTGTTTGTAGATTGCAAAGACCTGGGGGATAGTTCACAGTGCTCCTTCCAAAGCAGGGGATGGACATCTTCATGGGCTTTGCAAAGGCCAGGACACTGGACTCTATCTGGAAAACGATACATGCATCTGTGTGCTGTTAAAAGAGATAGAATGGGCACAGGCAGAGTAATAATTTGTCTGATTTTAGAGCACATTAAATTGAAATTAAACTTCCAATATATTATTACAGGAACACATTCTGTTTCCTTTATGTCCCATTATAGCTGTGATTAATATATTCAAAAGTATATATTACACTGTCACAATAATGAACAAAGTTAAATGAATATAAATATCTGCAGTAAAATACAATGAAGTCCTGTGGTGCAATGGTAATGTTAGTAATTTTTGCATGAAAAAAATTGAAGTAGAGTGTGAAATTCCATAACTCTGCTATGAAGCACAGTCTCCAACTGGCATGGACTGTCAAGTCTTTGCAGGACTAGTCTGTTGTAAATATTTATTGCTACTAATTTAATGCCTAGTCACAAAATAAACCTTTTATTCTTCTGGGTGTTTTCCTATCTGTGCTGTGTTCCACTACCATTCTTTTCTAGAAATGAAAGCTTGAGATGTGATTCTGATGAGGTGAATTCTGGATGTCAAAATCAACAGACAAACCCTTGCTCTAGTCTTTCATGGCAACTGATTCAACACTTATACTGATTGCTGAGAATCTTTTGATGTTGAATTGTATTGGCCAGATTAATTTTTTTTTTTAAGATCAGAAAACAGTATCATTTGGTCTCAGCTCCTCATAGCACAGACACCACATCAGAAGAATTGATTACTAAAATAAAAATGTCAACAACCTTTAATAATTATGCTCTTGATTACTAGACTAAGGAGTCCGTTACCATGCAAGTCTTTTCCAGTGCAAACATGTAGAAAGGAAAAATAAGACAACTCTTTTTCTGATGGAGAAATAAAAAGTACAGGGCAAGACATGCTATTCAAACCTTTGTCTAAGCTTTCAATGCATTTCCAAAGTATTTCTGTTCTAAAATGCAAATTCTGAACAGATATATAGATTTTCTAGTACTTTCATTATAAACAAGAGTTCAGATGTGCTAGCAAAATTATTATACTGATGTATATTCGTAGAATTAGAGAACCATGTGGTCTGGAAGGGATCTATAGACCTTGTCTGGAACAATGTCCTGCTCAAAGAAGGGCCAGCTAGTGTGGCTAACTGAGGGTAATCCCCTGCCTGTAGAAAGATTACCTTAAACCAATGCACTAAAATTTGTATTCAGATGTTATCTGCCATGAACTTTGATCCTTTTTCTAAGTCACCTCTTGCAAGGTAAGCAAGTGCTGATTGAAAAAATGAATGGTTTAGGTCTGTTGACCTTTTGAATGCAATCTCCGCACCTTCCTGACAGATTCCCAGTGCATGTTAAAATGCCATAAAGTAACTTCAATGCATTTCTAAATGTGCTATTAATGGTACCTTTGGCATGAAGGAATCCTGAGATGCCCCAAAGGCAACTTTGTGTCTCTCTTTGCTATTCCTGCCACAGGGACTTGTCAAGATTATTTTGGGGACGGAAGAGTAAACCAGGATTGTCATTCACTCCATGATCAGTGGCTGTTTGCAAGATCTGTAGTTCTTCTGCTTTTATGGAAGAATTCTAGCTTGTGCTAGGGTATGCTTTGACCTCAGGTAGCTTCTGGAAGAAGGGAAAGCCATTGGTTGCTGCCTTCCAGGGGGTGGCTGGAACAAAGCCAGAGAGTCTCCTTAGCCTAATCATTTGTGCACCTTTAGATCCCCTTTAATCCAGGCTAAGTAGACAAGAATTCAACACGACAAATATTGCTGTGACAGTAGGTCATGGACAGAGCCTGACTGCCAGGCTAAAGGGCTGCATAAAAAAATCCTTTGAACTTAAAAATACCCAGGTGCCTGCATCCCAGGTGAAATGCTCTCTAAAGCAGCAACTGAGCATTTTGTACTGCCGGGAGGCTTTAAGAGTTCTTGGATAAAGACCATAAGTAGAAGCAAAAAAGGTCACATTTCTATACCACAGCTGAAAATTCCTCAGAAAAAAGGAATATACACATTCTTCTAGTAATCTGGAGACAGTAGAAAATGTTTCTTACTATTTACCTGGCAGATTATCAGAAAGAGATAGTAAGTTCCTGGGCTAACCACTTTTTTGACACATAAAAGGACATTGTCCTACTTAGAGTTCAAATAAGGTTTCGGTTAAGTGTTTTGCTCTTTCCTGTGTACTTTGTGCTACCGTCTTCAGCAGGTAATGCTTGAGCCAGTTTTTTTTTTTTTTCTTTTTTGAGACATTCACTATTTCTATTTTTGAAAATAAAGTTGTGAAAACTATGTCAATGTCAAATACTGGGTAAAAACTGCTAGAGGTGATGGTATCAGACTGTGGTTTTACAGGCTTGTATAATTTTTGAAAGTGATTAAAAAACAAGAATAGAAATGCCTTTCATGATATGTTAATTTTTAAAAAAAGTAGGTTTTCTTTGTTCAGCACAGATCCTTGAAGGACTTCAGCAATCCCACTAGAAATCTGATTTTATTAGCATTTTAGAAAAAAATACTTGTGGAAAAATACTTTAAAATCTGTTTGGAGAACTCTGGAACATAGCTTTACTTTACTCATCCACAGTAATGTTTGATCTTTTAAAATGAAATGAGAATTTTGCCAAAATTGACTACGTTATGACAAAGATTGTCTCATGGTCTGATGTCTGGTGGTACTGTTAAAATACTTAATGTGCAGCTTTAAGTCATTACTCCTTCGTAATATATTGATTGAGCCAGGAGTTTAATAGTTCTGGTCCTAAGACTTGGATTTGACAATCAAAGCATTTTGGTCTGCGTTGTGGTCAGTGCAACTACTGTTTTCAGTTTCAGAAAAATGGAACTTTATTTTAAAGCAGGTTTCTTCACATTACATCACTTTGTACTGGCTTTCCTGAGTATCACTTCTACAAATTCTGCTGATTCTGACAACATATTAAAGGGCAAGACTGGCAAGCAGTCACAGGACCCTCAAAGTATGGGCAGAAACTGGGGAAATGTTCAGGGTTGAGAAGTTCTTCAGGATTGTATTTCTTCTGCCCGGTCCATCAATTTATTTTCAAAATGTACCATATAAAAACAAAAAAAAACCCACCAAAAATCTCTTACTATTTTCAAAGTATATTGAAAGTGACATCAACTCACTTAAAAATCTTAATTTAGGGAGAAGTAAGAGATTTTGAACGGCTGAACTAATTCACTTTAAAATCCCCATGACTACAATTTCAGCAATAGGAAATATTCCTATAAATAAATGCTTTGTTTTTACTCTGAATAATTTACGATGCTACTTGTGCCACTATCAGAATGGCTTCCTGATCAGTATTATGCACCATTTTGAATGCTGAGGAAGTGCTAGTGACTTTTTGCAGCATTTCCCAGGCAGGCTGTGCCTAGATCTGGGTTTGCACTTTTTAATGCCAGCCTGGACCTAATTTTTTAGCCTCAGGTTAGGTTAGGAAGTATGTACTGGGGGACTTTAATCAGAAAACAGAGAATAGAGTTCAAAAGCTTGTGTTTCAAAGATGTAACTTAAAATTGAGTATCTGTATGAAGGTAGCACTCTATTTGTAGTATGAACAGTCAAGGAATCTGAATGAGAGAATGAATGAAAATGCTCACTCAGATCACAGCATAAAGTCTGAACTGAACTAAACTACTGAGATTTAGATTAAAATGAAAAAGTCTATAAGAAGAGTATCATCATCATCATCATCATCATCATCATCATCATCATGGCTAGGCTTCACAAACGAAGATTTGGGAATGGCTCTACCTACGCTTGCTGCAAGCGTGATAAGAAGTGTATATACGTTACTGAAATGCCCTAACACCATCATGCTTCAAAACAAATCACAGATGTACATACTTCTGGAAGATTCATTAAAAATGCACTTTTAAAAGAAGAATAAGGAAGATGACTATGGTATTTTTGAAAACTAACCTAACCTTACCTGACACAGGAGAACATAAAGCAAACACTTGATGGATTACATTTATTTAAATGATAGATAAACTAGAATATTACTGACTTAACTTATCAAGTTACTGTGGAATCTTGTAACTTTGCAAATGAGAATAATTTGTGGTGCTTTTCTTATCGATTTACTCAGAAGCATGAACATTATATTAAACACAATTTTTCTGAGATTTCTGAAAACTGCAATACTGTTTTCAGAGTATTCTTACATCAATGGTAAGAACAAACAAAAGGGAATATCAAAACCACTCAGTGGAAAAAAAACCCAAACCCAAACAAAACCAACAAACAACAACAAAAAAACCCCAAGAAGAATGCTAAGCAGTGGTAAATCTGTATGCAAAATAATACATTTTTCTATAATCTTATAAAGACAAGCATTTATAAATTTCATAAAATCATATGATTTGGTTTGGAGAAGACCTTCGAAGGGTATCCAGTTCAAAACTGTGCAATAAGCAGGGACATTTTTATTCAGACCAGGTTGCTTGGAATCCTGTCCAACCTGACCTTGAATCAGAGATGTGGCATCCACCACCACTTTGGGCACCCGTTCCAGTGCTTCAGCATCCTCATTGTAAAAAATTTCTTACTTGTAGCTACTCTGAATACACCCCTTATTGGTTTAAAACCATTATGTCCTGTCTTATCACAACAGGCCCTGCTAAAACGTATGTCCTTCGTTTCTTTTGAAAATTATGTCCAAATTACTGCGAATTATTTTAGAGCAAATTCATTACTAGGTTTTCTTTATCCAGATTTTCCATTTCAAATTGTTAAATAAATTCACAATGCGATCTTTAGTTTATGGCTACCAAATTGTAATTAGATTACCTAAGGCAGACATCTTCCTTTTAGAAAATGGAAACAGAAACTTTTTGTATTTTAGGGGTCTCTGTGCATTATTTACTATAGACTTCATGGACAAATGTAAACTATAAACATTCTTCTACATATGGCATATCTTAGTAAAGCCACTTTATCTACCTGTCTAGTCATTAGGTGCCTACCTGGAATTTAAGTGCATGCCAGAAAAATAGAAACTGGGAAAAATAATGACAGATGTTGTTTCTTTTAGTGTCATTTCCTCTTATCCATTACATGGGGACAAGCTGTGGCCCTGTATTCACTGAGATGTATGCTACGTGTTACAAATTTCACATCTTGAGTTTGGCTCAAAAGACTTAACGTTTAGAAAGTTAACAGACAGAGTATGTTCAGACACGTTATCTTAAAGAAAAACAATGATAGCAAGACTACTACTCTGCATTTTTCTGATAGTTTCTAGGCCTTTTACAGATCTGAAATTAATGAAACCTAACAATAACCAGAGAGGTGGCATTATAATTTTGTTTGTGGATCTGAGATGAAAATTTGAGCTGTAAAAATGAAGAATTAGTTACAGTAAAAGGCAAAGGCACCTATAAATTAGGTGTACAACTTGTAAGTTTAAG
The DNA here is from genome assembly GCA_013396735.1 of Grallaria varia. Taxonomy (NCBI): domain Eukaryota; kingdom Metazoa; phylum Chordata; class Aves; order Passeriformes; family Formicariidae; genus Grallaria; species Grallaria varia. Next base: position 54,884 of record VWZG01002877.1, on the reverse strand, counting down.
GCACCTGGTGGTAAGAATGGGATCCAAAACCAGACCAGATGCTCACGCGCCCCTTAGCAATTCATGGATACTTTGCTATTCAAAGCACCATCTGGTGAATGGAAAGTGATGTAGAGATACCCAAAAGAAGTTTGGAAAGCCACCTTAGAGGACAGGCAACTTTACCTCTCCGTTCAAAGAGCTGAGTGCTGTGAAAAGTCATCTAGGAAAACAGAGAAGTGTGCATGTTCAATGTGGTCTTTACCTTTTCACTGCAGAAGGTGAGCATTCAAGATCTAGGTTTGGCTCAGCTGGGGATTATTTGCACTGCTTGCATCTTATTATATTAATGAATCACATGTGCGTCGTGAGAAAAATCTGGATCCTAGTGGAGTTACTGGCAAACATCCCACGGACTAAACAGGAGACTCAGCTGAACCCAGGGAAGACAAAGGACACTAATGGATTCCTGTAGGGTGTTCCTCAGAAAAAATGACCTGCCCTGCAGCTGGCAAGCTTCTGAAACAAGGAACCATTAACTGTCCCAGCAACTCTGAAGTACACCAGGTAATTCATTTAACTAAAAAGAGAAATGAACAGTTACTTTTATTTTTCATGCAAAGCTAAAATTACACTTTTAGAAAAGTGAAAATAGATGTTCTTTTTTAAAGTAAAGAGCAAACCCAACCACTCAGTTTTCTGAATGCAATCTGTGTGATTAATGTGTCTCGAAATACAGACATTTCTATAAAATATTAATCACTTCACTTCTGGACTGTATTAAATTACATTTAGCAGTTTTGAAATTACTTCCATATATTTTATGAGCAAATAATATTTATTAAAAATTTTCATCATGTAAACCACTTCCTGTATAATTTCACTCTTTTTGTTAAAAAATCTGACTGGTTTGCCAAGCACAATAGAAGTCCAAGGAGCTTCCTAGGAGCAGAGATGACTTTTGTGAGCAGGAATCTGAGGAATGTGCTTATTTTTCCTTATAGCTATAGTGCACAAAATTTCAGCAGTGGATGTTGCAGAGTAACTGATTTTTTTAAAAATATTTTGCTTTTTTTAACAGGATATCATCATTGTAGCTGCTCTAATTTAAATTATTTACATAGACAAGTCTATATTAATGTTATGAATACAGTTTAAATGCTTGATTTATCTCATAATACCCAGAATGACTGTAATGTGCTTAATTTTCTGTTTTACTAAAAAGAAAAATTCCTCTAATTGCAAAAGTAATTTAGTGCCATACTAGTTCTTTGATGTAATAAGGTGTACAGCTCACAAATACATCTATCACTTAAACATGATTATTTTCTGTTTCCTTTCAGTCTTATTAAGATGAAACTTGGTAAAATAGGGTCAGATTATAAGAAACCAAAATGGTAATAATGATAGCTAGTGTTTAATAAACACCGTATTTTCTCTTATTTATGTGTTCAGAGATAGCGAGGAGTGCCACACCTCTTTCATGTGCACAACAGATTCACTGTCAGACAGGAAGAAGTTGGCAGGCTCATGAATATGCTAAAGGAGGAGAGCATCTGTTTAGTAACAAAACATTCCTAGCAGAGCCTTTCAGTCTGTAGCTGGACCCCTTGACGTGGTACTTGTGAGAGTGTGCGCGCACGCGTGTGTAACTAGGAGAAAAATCACAGTGGAAGCGCTGATTGTCATATTAGCTAGGTAAATATATAATTTTTAAGAGATTTTAAATATGAAAGAACTGTTTTCATGTTTTCAGACACCAAGTGAGAAAAATGTCTATGTTGTTGTTTAGTGGGACAATTCCCATAAATGTACATGCACGGAAGTTGTTCCTACTCAGTAGAGCAGTTCTTTTGACCGTAGTCTGTAAAGTCTATATATGGAGAGTGGGAAGAATCGGCCTGTCATCCTGAATTCATACCACTGGGCAAAAGGAGAGAACTGCATATCTATTCAAGGCAATTAACATTGATTATGAAGACATGGCTGATCCGCATTCTTCACACAGGTTGAAGAGCCACATACAGTTTTGGTGAAAAAACAGAACATGTGGGCTGGAACAATAGGTTTCTAGATGATATATTCTATAGTTATATTTGTTTGTTGTTGTCCAGTACTCCAAAACACATTCTTCACACTAAGGATTTAAGGATCTAAAGGTTTTGCTTTTTGTCTTTCAAATTTGGGCAGAAATTCCCTTAAAAAAGAGATATGTTCAACATAATGTCAAAAATTCCATTACATGAATAAATTCTGATTTGATACATGTTCATATAAATCCATTCACTCATTTTGCAATGACAACAAAGGGTCTTTTTCTTCGTTATTGTAGGTGCATAATAACATAGGCTTTTATTTGGCAACACCTTTTAAAACCTGTTTGCTCAACTTCGTGCATATGCCTTTTGATGTGTGATGTAGATGTAAAGTAGGCATATAGAACCCATTTCAGAGTAATAGCTCAGAATTAAAGTTTTAGAAGCAAATATTCTTACTGTTTTGTTAACTTCCTATGAGCTCAAACAGCCTGGATTCTCCTAATGTAGTCTCAGCTGACTAAATACTGATTTCATAATACTAGGTAAAAGAACAGAACTGCATGTCTATTGAAGGCAATTAGCACCTATTAGGAAAATAATGGCTGTTCTTTGTTCTTCACACTGAAAAAAAAAAAAGAGCCACATACAATTTTGGTTAAAACCAGAACACATGCACAAACACCCAATTTCCAGAAAAGGTATTTCTTTGTCTTTGCTCAGGATTCTTATATACATACAAAAAGAAAAGCCTATTCAGCCTCTCCAACCTTTAAGGCAAGATCTAGCAATCCTTTCAGTATATTTGTTTCCTAGCTTTACCTTTCCATCTGGGTAGGGAGGACACATTCACATACAGTCTATAAATTCAATGTCTTGAAAGTATTTCAGGCCACAATCAACTTCTCAGTAATTGGTGAACGTTCTTTATATCTATTGGATTTGCTATTTGAGACAATTTCTGTAGAGGTAAAACATCCTTACAAGTGTAGTTTCAATAGTAGAATTCAGTACGATAAATGGTGTGATCACTTTCTAATTGTAATATGTTGGTAAAATGAACGTCTTCCCTGCTCTTTCCAATGGCATTTGTTGCCTTTAAATCTCCTCAGATGCTTGCAGTTTGGAGGAATCTGCTCTTCTTGTGATATTAAAAAACTGCAGTCTCTGGCAACTTTTTGTTAGAGAAAGAAAGGTGTTGCCTTGTAAGAAAGACTGCTTTAAAACACAATGCTTAGCACTGTTTCTTTAGTAATGTAATATTTTAGCATATTTTTCTTGTACCATCTAAACTGTTGGTATCTGATACTACAACAATTTGGTTATTGAAATCACCTTGTTATGTTCGGAATTTGACCAGTAATATTTAATCAAATGAAGTGATGTATTATTCATGCTTAGTTAGGTCAGCTGAACACATTTCAGCCTTACCGTGTTTGCAATCATCTTGACTAGTGTCATAATATTTTCCATCACCTCTCCTGAGGCACATTTAGCACCTTTTTTTTCCCCCCTTTTAGAAAAAGAAATTCTCAATTATAGCTGTAAAGCAAACAGGCAACTGAAATCCACCCATTTCCTAAAGCTCTATTATCCCAGAGGCATCTGAAACAAAAACATATCAATACTAATTACTTAGCAGAAAGCAATCAAGAAAAACTTCTCACTCTCTTCTCTCCATACCCCTGTAAGTAATGTGCCTCTAATCAGAAATGCCTGAGCTGTGTGACAGCATGCAGGGAGACAAGACGATAGCAAAAGCAAGCCTCCTTTATGACCTTGACCCCACGAGTCTTTTCTGGTATCTTGTTCTCACAGTCCTCTCCTTGTTCACCTGTGATAAGTGTAATCTCTTCTCAGCAGCTTCCAGTGCTTCAACTCACTGATTTCAACAAGCAAGCAAGCAACAGAAGAGGTGTTGTTCATACAAATCTAACCTCCTCTCCCTTCATCAGACTCATGTCTGCACTGAAATGAGCCATCACTAAGTCCATAGGAACTGCTGCCATTAGAAGTAAAATAACAACTGAAACAGTCCTCTATTTCCTTCTCTGTGTTGAGCTAGCCAATCGCTCTCTCCTCAATCTTTAGGTTTCATTAGTGTATATATATTAAGTGCTAAACCTACTCGAAAGGGTTTTTTCCTTTCTTTTTCTAAACTAATACATACTTGTAAGGTGCCTGGCTAATTTTTTTCCAGTTAATTTGTAGAAGAAGAACAGGACTCCATGTCTTTGCTCACTGTCTCCCCATCAGGCTCTTAGACCTTTCTTCACTCCTCTGGGATTTTCCAGTCCCTCAGTGTCTTGGGCTCCATACTGGCAGAGTGGGACATAGCAAGACTTAGAAAAAGGCTCAGAGTCATAGCACAAAATGCTGAATCTGTGAATTACGTGAAGGCTTGATTTTGCTTAAGCCAGGTTCAGTGCAATCACTGATCATGCTCCTGATGTTTCTTTTGAAATGGTAGATGATCTAAAGTAATGAAAAACGGTGATCAACGTAGTATTAAATTTAAAAATTAACAATTTCTTGTTTAAAAAAACACAACCCTAAAAGCGGAACTAGAGCAATGGTGGAGATTAGGAGGAAGGTAAAGAAAGTGGAATTTTCTACCTGCTCTTTGGTGTACTGATTATCAGAAAACCAGTAATGCTGGCGAGCTTTCCTCTCAACACCATGGAATTATGTAGTCATGCAGATCTCTGAGTAAGTAAATACATTTCTCTAAATGATTCCTATTCGAAACCAAAGAGGTTTCCTTAATAATTTGAGATGGTAGTGTAAGCATTTATGTTCCTCTTTTGCCCTCTCTTCCTGTATACAAATGTTTTTACACACAGCACAATGAATTAACATGAGCATAAATAGTAGAACCATTTCAAAGTGTGTGAAGCTTTTCTCACAGAGAAGATGCTGTAACACTGATTCTTAAACTTTATGCAAAACAGTGCCTTTTCCCTGAAGTGAGACAGACCTGGCAGTTCTCCTGTTTAATGAGGGATGTTGGGGAAGAGGCCTGAAAAGCAGCTCGCAATAAAATAATATGTGCAGATTTCATGTTCTGCAACCACCAACAGCACATTGATTTTTGGTTCAGTACACTGGTAAGCTTGCTTTGCACTTCCAAGTGGTGCAATGAAAACAATTATGGAGGAGTGAGGGCAATTAAGAAAATGCTGTACCATGCGAAGTATGTGCACTGCTCACCTGATCTGTGGTTTGAAATCCCACAATTCCAGAAGCATAGGGAGACAAGCATTCCCTTCTCATCTGGTTTTAGATCACCAGGATAAGAGGAAACTGATGTGCAGGCTTCTCGATACCTAAAAGGTGCTTACTTTACTTGTGTTTATAATCAGCCCTCAGCATGAGGGTATTTCTAAAGCAAAATCTGTTACAAGGAAAGGCTCAAATAATAGTAGTCATTCTAAATAACAATGTTGCAAATCATTAATGACTTCTGAGTTTCTCAAGGTTTACTAAAACATTCCTCTGAAGTGCCTTTCTGTATAATTAAGAAAACACTAACTAAATTATTAATCAGCTTACATTATTACACTTTATTTTTATGCCTTCTCTAAGTTACAGTGCTTCTGCATTCTCTTTAGTCATTGAAAGGATTTTTCAAAATATTTCTGACAAACATGCACAAATATTTCTGAACTATTTTAATAAAATTTTATTTTAAAAATACTTTGATGGAGTTGCTTTCATTTATCTTACTGTTTCATTAGTGACATGAAATCTTTAAGTAGGCCTACAAATCTAAACATTATGCTCTCATAAGGGCATAAAACTACCTGTTTTCGCATGGATTTGCAATTTTCTCACCACTTTCCCTTTGACACTTTATAAACCTTGCATGCCTTCTTAATATGCATCTGAAATAGTCCATGGGTATATCTCTATCCAAGAGTTAACATTAAACTGCAAAGCTTATAAATTTCATAGTCTAGGAAAAACACTGTATCATAAATCTGCTTAGAATCCTGCTTGCTGGTTCATTGGACATAATTCTTGACTTCTTGTAGCTTTACACAAAATCAAAGGGCTTAATAAGCTCTACAAAATCATAGCAAGCTGCCTACTGCAGCCTGCCAGGACTTTCATGCATCCTGGAAGGCCACAAGCAAAGAGACTTTCTGCACATAAGTTGTCTCTGATTCTGGTGACCTGCAGTGAAGAAATTTATACGAAATTGCATTTCTGGCTTTACAGTCTTCCTGTGTTACATTAATTTTGAGGGGAATATTTAGGGTCAGAGAAAGAAGAATTAGCTGATCTAATTCTGCCTGGAAACCCACTCTTTTCTGTCACCAGGGACTGCTTTTGGAGCTGATGGTGTGTCTTACTGTGGACTAACATCATAGGAAACTACTTATGCCTGTTGCCTTTCATCTGGTTGCTGTGCATCCTTGTAAAGAGAGAACCACCACACTCCCTGTAACTAATGGTGTTGCCAACTGCTTCTAACTGAGACACTCCTTGCTGTCCTTGGGTGCTTCAGGTTGGAGCTTGCTGGGAAAAAGCTTCTGCCTATTCCCAAGCCTATTTGCCTTGCTGAGGTTTTTTTTATAACTAAGGTCAGGATCAAAGTAAGTGATACAATCAATTCCTGTATGAGAGGTCTTCCACATGATGGAGCTTTATGAAAATTCTCTAATATTAAGTGCTTAAGGTAATTAATACCTATGCAGTTTCAGAAGGATACAGATCTCACTCCTTTAGATTTCTGTTAAGAAATCCCAGAAGACATTTTTTTCATACGAATATAAGGTTTTGATTCTGATAATGTGAAATGGAGCCTTAATACTCCAAGGTATTAACTTTGAACAAAACAAAAAAACCCACCCAAAACCAAACCACAAAACCCCCTCACGATCAGGCAATTAAAATTAAGTTCTGACTTTAGTCTTCTTTAGCTTGCCTTTTTATTTTTTTTTAACTAGGATGTGACTGCAAAAACTTGTGAACAGATACTGTGATTACAGTGACAAACAATTTTTCATGTCTTTAAGGTGGACCAGCCTAAGATGAGTATTTCTAGAAATATTCTCAGTGTTCATGCTAGACTGTTCACTCATATTTAACACAAAAATGTTTAGCTAGTTAGAATTTTCTCAAAAATTCAAGTTTACAGGGACTGTGTCTTTGGAAAGGATCTGATTTTGTAACCCTTTTAATTTCCTAGTTTTCAGATGTAAAACTTTCAGATGTGCATGCAATATGTAAAATTGTACAGAAGCAACCATATTGTTATTAAATATTATGATGACAAGTGTAACACTCAAAACTTGGACTGTGCCAGGAATAAGATTGCTAGCAAAATATTACTTTGGTCCTTTGTATGCAACCATATAAGCGATCTTTAGTAATAAATTACGCATAGAATATGCATTTCTGTATGCACAGAAATAAGGTGTATGCGCATGATGCCCACGGATGCCCCATCTCCTGGGGTGGATAGAGTAGATTAGCACCGACTAGTTTTTTTCTGTGTCCCATGCCTCCCCTGCCCCTGCCTGTGGAAACCCAGCTCCAGAGGGCCTCCTCAACCCCATCCCTGCCCGAGCACGTTGCAGGCCTCGCAACCCGGGAGGGGACTGAGGGCGGGAGAGGGGTCTCACAGCGGAAGGCAAGGACCGCTCTGAAGGCCTGTGCTGCCCTCGGGTGCGTAACCCGGCCCCCGCTGGCCCGGCTGGTCCCGCTGCCAAGGAATGTCCTGCACGTTGTCCTACAACAAGCAGGCGTCACACCTGCAGGCTGCAGAGCAGGCCGCGCTGCCAGCCCTTTTTTTAATGATTAACGAGGTAAAGAAATGCCTGTTACACCGGGTAAACCTGGGAAATGTGACTCGTTACGGGAAGCCTGGCAAGAGAGGAGCGGGGGGCACAGGGCTGACCAAGGCAGCATTTTGGCATCTATTAATTCCACCCCCATTTTCTTCCCTTGGAGGCATCGCTGCCGGGTGTGAGCTGAGGCCGGGCCCCAGCGGTGTCCGTGCCCTCGGCCGGCCCGGGACGACTCCCGCGGCCTCCGGCGCGGCTCTCAGGCTGTGGCGCGGCGGCCACTCGGCCTGAGCCGCTGCCCGGGGCGGGACTCGAACCCGCGGCCTACCCGCCCGCGGCTCCCCGCGCGGCCACGGGGGCACGAGCGCGCGCGCGCCCGCAGGGGACGGGTGGGCGAGGGGAGGCGGGG